>CM077092.1:49541957-49951739 GCA_039513925.1 Platanthera zijinensis | reverse complement strand
CCAATAGTACTTGGGAAGGTGCATTTTGAGAAGAAGATACAGGGCAACTTCCAAAAAGGTGACGATTAATTGCTTTCGGTCATCACATTTTGAGAAGGCGAGTAAACACAAGAGGTTTGATGGATAATGTCATGAGTAGCAAGATAGTGTTCGAATTGAGAGTCGATGAACTCGCAATCATTGTCAGTTCGAAGAATTTTAATAGAGGTTTCAAACTGCGTAGAAACCATTTTGTGAAACCACTGAAACAAAGAAAAAAACATCATTTTTTCTTTCATGAGGTATACCCAAGTTGTGCGGGAGAAACGGTTAATGAAAGTTACAAACCAAAAACAACCAGAAATAGAAGCAATGGGGCAAGGACCCCAAATATCACTGTGTATAATATGAAATAGTGCAAAACTAGGAGATGAAACATGATTAAAATAATCACAATGATGTTTAAAAAGTTCACAAGCATCACAATGAAAATTATCAACTAATACAGACGATAAAGTAGAAATAAGCGTTTCATAGAGAATATAAGGATGTCCCAACCAACAATGTCAGGACTCCAAAGTGTCCGCCTGATCAGCATGAAGATCCTGGGGGGAAGAGACAGGAGTGGAAGAATCAAACACGTAGAGCCCATCCACCAGACTACCAGAGTCAATCACAGTTCCCATCATCAGGTTCTAAAAAACACAAGACGGGGGGGGGGGGGGGGGGGGGGGGATAACAGAAGTTCATGAAGATGGTGAAATGACTAATAGAGAGAAAATTGCGAGTAAACTTGGATACATGAATAACAGAAGAAATAGTAAGAGAGGAGCAGGGGATGGAGCATTTCCCAACAATCGGAGACAAGGAACAATCCGCAATGCTCACCTTGTCCCTATCAGATAAAGGAAAGTAAGACACAAAACCTGCAGCAGAGCCGGTCATATGATATGTTACTTCAGAATCAATAATCCAGTGAGTAAAAAGGCGAGAAGGCGCAACATGATAACTGAAGGTCCCTGATGAGCATACGAAGATGAAGACGCAGAAGGCTCTGGAGACTGTCCTTGCATCAGGTGGGGGAAAGCAAGATTCTTCGAAAGGGAGACAGTCAGACAGTACAGGTAGAGGCAAGGTATCTTCAGAGACAGAGAGATCAGAGATTGATGGGCAGAGCAGGTGTTAGAGCGCCCCCCTTAGTAACTGAAACTACGACCTCTACGCGGTGCAGAACACCACGGGGTGTGGGGAAATCCATGAAGCCGAAAACAGGTTTTCTGGGTATGACGGGCCTTCCCGCAGTAGTCACGGAGAAATGATCTTTGTCATTTGACTTGGGCCTGGAATCACAATAAGCTTGACTACCAAACTGAACAGCTAGGGCGAAACCTTTGGAGCAGAGTCAGGAGTCCATGTCTGTCGCCTATCAAATTCTTGCTGAACGAGACTGAAAACCTCTGGAATAGAGGGCAGAGGAGAGCGCCCAAGGATCTGCACTCTGATCTGATCAAAGCCCCGATGAAAACCATAAAGACTTTGTTCTTGTCTTTCGAGCTCAGACAAAGGATCTCATCCTCTGGATATATAAGAGTGAGGGAATCAAAGTGAACATATTCTCGTGAGGTAGTGTAAGTGGTAGGACACCTCCCTTACCTTCTCTAGAATCAAGAAGGGGCAAAAATAGCAGATAGATAATTGGGGTGTAGGCGGCCGTCTAGTATTCTCTGGCGGTGGTGGGGCCGTAGTTTGACGAACACCTTCTCGCCCGAGGAGAAGACCACATCACGACAATGTCGGTTGGCCTGTTGGACCATGCGTTGCTGAGCTCAAAAAAGATGAGTTTGAGCTGGCGGAAGGCTTAACCGCGATCCTGGAGGTCAGTGGCCAAAACCTACACTTGACACTCCTCGGGCGGGCTAAACGTCAGCCTCGGGGGAGGTCTCCCATATACAACTAAAAGGGGTCGAGCCCGTAGAGGACTGTCATAACTCCGCCCAAGCAATCCACTAAGTTCAGTGGAGGGGTTGTTCGGTAGCAAAGCGGGGCAAATATGTGCCAAAGTAGCAGTTGAGGACCTCTGTTTGCCCACCGGTGTGGGGGAGGTAGGTTGTGCTCAACCATAGCTTAGTGCCCTGTAGTCGAAACATCTCCTGCCAGTAGGCACTCATGAACACTGGATTGTGATCACTGACGATGGAACAGGAAAACCCGTGCAAACAGGCCATTTTCCTTATAAAGATCCAAGTGACGAAGTTGGCTGTGTAGGGGTGCTTGATGGGTATGAAATGCTCATACTTGGAGAGATAGCCCACCATGACTAGAAGGTAGTCATAACCCTGAGAGCGGGGTACTCGAGTGATGAAGTACATCGCAATTCCCTCCCAGACTATGTTAGGAACTGAAAGAGGTTGGAGTAACCCAGTTAGAGCTATAGTCTGGTACTTCGCCCTCTGACATGTGAGACACTTAGCGACGAACTGTTGCACTCCCTGCATCATGCCTCGCCAGTACAAAGTGCGTCCAATCACCAATAGGTAGCGAATGTACCTGAGTGCCCTATTGTAAAGGTGGCATGAAACTCGTGGAGGAGACGAGGAATCCACGACGATGAATCTTCAACCAATAAACAGTCTTGGTATGGAATTGATCGCCAACAGGGCGGAAGGGGTGTGATACTGGGTCCTACTGCAGATCATGAATGAAGGTGGCGCAGTGGAGGTTCTGATGCACCTTGGCGGTGATAACGTCAGCATCACTCCATCGCGAGTGGGAAATCTCTGACAGGGTACCGTTAATGTCCTCGCGCGAGAGAGCGTTCACCGTTGTGTTTGCGGTACCCGCCTTGTACTCAACGGAGAAGTGATAATCCAGAAGCTTGGCGATCAGGACTTACTACACGGTGGTCGTGATCTTCTGACTCCACAGGCGTCACAGACTACAGTGATCAATATAGACAAAAAATGGTCAGCACAATAGGTAGGGGCACCAATGATGGACTGCCAAAACTAACGCCTAAAGCTCGATGTCGTAGGTCGAAGTCGCCACACGTCAATCTGTAAAGGCCATGTTGAAGTAGGCAATGGCAAGTCTCTCTTGCATGAGGATGGTGCCCACGCCCTTCCCAGATTCATCACACTCAATAACGAAGGACTTGGCGAAATCGGGCATGTTGAAGACGAGGCGGAGACCAAGGCCTGTTATAGGGTATGAAAGGATTCATGCGTCGCCGGGGTCCACTCAAACGACATCCCCTTCTTAAGGAGGTTGGTAAGAGGACTTGCAATCGTGGCGTAGTTGCAGATGAAACGGCGACAGTATCCTATGAGGACAAAAAATCCACGGACTGCCCAACTGTAGGATGGTGTCACCCAATGTAAGACGGCTGCTACCTTGGTCAGGCGCATGGCTAACCCGACGAATGAGATGATATGGACCAGGTACTCGATCTGGAGAGGCACTTCTTCTGATGGGCCACGAACTGGTGTTCCGCAAGGAGACAGTATGGTGGCCAAGTGGTCGAGATGGAGCTTCCAGAAAGAGCTGTAGACCAAGATGTCATCAAAGAAAATGACAACGAACTTACGCGGGTGTGGGCAGAAGACATTGTTCATGGTAGACTGGAACATCGCGGGAGCGTTAGTCAGGCCAAAAGACATGACTAAGAACTCACAATGGTCATCATGTGTGTGGAAAGTCGTCTTAGGTATATCTGCGACCCGGACTCGAATCTGATGGTAGCCCGACCAAAGGTCCAGATTGGAGAAGTAAGTCGTGCCTTGCAGTTCATCCAACAGCTATTCAATAAGAGGAAACGGGTAATTGTCGGGGACCATGAGCATGTTCAACTCCCGATAGTCCGCGCACAACCTTCAGCTCTCATTCTTTGTGTACACCAAAAGAACAGGGCTCGAGAAGGGACTGGCGCTCAACTGAATGATACCTTCCCATAGCATCTCTGTCACTGTGGCCCCCACGGAAATTTTTTGACCATGGCAATATATGGAGTGCTCTGAGACTCAGGTCCGGGAAAGCTCGTGGGGGGGCGAAGAGGGAAGCATGTTTGTACAACAGACACTGAATGTCAGGGTGTGTCCTGGTCGACAGAACGGGCTCCTCTGTCCCCATATGCCACGGAAAAAAACGAAACTCAAGGTCAACCATCCATAGGATGGAGCGCAGGCTGATCGGTGAGTGACAAAACATGAAAATGCATTTATTTTAATCATGTTTTCATTTTTATTTCATTTATATAGGTATTTTTCACGATATATTATATTTGTGTGCAAATTAGAAAAGCACATGTTTTGAAGAAAATTGGAACAAATACTTCATAAGAAATGGATTTTCAAGAAAAAGATTCACACCGACCGTGTAACCAATACAGTCCGACAGAAATTAACCAGTGCCTATGAGAAGCCAATTTAACCAACACTAATGAATGACACTGATTTAATCAACACCTACCTAAATTCTACTTTAATCCTGGAGAACTATAAATAAAAGTTTGGAATGATTGCTAATATTGAAAACTTAGATTTAAGAAATATGTTTCAGGTGCAATTTCATTTAAATAATTAACATATGATTGTTGAGTGATAGTTCATTGCGACATAAAAATATATGAAAGTTAAAATGTGTAGAAAGTTCTTGTATTTAATAATTCACCAAAATAATAACATTTTTTTCCATATATCACATCAAAATTACTAAAGCATAAGATATATGCGAGTGATTTAAGACAAAATTTAGGTGATAAAAACTGAGAGAGATTCAAATATGAGCCCGAAAATTTGATAAAATCACTAAGACAATTTTGTATGCGCTCGCGCAATATAGCATCAAACTTTTGTAGGAATGCAATATGCGCATTAGGCTACACAAAATATCAAAGATTCTTATTAAAAATTTTTAATATATATTTGATTTAGCGATGAGTAATTATAACAATCACAATAAGTAATTAAATTGTACTCAAAACAAAATGAAACTACTCATGCATGATTTGTTTTTCAAGAGAAATAAGAGAGATCATCATGAAAGAATATTATAGATCCAAAAATAAAGACTTGCAAACTTGGCAAAGCGCATACATAAGCTTCCTCTCAATTTTCTTCCTCTTACACAATGTGTCTCATAAGCTCACAAAGATTATGCTAGTAGAATCTAATTTCAGCTTCCAAAATTCGGTTTTTTCTCACAAAATAGGAGGAATTTATAGTGAAATTCCTCAACATCCAATTAAAAAAATTCAAAAGAAACTAAAAATAATAATAACGCAGTCTTTAAGGCTGGCGTCTCATTTCAGCAATTAAGCAGTTTTAAAGCCTGGCATTTGTTTATGGTGCTGATTAATCAGCCCCTAATATAGGCGCTGATTAAATCAGCGTCATTATTAGGCGCTGATTGAATGAGCACTGTATAAGGGCACTAATTAAATCAGTGTTTGTATGAGGTTTTATTTAATCGGCGCCAATGATTGGTGCAGATTGATTGGCGCTGATTTAATCAGATCCAATGATAGGTTTTGATTAAATCAGCGCCATTCATTAACGTGATAATCTTTTTTAAATCCATTCCTTAAGAAATATTTACTCCAATCTTCTTCAAAGCATGTACTTTTCTAATTTACACACAAAAATATAATATACCGTGAAAATACCCATATATATAAAATAATAATGAAACATGATTAAAATAAATGCATTTTCATGTTTTTATCAGTGAGCAGGCTAATGAGGGGCCCTCTTGCAAGAGGTGGGAATCCCCCAGTGACTCGACGACCATGGTGAGGCGATCCTAGTTATGCTTGGCGTCACCAAGAGTACGCAGTCAGGCCACGTCAAGAATGACATTAAGACCGCCCAGTCCGAAGACATAAAAATCGGTTGTGCCAGAATATGACCCCATGGAGAGGGAAAGGCTCACGTAGAGGCCTGTCGTGCGAGTGCGGCGGCCATCGCTAAGGAACACGTGCAATCTTGGGGCTAGTGTCACTGGCAACTGTAGCTCGGCAACGAAGTCTTGAGATATGAAATTGTGACTCAACCCATTGTCGAACAATAGCACAGCGGAGCAGAGTACTATTACCATCTTCATAGTACATGGACTAGTCATCCCGCCCACCATGTAGCAAGAGACATTGAGGAAGATGAAATGAGCTGGTGGGGGGGAAACCAGATCATCCTCATCTAACTCCAAGGCCTCAAAGTCGTCCAACCCGATTTCATCATACTCCCCTCCCAGGAGCATTTTGAAATCCTTATTGGGGAAGTCATGTGTGGGGGAGTAGGGAACTTTGCATAGGAAACACAGGCCTTTGTTGCGGAGGTCTAAGTACTCTTCGTGAGAGATCTTGTGCACTAGCACCATGGGCCGGGAGGGTGCAGGCAAGGGCCTCTACAAGGGGGATCCTGGGGAGGCCGGGGGATCGGCAAGAGGACTACCCAGAGAAGTGGAAATCTTGGGTGGGTACCAATGTCGAGGTGCGGATGATGTGTCGGAGGTCTGCTAAGGGGAACTAGAGGAGAAAGTGGTGAAGTCCTCCTCGACGTAACGGGCTTTCTCCATAGCCCATGTGAGGGTATTCGGGTCATGCACGGGAAGGAATGCTTGAATATGCGGTCGCAGGCCGGCGAGGAAAGTGCCAAAATTGTGGGTCGGCCCAGGCGAGGGACATGTGTGGCTAATTTGATGAACTGAATGATGTAGGAGTCATCGACTCCTTCTGATGAACGTTGCTCAGACTTTCGAAAGGGTTTTCGACATGGCGCGCATCTTAGCGGGATATCAACCCGTCCTTGAGGTCCAACCAGGAGAGGGTAGGATTGAATTGACGGATCCAACGAACCCAGTGGAGGTTTGAGCCCTCCATGTAAATGGTTGTGAGGGGAACCTTCTGAAACTCGGGAGTGCCCTGGAGGTCGAAATACTGCTTCGTGCAGGCCATCGATCCCATGGGGTCGGCCCCATTGAAGATGGGGATGTCGAGCCGGCATAAGCGGGTTGCCGAGGTGACGCGCGGGGGCTGCAGAAGCCTGAAAGGATCGGCGTTGTTGCTGGCAGAGGCGGCGGACAGGGATGAAGGTGGCAGCGTGGTTTGCCGATTGGAAATGAGGAAGTGGATGTCGTTGACGGCAAACTGAAGGTCAGAGAGGGTGGTGTCGACGCGATCGATACGGTCGGAGAGAGCTTCAGCGGAGGGAAGAGTGTCCTCGTGTACCACGCTGCGGGTAGGATATGCACAGTCCGTAGCGCTGGAGACGCGGGGCGAAGGTCAAAGATGTCGCACAAAGGGGAGAAGACATCGACAGGAGGCGGCTACGCGCTCTGCGTATAGAAGCAGGGTGTCGGAGAGGAAGGGAAAGCAAGGGAACTGCACGATTGCGGATTTTAGATGCCGCTAAAGTAGAGCATGTGCGCTGCTTCCGTGAGGAGCACGGGTCGACGGAGGAGCGCAGACAACAACGAGGCGAGACGTGTTAGGGAATCACGAGATCAGCGGGCGCTGGAAGAGACTGGTGGACCAGGTTGATAGGAGGTTCGGGCAACTAGGAATGAACGCAAGGTCGTTCCTCTTCCTTTCTATTCAATTTCAAATTCAAGATACAATAAATGCATAAAGAAAATACTAGACTCTCGTTTATATAAAAGAGGGTCCCCAAAAAGACATACATAATCAAGTAGGTAAATCATTCCACCGTCGTGCTTAGGGCGTGTACCCATCGTGTATAAACACGTGTGTATCGTTGGGCAAGGACGGGATCGCCAGTGCTAGTATCACATTTTATCAGAGAGAACGTAGTGAGAGAAGTCATGAATACACTTTTGTTCCTTTCGGCCGACAACTGGTTGATGTTCTCACTAAATGATTGAGTTTGAGTGTCTTTAGAAATATCATGGCCAATTAGTGATGATAAATATTGCATGCACAACTTGAGGGGGGGGAGTGTTTGGTGTTATTATATGTTTTTTTTATTTTTGCTTCTTGTAATCCCCCATTCCAATATATAAAGGAATGTTACTCTTGTTTAAATTTATTATCGAATCCGAGATGATTCCGCTACCAGGCTCTCATTAGCTGGCAGGGCAGGTTAATCTCTCGTGGAGCCCAAGTCCTTTTTGCTCCGAGATGATTCCGCTGTCAGGCTCTCACTAGCTGGCAGGGCAGGTTGATCTCTCGTGGAGCCAAGTTCTTTTTGCTCCGAGATGATTCCGCTGTCAGGTTCTCACTAGCTGGCAGGGCAGGTTGATCTCTCGTGGAGCCAAGTTCTTTTAGCTCCGAGATGATTCCGCTATCAGGCTCTCACTAGCTGGCAGGGCACGTTGATCTCTCGTGGGAGCAAAGCTTCTTTCAGCTCTGAGATGATTCCGCTGTCAAGTTCTCACTAGCTGGCAGTGCAGGTTGATCTCTCGTGGAGCCAAGTTCTTTTAGCTCCGAGATGATTCCGCTGTCAGGCTCTCACTAGCTGGCAGGGCAGGTTGATCTCTCGTGGGAGCCAAGCTTCTTTCAGCTCCGAGATGATTCCGCTGTCAGGCTTTCACTAGCTAGTAGGGCAGGTTGATCTCTCGTGGAGCCTAAGTCCTTAGCTCCGAGATGATTCCGCTGCCAGGCTCTCACTAGCAGGAATGGCAGGTTGATCTCTCGTGGAGGTTGACCTTTTACCCTGAGGGGGTCTCGCCACCCAGGCTCTCATCAGCTGGCATGACAGGTTGACCCCTCAGGAGGCTAAGTGTTCTTCACCCGGAGGAGGTCTCGCCACCCAAGCTCCCATCAGCTGGCAAGGTAGGTTAACCCCTCCGGGAGGCTAAGTGTTCTCACCCTGAGGGGGTCTCGCCACCCAGACTCTCATCTGCTGGCATGGCAGGTTGACCCCTCAGGAGGTTAAGTGTTCTCACCCTGAGGCTGTCTCGCCACCCAGGCTCCCATCAGCTGGCATGGCAGGTTGACCCCTCAGGAGGCTAAGTGTTCTTCACCCGGAGGAGGTCTCGCCACCCAGGCTCCCATCAACTGGCATGGCAGGTTGACCCCTCCGGGAGGCTAAGTGTTCTCACCCTGAGGCTGTCTCGCCACCCAAGCTCTCATCAGCTGGCATGGCAGGTTGACCCATCAGGAGGCTAAGTGTTCTTCACCCGGAGGAGGTCTCGCCACCCAGGCTCCCATCAGCTGGCATGGCAGGTTGACCCCTCCGGGAGGCTAAGTGTTCTCACCCTGAGACTGTCTCGCCACCCAGGCTCCCATCAGCTGGCATAGCAGGTTGACCCCTCAGGAGGTTAAGTGTTCTCACCCTGAGGGGGTCTCGCCACCCAGGCTCTCATCAGCTGGCATGGCAGGTTGACCCCTCAGGAGGTTAAGTGTTCTCACCCTGAGGCTGTCTCGCCACCCAGGCTCCCATCAGCTGGCATGGCAGGTTGACCCCTCAGGAGGCTAAGTGTTCTTCACCCGGAGGAGGTCTCGCCACCCAAGTTCCCATCAACTGGCATGGAAGGTTGACCCCTCCGGGAGGCTAAGTGTTCTCACCCTGAGGCTGTCTCGCCACCCAGGCTCCCATCAGTTGGCATGGCAGGTTGACCCCTCAGGAGGCTAAGTGTTCTTCACTCGGAGGAGGTCTCGCCACCCAGGCTCTCATCAGCTGGCATGGCAGGTTGACCCCTCCGGGAGGCTAAGTGTTCTCACCCTGAAGCTGTCTCGCCACCCAGGCTCCCATCAGCTGGCATGGCAGGTTGACCCCTCAGGAGGTTAAGTGTTCTCACCCTGAGGCTGTCTCACCACCCAGGCTCCCATCAGCTGGCATGGCAGGTTGACCCCTCAGGAGGTTAACTGTTCTCGCCCTGAGGCTGTCTCATCACTAAGGCTACCATCAGCTGGAATGACAGGTTGACCCCTCAGGAGGCTAAGTGTTCTTCACCCGGAGGAGGTCTCGCCACCCAGGCTCCCATCAGCTGGCATGGCAGGTTGACCCCTCCGGGAGGCTAAGTGTTCTCACCCTGAGGTTGTCTCGCCACCCAGGCTCCCATCAGCTGGCATGGCAGGTTGACCCCTCAGGAGGTTAAGTGTTCTCACCCTGAGGGGTTCTCGCCACCCAGGCTCTCATCAGCTGGCATGGCAGGTTGACCCCTCAGGAGATTAAGTGTTCTCATCCTGAGGCTGTCTCGCCACCCAGGCTCCTATCAGCTGGCATGACAAGTTGACCCCTCAGGAGGCTAAGTGTTCTTCATCTAAAGGAGGTCTCGCCACCCAGGCTCCCATCAGCTGGCATGGCAGGTTGACCCCTCCGGGAGGCTAAGTGTTCTCATCCTGAGGCTGTCTCGCCACCCAGGCTCCCATCAGCTGGCATGGCAGGTTGACCCCTCAGGAGGCTAAGTGTTGTTCACCCGGAGGAGGTCTCGCCACCCAGGCTCCCATCAGCTGTCATGGCAGGTTGACCCCTCCGGGAGGCTAAGTGTTCTCACCCTGAGGCTGTCTCGCCACCCAGGCTCCCATCAGCTGGCATGGCAGGTTGACCCCTCAGGAGGTTAAGTGTTCTCACCCTGAGGCTGTCTCGCCACCCAGGCTCCCATCAGCTGGCATGGCAGATTGACACCTCAGGAGGTTAAGTGTTCTCGCCCTGAGGCTGTCTCGCCACCCAGGCTCCCATCAGCTGGCACGGCAGGTTGACCCCTCAGGAGGTTAAGTGTTCTTGCCCTGAGGCTATCTCATCACCCAGGCTCCCATCAGCTGGCATGACAGGTTGACCATTCGAGGAGACCTCATAATCTTTCGAACCGTGAGAAAAAGCCACGCTCGGCGAATACGCCGGGTTGGATTATTCTTTCCGAGCGTGGGACTCGCTCGAAAAGAGCGGGGATTGTGTACAACCCCGTATTCGCCCCTATATAATTTTAAGCTTTTCGGACGTCTTAGCGCTCTCGGTGGCCAATTTTGGCTATAGCTTGGAAATATACTAGTAGGGGGAGGAAAAATCTACCTCTCCCACCGGCCCCTTTTTGAGGGAGGGTGCGGCCAGTTGGCCGGCACCCGCCCCGGCTTGATAGGCGAGAGGTCGGAGCGGCCTGCGGCCAGGCATCGCCCCGAGCGGCCTGCTCGCGCGGGCGAGAGCGGCCTGCGGCCAGGCCTCGCCCCGAGCGGCCTGCTCGCGCGGGCGAGAGCGGCCTGCGGCAAGGCCTCTCCCCGAGCGTCCTGCGGCCGGGCTCTCGCCCCGGGCGGCCTGCTCGCACATGCGAGAGCGGCCTGCGGCCGGGCTTTCGCCCCGGGCGGCCTGCTCGCGCGGGCGAGAGCGGCCTGCTCGCGCGAGCGAGAGCGGCCTGCTCGCGCGAGCGAGAGCGGCCTGCGGCCAGGCCTCGCCCCGAGCGGCCTGGTTGCGCGGGCAAGTGCGGCCTGCGGCCAGGTCTCGCCCCGAGCGGCCTGCTCGCGCGGGCGAGAGCGGCCTGCGGCCAGGCCTCGCCCCGAGCGGCCTGCTCGCGCGGGCGAGACTGGCCTGCGGTCGGGCTCTCGCCCCGGGCGGCCTGCTCGCGCGGGCGAGAGCGGCCTGCGCCGGGCTCTCGCTCCGAGCGGCCTGCTCGCGCGGCGAAAGCGGCATGCTGCCAGGTGGGGGGGATGGCTTAGCCTCCATTCCCCCTAGACCTCTTTGGGTCGTGCTTTTACCTTTTTGCCCCCCGGTGTGGAGGTTTGCCATTGGCTCAAGGCCAATTGGTCGTAGGGGTATTTTGGTCTTTTTGCCCCCAGGACTTGTTAAAGCTATAAATAGACCCTTGAGGGTGCCTTGGAGATGATCGTTCCTTAGCCACTTAAAATCCCCTTGGCTTTCTTCCTCCAAGGCACCTAGCTCAAGCATTGGCTAGGGAGGGGGAGACCTCAAAGGTCTTCTGGGTGTGAGGTGGGACCTCCGCGCTAGAGCCGAAGGTCTGGTCATAGTCTCCTAAGTCTTCGGTCTGTGACGTTCTCCCGAGTGTAGTAGGTGTGAGGTCACCCTTCTTTTGGGACCCCGAACTCCACAGAGGTCATTTTTGACTTCAACACTTATCCCAATATGATGCATCAAGAGGTGCCCTTATATCTCATATTACCAGTCAAAAAATAGTCATAAGTTAAAAAATCTCTATCTGGTGGGGATTGTTTCTATCCCTATGAATTTTGTTGGATCAAGAAATGAGACATTGGAAGAATATGTGGAGTTCTGGTAAAATAAGGTTGATTGTTTCACTCCGATATATTTCAAAAAGAAAAAAAATATTGCGAGAGTTGTTTCATGGAAATGCAAGAGTACTTGAGTACTCATTAGTTTTTCTCTTACAACGTTAGATATGAGAATTGAGATTAAATAAAAGATTGGCCCACTATAAACATAGTAACTATGAAAATCAAAGAAATTCAAAACTAATAACCAATTATTGCTTAGTATTGGCGAGATCCTAAGAAACAGACACTTATAACTGAAACGATGGAATAGTAGTAGCAAAGAAAAAATCATAAGAAAAGAAATCCTATTAATTGTGAAACAAAAAAATAGATGTGAAAAAGATAGTAGTATGAAAGAAAGAGAGAACAAAGATATCCAAAATATATGACTCCCATATGTATGAGCATAGTCTGGTGATTTAAACTCTTTAATATAAGATTATTTTATGGTCAAATGCTCCATCCAGAATATTTTTAAAGCTTCACCATACCTTTGATAGATTTTCTCATCTTAACACCCGCTAAATCATCTCCCACTGATATACCTTTCAAGGTCAATACAGACTATAGAGATCCTTAGTTTGCTCCATATACATTTCTATTACCTCCTTGAACACAAAAGCATCTCATGGTAAATATTCCATACAATAATTCCCCTGTAATTACAAATAATCATGGTAATCTCCTTTGAACTTGACTTGTATCAAAATTCTAATGCTTCAATCAATTAGAATCGTCTTAGCCTTAAAGATTAAATTAAACTTATGAATCAATGTACTACAACATTTCCACTAATTCCAATGGTTCAATAGATTCGCATTTATGCATCCTTATAACACTATTTAATCTTCACTGTGTAGATCAATCTATTACAACTTTCATGACATTGTAGTTTTCTTGATCTTCTACCAAGATTTCTTTAAAAACTGCCATTTAATATTGTATTCAATGTACCATGGATATCAAAATATGCTTTAAAAAGTATTGTCATGATAAAAGATAGAAAGTGAATCAAAGATATGAGAAAAATATCACAGAAAATGGGTAGGTAAAAGGTAGCACTGAAAGTTGAAAGAATTGTACGTAGGCATGCCAGGTACATTTCAACAAACATATCTTCAAACAAAGAAACAGCGATGGGATTCCTTAGAAATTAAATCATGTTCTCATATTTAACCATGGAACAGAGAGTACTACTATGCCTCATATGGCCATCATACTAGTAATTAAAGGTTAAAATGCACATTCTCAACAGCCTTCCATTATCACAAATATTTTGTTAATGTGTGGATAGGCTTATCAAGCCTGTGTTTTGTTGAAGTTTCTTTGGGGAAACACTATGACCATACAGTTATTGAAATCATCAAAAGATTTATGTACCCACCTATTTAGGATCAGTTTAATGACTAAACAACAAATCCACACTGATGAATAGTTCAGTTGACATCATATTAAAGATAAGGCAGAACCAAATTTTTATCAAATGTACTCATATTTGCCACATTACCCACTTAGCTTTTTTTATAATAAGAAAGATACAATATATATTTTCCACTTTGATAATGTAGCACTGGCCAATAATAATTTCCATCGGACACATTTGTAGGGCCTAAATGTTGAATCCAGATCTGGGGCTATCAGAGGCTCCATACACTATCGGAATCTTGATAGATACAGGAGCTAGATGGCCTGCAATGGCTCTTGGGAACCTGATCCCCTCTATCAAAGTCCTGATAGCTACAAGTTCGTCGAAATCTTGATCGGAATCAAGGATTCGATTTCCATAACCAGAGATGTTGTAGACTTGTAGCCATTGAGATTAGTTGGTCTGTGTTTCCTGGATGAATAGGTAAGAATGAATCCTCCCAGGGTGAATCAATAGTATTGATTCCTTGAATAGACTCATTGCAGATATCAACGTACGTGCTTGGATCAATCATGGGTCTGATACCATGAATCAGTGGAACTAATTCATCACGGTGTGCATTGATAGTAATGATTCCCTGAATCGAGTCCCGATGTGTGTGGTTCTGAAATGTTTAGCTCAGGGATTCAGCGAAATTCAAGCGGTTAAAACTCTTAGGATTAGATCATATGGTAGTGATCTAACCACAGAATGTGTGAGCCTTTAGAAGGTAAAGGGTTAGAGCTCATGTCAAATTCCTAACTTCAAACTCATCTTTCTCTCACCTCTTATTTCCAATATCACCCCTCTCATGATCTAAGGTAGAATCAATGGATAAATAGAGTAGATCATTGGAAGAGTTTCTGTCGCTAGGAAATCGTGGGAGAAGTGTGCGTCAGGAGATGGGAGCATCTCGGAAACCTCATGGGTGTTCCTCAAAGATGAGTCAAGATCTTTTGTCGTAGAACCGTTGTATGGAGATCCGGAATCATGGTATTCATATGTTTTATCATCTTTATTTGTACATATGCAGTTTGCACGTGTGGATCAACCCATAGGAAAAATATGAAAGCAATTTTATGTATCGATCAAAAAAGGTAAGTCTTGTGTTGCATTCAAGCATGTCATGTGCTCAGCACAGAAGAAAATGATAAACTTAGTGTGGCTAAAGGCTTTGTGTACATGTTTTCAAATGGTCCCATTATGCTAACACCGTAGGAGATAAAACTGAGGCGTGAGAGGCAAACAAAAGCAACTAGCTCTCAAAATTTTCCTTGTTTGGAACAACCAAAAAGAGAATGTTGATTTGCAAGGCCATAGACACGGGGAAGTCACCCAGTGTAGTACGAATCAGCTGCAAACATCGGGAGTGTCTTCTCATGTGTTAGGACCATTTGCCTTCTTGTTTGTAGTTTCCCAAATAAATGAATTACCTGGAGCTCCTTTCTCCCGATTTGACATTCATTATGATGTGGGGGTAGACTACGACAACTTCTATGATGCATGTAATTAAATGAAATGTAGTGCAACTAAATGAAATAAAGTGCAACTATCGACAACTTCTATGACGCATGTAATTAAGTTTGTCTGTCCGAATAAAATAGCAAAAGTAAAAATAAAAATAAAGTATGAGCAAGAGTTCAGTTGTTCACAAATATTGATTACGAGTTCAGTTGTTCACAAATGACAGAAACGTGATAGCTTTTAAGCACACACTGAATACGTTCTACAAATCACATAACTTCCAATACTACTAGCAAATATAAAAGACATCTAGCAAAATAAGTTTCCCAAATATTCAGTAATAAAGAACAATAAATCCAACAACCAACGCAAGCAAGTGGCGGCGGGACACGGGTGATGGAATTCCAACAGCGGATGACTCCATTGGGGATGCAGGTGATTGGACAGAAATATTGGGGGAAGCTCAGTTGGGGTTGACGTGAAGATAAGCGGAGGTTTAGAGCTTAAAAGGGGGGATCATGAACGTTCGTCGAAATATGCCACTCCTGACTAAGTACTCCACCGATACCAACTCTCTGCGCATCACAGGTCACCTCAATGGACTTGGAGAAATCTGGAAGGTGTAGGATAGGGGTGGATGGCAGCCTCTCCTTAATCTCTTCGAATACCCGAGTGGCCACCTTTTGTCCACACAAAATCTCGGTTACGGAGGAAGCTCGTAAATGGGGTCATAGCAGAACTGAACCCTAAGACAAACCTCTTATAGAAGGTGCAAATCCGTGAAAACTACGGGCCTCGTGAATGTTCATTGGAATATGCCACTCGCGAATGGATTTGACATGGTCAAAGTCGGGCAAAATACCAGATGCAGAGACTATATACCCCAGGAAGTGGGCAGACGCAGATAAGAATGAACACTTCTTCAAATTAATATAAAGATGCTCCTTCCAAAAGAGATCAAATACCAAGCGAATGTGGTGCAAGTGTTCGACACGGCCCTGGTTGTATATCAATATGTCATCAAAATATACTACCAGAAATTTGCTCATGTAGGGACGTAGGATCTGTGTCATCATCCTCATAAACGTGATGGGCGTGTTCGATACATAACCCGAACAGCATTACTAGTCACTCATACAAATTGTGCTTCGTCTAAAAGGTCGTATTCCACTCATCTCTCTCTAACTCTAATCTGATGGTACCCGCTACGAAGGTCGATCTCTGAAAAGATCTGGGCACCGACCATCGAGTCCAGAAGGTCGTCAAGTTGAGGTATGGGAAAACGATACTTCATCGTGATTTTATTAATGACACGACTATCAATGCACATGCACCAGCTCCCGTACTTCAAAGTAAGAAGGGTTGATACTGTGCAAGGACTCTGGCTCTCACGCATAAAACTCTTCCTAAGAAGAGCATTTACTTGTCATTTCAGCTCGGCATACTCAATCGGATTCATGCGATAGTAGAGTAAATTGAGCAAAGATGCTCCGAGGACCAAATTAATTGCATGTTAGATGTCCCTCAATGAGGAAATCTCATCGGGGAACTCCTCTGGCAAAATATCTAAATAGCCATCCAGCAAGTGATGAATGTCCAGATCAGTAATATCATTGTCTGTAGGGGCCTCAGAAGCCACGGTGGCCTCCACTACAAACATAATCCCAGCGTCCAAACTCTCTCTCATAAAGTCACCTTCCTTAAGATAAGTAGAGGTCTCGATGACCCCGCACTAATGGACGAATTGGCCTTACCCATGGGAGGATCCCTGGGCTGGGTCGGGGTAAGAGTAATCTTTTAACCCTTATTGAAGAATACACGCTTGTTAGATCGGCAATAACACATGGCATTGCGGTCATACAACCAAGGTCGCCCAAGCAATACGTGTGCTACATCCATAGGGATAACGTCACACCAGACATTGTCCTCAGTGGACGCTAAACGAATTGGCATCAGGCATCGTTGTGTAACCTGGATGGTGAATTTGTCCACCTATAGGACACGGTAGGGATGCGGATGTGACTCGGTTGTAAACTACATCCTCTTCAAGCCCTTCTTGGCGACTATATTCACACAACTGTCACTATCAATAGTGAGCTTGCAAGGACCTCCTGCGCTGTAGAAATATATGTAGAAAATCATAGTACGATGTCATCCTCCGCAGTACGAGGGACGTGCAAAAGGCGTCGGAGGACTTCCAACTCCAGCAACCTCTCAGCATCACTCTCCCATCCCTCCACTACGGTCGTACTCTCCTCAGTGGTTGTGTCCTCAGCCTCGATGATGGGCTTGCCCTCTTCTTCAATCAATAATTCTCAATCGTTCATTGCACCGCTATGTTTCCTCTGCTAAAGCATCGATAACATTGTATGCCCCCGGGTTTAGGGCCTCCCGAGACAATGGTTTTCCCCTTTGGCATCTTCGGGAATGCAAGGGGTGTTGGAGCAGTGGTTTTGGCAGGGATGAGTGATGTAGGGTAGGCTAGTGGTGCTCAGAAACTATGACTCTAGGTGCGGGTGCAGGGGTGACACACTAATGCAACTCTAAATGCAAATACAATCGTTGGTGACGGCGACAATTAAATTAAGCAATGAAATTAATAGCACCACGCAAATAATTGAATTAGAAAACAAACAATTAATTTCAGCAATTTTTATAATGGCTTCCTCCGCTCGGAGGGCCAAAGCAAAGTGTGCGGCGAATAATTCCTCCTGCAATTATTAATATACTAGAGTCAATTTCCACACAAGCAATAGTCGCAGCACAATATAGTAAATCACCAAATGAAAATGTCAAATCAAAGAATACAATACCACAAAGCTCAAAACGTAGAGGGCTGAATCGAGGCACTGAAGAATTAGAAGGTCTGGATGTGTAGACGGGCGATCGAAGGTGGCTCCGGTGGTACGGCGACGGCGAGGTGGCTGCCCACGGTGGAAAAGAGGGAGAACGTTCCGAAAACGGAGAGATCCGACCACTAGGGAATGGATCCGGGTGTAGGTGGATAGATCCGATAATTTGATGGCAGATCCGGGCTACGGGAAGAGGAATATGGGTGAAAATGATGGGTTGGAGGGTGGTAGCACTGGATCAAGATAGATCTAGGATTTTCGGAGCGGTAGGAAGTGGATCCACGGAGGGGAAGGGGCTGCGGGATTGGTATAGAGCCGGCAGATGAACGGCACCGGCGGGTGAATAGTGCGGGTGAACAGTAACGGCGGGTGAAAAGTACAGGCGAGCAGCGCCGTCGGATGAACAGTGCGTGCGAACAGTAATTTCGGTGAACAGTAATTCGTGATTCCTGGACAACGGTAAGGGTTGGGATTTGGGGGCTGTAGGGGTTGCGGATGAGGGTTTCGGAGGGGGAAGAAGAAGGTTATGGATGGGTAGTACCTTGGAGGGGAGTTTGGCAGCCTAGGAGTCGTCACCTAGGCTTTCACGGCGTCGGCACCGGGGAGGGATCGCTGGAATCCGGGAAAGCTTCTTCTCCAAATTCAACAACCACCTAGATCAGCCCTCATAACTCCTATTTATAAGAAAAGACACATTAGGGTTTCCCATCAACGGCTATGATTGGATGGTGGGTTCGCCCTTAAAATACATCAAAAATAAACTGAAAAATATAAAGTAATATAGTATTTTGACTCGCGGCGACGCTCCGGACGCAATCGCGGAGTCCGATTGTCGATCCGGGCACGCCATATATGGAAAGTTGCCTAATCAGCCCCGAACGGGCCAAAAGCACGTCCTTGTCTCTGCTCCGCATCAATGAGTATCCTAGTCGTGGACGTAACAGGTTGAGGGGTGACCTGTCTCAGTCCAGCAACGCGCAAATACTGCTCATACTCGAGCGCAAGCTGAAAAACTTGCCCGACTATCTCAATCCTATGGGGAATCAGTTCTCTTCAAATGTCAGCTCTAAGTCTGGGTCGAAAGAGGGAAGCAGTAGCAATGGGCACCTCCAATATATCCCTATGCACTACTAACTCGTCAAAATGTGGCATGCACTCGGCAACGAAAAGAGTCATCTGCCGAAGTGCATAAAGTTGTTCTAGGAGTTGGTCTTTGTTGAACCAGGGATAATCTAACAGTCTTGATATAAGACAAGAAGGTATTTGTTTGCCAGGCGTTGTTTTATTTCATCTCATCAGGTGATGGGGTATATCTGTCTGGCTCAAGAGATCGCTTAAGGCTCGTCCAATAAATATTTGCCTGCCTTAGCAACTCCATCTTCGCAAAACACATGCTCCTCTCGTCGCTCATCTCAAACCAATCAAAATAATGATCCATGTTCATAAGCCAATCACTAAATGTCTTTGGGTCCTGGGGAACGCCGAAGGATGGTGCGTCAATACAAATGCACAGGGTAATGTCATCCTCAGTCGGGGTCACTCCATGGCGTGGCTCATGGTAGTCATCATGTTGATTATCATAACCATAGTTGTATCGTGCTGGTAGGGCACAATCTCTACGACCCGATGGCGGTGAGGGGCGAAGTTCAGTGGGAGGGTTGTGATTTCTCATGGAATCTTGTTGATACTCATAAGTATGATGGGGATTCCCTCTCGCGGGAGGAGGGGAATCTCGGTGAGGTACATCTCTATCACGTCTCTCAGGAGGTGGAGGAGCATTCTGGGGATCATTCGAGGGCTCATCATAACGTGGATGTGGAGCTTAACCGCTAGGCGTTTCTAACTGATCGACACTGGAGATAACCCTAGCAATGTCATCTTTAATGACATCAAACTATGCTCCAATCTAATCTAATTGATCGAGTACGAGCCGTTGAAATTCAGTATGCGTCATGTTCTACTGCGGATTAGCAGCCGATCGTCGGTGAGATTTGGATCAAACATCGATTTGTGAAATAACCTACCACTACGAAGTATAAAATGCGGTTCAATCTATGTCTGATACCAATTTGAGGCAGGGGTGGGCTACAACATTGATTGCCCTAAGGTGCAACTAGAGCTGTCATTTAAAATTGAAAACCGTAAACCGAACCGAAACTGAAATGGAACCGCAAAGAACCGAACCAAACCGTTCACGGATTATTCGAGTTCCGGTTTGAAGTTTGGAACTGTGAACAGCATTGGTCCGGGTGTGGTTCTTTAAATTTATTATTCGGAATGTAACCGGAATTGGAACCGCAACATACAACTCTCAAGCAGTTCCAAGATTTTTAGACCCGATCTGAACTGGACCGAAGCAGAACCGAACCGCAACATGTTTATTATTATAATTTTATTATTATTATATTGTTATTTTTTTTATAATATATCTATATTTATACTTACTATTAGGGGTAAAACTTGTGCGGTTTGAACTCAAACCGCAATCGCACTAAAATGGGTCAGTTTTGTACTGAACAAAACCGCACCGCACCAAAACCATGAGGTGTGGTTTGACATTGGTGCAGTTTGGAGTCGGTTTTTACAAAGCAATTTTGATTTTTATACAGCGATATATTGTATTTTCAATTTTACTCGCGTATTTTTCTTAAATAATTAAGGTAACTTGTACTCATTGGTGATGATTTGAATGCCAGTCTCTCTCAAAGAAGACGGTGGGGACAATGGCTAGAATATAAGTTCCTTTCGATTAAGATGAAGATTTAGGAGCTTCTCGCCTTCTCTGTATTGAGTCCTCTTGGGGAGACAGGGAGACGGGGAGATGTGAAGTCGGGGCGAGTAGCAGACAAAAAGGTCAAATAAATAAATGAATAGAACAATAAAATAATTTAGCTAGAAGAATAAAACAAGTCGGGCTCAAATAAAATAAAACAAGGTAGTTTGATTAAGTGTTGGAGCATGTTTAATTGATATGGATGAAAGATGTGTTTTTCGACTTAAATAAAATCTGTGAATAATACAATAACCTAGGAAAATTATATTTATAATAATAGCAGTGCGGCGCGGTTTTGTCGATTTTGCACTGCCAAAAACCGCACTGCAAACTATGTGGTTTTGTAACCAACAAAACCACTCTACAGCCAAACCATTCAGTGCGGTTTAAAATCGATGCGCTCTGGTGCATTTTTGTGATTTTGCGGTTTCAGTTTTTAACCTCCAACTTTACTTACTATATTATACAAAAAAGTACTCTCCCTTGGAGTAATGCAAAATTCATGTGCTCGGTACCTAGACTTTGAAGTCCCTTTTGAAAAAAAAAAATCGAATGAGTTTATATTTCCCCACCAGTTTTTTATTTTTGACCTCTCTCATTCATTACGCCAAATTTGGTTTTGGTTCTAGTCGGAATGGATTGGAACCGGACCGAACCGCATAGAACTGGACCGAACCATTAGTGACCGATTTGGTTTTGGTTCTTGTTAAACCATAACCGGAACCATTGACATGACGGTTCTAAAAATTATGCTGGAACCAGAACTGGTGAAACCAAATAGATTTTGGTTCTAATTTGAAGAATTGTTACCTTAGCGGTTCAGTTCACGATTTTAGTAGAGCCGGAACGGAACCAAAACAGAACCGTGATAGCTCTAGGTGCAACTAAATGAAATGCAGTGCAACTAAATTAAATGCAGTGCAACTAAATGAAATGCGGTGCAACTAAATGAAATGCGGTGCAACTAAATGAAATGCAGTGCAACTAATGACAACTTCTATGATGCATGTGATTAAGTTTGTCAATCTGAATAAAATAGCATAAATAAAAACTAAAAAAAGTACGAGCAGGAATTCTGTTGTTCACAAATATTGATTAAAGGTCACAGGCATATCCAACAAACGACGAAAGCGCAATTACTTTTAAGAACGAATTGAATAGGTTCTACAAATCACATAATTTCCAATACTATTAGCAAATATAAGACATCCAGCAAAATATGTATCCCAAATATTCAACAGTGAAGAACAATAAATCCAACAACATACGCATACAAGTGGTAATAGAACAGGGGTGATGAATTTGAACAGCGGTTGACTACTTTGGGGTTGTAGGTGGCTGGACAAAAATAGGGGGGCTCTGTTGGGGTTGAGGTGAAGGTAAGTGGAGATTTGGAGTTTAGTAAGGGTAAATATGGAATTTGATAGGGAAATGTTGTTGTGGGAGGTATGGCGGCAAGATGGAAGCTGCAAGAGTTAATTCAAGTGTCTGAGAGGCAAGATCAGGGTGTGGGAATTAGGTTTCAGGCGAGTGGAAGTGTTTCAAACGACGGAATACTCAGGGAAGGTAGTTAAGGGGAAGGTTGTTGGTTGGGAAACTATCGAGAAGTTAGGTTTCGAAAAGAGAAGTCGCTCGGTGCGACGCCATGGAAGTAGCGGTGACGACGTCGCCAGTCCCAGCTCATGGGGGTACTGACGCCGACATCTGCTGACTCCCTCTTCTCTGACAAGTCTCTCCCTCCCTCCAACCATTGTTTTCGCCAATGGATCCACCCCAAGCTGCGGATGCCTCCACCAGTCTGTCTACAGGCCTCCTCCATCCCCACGGCCAGCCAGCTCCCCTCCCAAGTACGAGAACCTCATCCGCCGCCTCCAACAACCTCCACTAGCCCGACAGCCACCCCCACAACCTTCAAACTCCCTTCACAGCGTCATTCTTCCTTCAAAGCCCCGATCATCCTCCCTCATCTCCATCCCTAGCTGTCATCGTCCACCACTACAACCCCCTCCAACCCTATAGTACTTCTCCATTCACAACTGCCCGAAAATCCCTCTTCAACCCCCCTTACAGCCACTCAACACTCACCTCTCAGCCTTGTCATCCGGAAAAAACACCACCACCTCCACCACTGGTGCAGAAAACAGGTGAGTTTTTACATTTTAGTTTTGATTCCCTATGTTGTACCGATATTCACTCATTGCTAGCAATGTTTGTCTTAGATTGATTTGCCTATTTTACTTTTTTGTAGATGTGCAATACATATTTGCCTTCATCTAATTTTTGTGCACTCTCAGTATTGCAGTTATTGTCCACTTGCTTACATACATATATTTGCTATCAATTGTGGTGTCACCGCAATACGTTAAAATTAACACGGTTTAATTGCTTGTGTGAAGAAAGTAATTGCATGAATGAAGTTTTTGCATTCGCATTAGAGTTAGGGTCTAGGTCGTAGGTATCATGTTCATTGGATTGTGCATGCTGGCATTTCTTCTCTCTGTTCACTGGAGAAGAAGAAGAGGTGGAAGCCACGAGAGAGAGGTGGAGCCACGAGAGAGAGAGAGAGAGAGGGAGGAGAGGCTAGAGGAAAACTTAACCGCGTGGTTAGAAGGAGAGTTAACCACACGGGAAGCCGCAAGCGGGTAGAAACCAGGCCGCGCCCTGCGCGAGAAGGGAAGGTCGGACGGTTAGACACAACCAGACCGTGCCCTGCACGAGAAGGTTAGGTCGGACGGATAGCAGAATGCTAGCCGCAAGAAGAGACCGATTGCCTCTGATACCATGTAGAGAAACCTCAAACTTGAATATACTTTCTCAATAATCAAATACAAGGTATGAATACATATTTATAGGAGGGAGAAAGAGAGAAGAGAACCCTATACATGATGTGGGACTAAATAGGAGACAACAAGAAAACTAAATAAACGAGCTCCAATATGGTCCTCTTTACATGGGATTTTCCAACAATTGGATTGTGCATGCTTGCATTTCTTTCGCATCTTTTAGGGTTACCATAAATCCCATTAAATATGTTTGTGCATGTTTGTGTCGCATTTAGGGTTAGATTGTCACGCCACCATCACCAGTAGATTCGTCCGGAGTCAGGATCCATCAATACAAAATGTGAGAAAGTCATTGATGTTTTATGCCTAATTTCTTTGCTCAAAAGGTTTTAAAAGATGTTCCCTAACATGAGGATACTCTGCGATATTGAACCTTAAACCCCTAAGATCCCACTACATATGTTTGTGCTTGTTTGTGTCGTATTTAGGGTTAAGACATCACACGTCCGTCACTTGTAGAATCGTCCGGGGTCAGGATCCATCAATACAAAATTTAAGTCATTGAAGTTTTATACCTAATTGCTTTGCTCAAAAGGGTTTAAAAGATATTACCAAACACAGATACTCTGCAATATTTAACCATTTTTCCTGGTCATATTCAAAAGCGTGTCAATCGCCCTGTGCTTGGCTTTTCTCCTATATAACATCTCCTACATCCTAAGAAGCTGATCATTTTCTCAGACACAAACCACAACTCCTACGCAGTTAATTTTCATTCTGGGAGGACTGTTTGAAACAAAGACTGACGAGCCATCAAGATTGTTTATTCAAACTTATAACATCATAAGAGACAACATTACAGTTTATCATAAATGAATGTACAAAATCGATCAAAAAAGTCATTGCTCCAAAATAACCTTTCTTTTTTTACTTGGTAAGCAAGGTAATGCAGTGGTAAGGCCGACCCGGGGTGGACACTCTAAATGCACACTTATATGCAAAGACGTGTAATGCTAGTGCAAGAGTGGTCCGCTAAAATTACGAGTAAATAATTATTTTAAAGGATTAACAGTGGTGCGTGCGGTTTCAAATAATTAATTTACGGAAAACAAACATCAACTTTTAATTCGATGGAGGTGAAAGTATTACTAAGCGAACACAGAATAAACCATGCAAGTTATACGACAAATGATCTAATAGCACAATGCAATTGATATCCACCACAATATGAGTTACTGAAATATACAACAATAAAAGATAAGAACTTATACCACGATTCACTAGTCCAGGCAGCGGCAAAGGCGGATGTTGATGGGCATTCCCGGTCGTAGAGAGCAGAGAGGGCGACGAGAGTGTGGATCGGGGCTGATTATGACTTGGTGGGCCTTGGGGATGGCTGGGGAGGGGGGTTTGGGCTGGGTGGAGGCTAACGGGCCAGGGATTGATTAGGTTAGGGGGAAGTGGAAAAAAGAGATTTTTTGGTGAGGACAATAGCATGTTGAGTGGTGGCCACGGGAGGGGAATAGCTAGACGGGAAGAGAGTGGCGGAGGAAGAAGGATCCTGGTAGAGGGGAAGTCGGACAGTGAGATGAAGTATAGTGGGTTTGGACTGGTGGAAGCCTAGCGGAGTGGGGGAAGAAGAGGAGGGAGGCGGGGATAGGGGCAGTCCGGGTGATTGCAACCAGCAGAGTTGTGGACGGCGTCGGGTTAGCAGGGGAGTAGGTTGACGAGATCTGCGCGAAACTGAGGGTTGTAGTTTTGATTACGGGGAACTGGACGGGGAAGCAAGAGGAGGGGCTTACCAGCGTTGCATCGGAAGGAGAAGAGGCGGAGGGCTCGACGTTGCACCGATCCTTGACCGAGTAGTTCCGGTACTTTTTCCAGAAAACCTTTGATGCCCCCACAATGAACCGATGCCTGCACCATAATAGAAACTGAAATTATAACTGAAAAGCAAATAAAACCATCTGAATCGGACGGCTCACAATGTCTAGACCGATCGGGGTCAAATACAACTCAAAATATAAAAAGTCCTATATGAATCAGACTCGGATCGACCATATGGACGCAACCACGAACTCTGATGGTCCATCTAGGCAACGGATCACCGCCTCCTGCGGGAATACGCGTGTGTCGGTCGTAGTGTGCCGTCACCCCCCCCCCCGGCTTGAAAACACTCATCTCTGGTGGGTGAAGATGGTCGTACTCGTGTAGCCGTGGGGCGAGTCTCTCAAGCTCCTCTGAAGCAATCCACGTAGCATTGTGTAGAAACCGACCGCTCCAACGGACAAGATAGCGCACAATATCTCGCCCGCCCGCAGTGTAGAAGTCGTGATCAATGATCAGAAGAACACTGTTTGTAGAACTAGGTAACTCTGACTGTGATGCATCTCCGTCTGACAATAATGTATCTTCGTATGACCATAATGTATCTTCGTCTGGCAATAATGTATCTCCGTCTGACTGCTGTGTCGGTGGAACCGTCGATGGTGCAATGAGATCCTCATGGCGCGACTCCGTGGGCGCCAAGAGAGAAGGACTGGTGGAGGCAATAGGAGGTAAAGGCTCACACAAAGGGGCTATGGGAGATGAGGGATTGGGTAGAGGTACGGAAGAAGGGTCCACATACACGTGCTCCTCGTAGTAAAGAGTCAGATCATCTACGTTGAATACTCGGTTGATGTCCATACCATGAGGGATGTTTATTTCATATGTGTTCGTACCAATCCGTCGTACGACTGTATAGGGGCACATTCTGCGTGCACTTAATTTCTTTCCTGTTCCTTGCGGGACCCTCTCAGATCGAATGTGAATCAATACTTGTTTTCCTATCTCAAAGATTTGCTCCCGCCTATGCTGGTCTGCTCGATCCTTATAATAATCATTACCGACTGCAATTTTTTTACAGACCAACTCATGGAGGTCATGCAAGTTATAAACAAATGACTCAACTGACTCACAAAAATGACACGAACGATGAACATAGATCAAGACAAACTTGACACACTTCCCAAGGGAAAGCGTAACAATGACTTTCTAACATGGGGCGGCCAAGCAGGAGGCTCACCAGGTGGTCGATAGAAAAATCTGGCGTGACTGACGTCATCACAAGTTGGGACGGCGTAGATGGTATCTTTAAAATGATACAGTCTGTCAAGTGGCTCACCAAGGGGTGTATACCAAAAGTCATCACGTGTGACATGATCACTAGTGCGGATACACGACCCATCACTAAAGTGCAAGCAGGGAAACTCGTCAAATGAGCCTCTCAGGAACTTAATACTAGGGAGTTCAACAATGGCATGATGGCCCTCCAAGAGGAAAACACTAATAACGGTAGGGTCGATGGAAACAAGTAGGTCGCCTACAATGAAGTCAATGTTCTCAGAAGTGAGTGATGCAGTCACTCTGAAGTACCCCATATGCTCTCGTCTCTCAGTAGTGATGTGACTTGAGATAGTACTAAGGGAAAAGTAGGGAGTGTTCAGACTCAAGTGTGGGTCAATCGGTATAGTGTCGAGAAGTGGATCCCTGCCCACAGGGGACACTAGGTCTAAGTGAGGTGTGAAGGATGGATATACCATCACAGTTTCACTAGGTCGTTCATCCTCACTCACGCGACCACGCTCACTAGTCATACTAGTATCACTCTCCACTTGTATTATAAGGTCATGATCAGATTTAACAACAAGATCACATGAACACAGAGCCTCGTTAAACGAGGAAGTAGCAAAATCAGGTGTCAGGTCTCTCATATCAATGGGAGCACTACTAGACGTATCGGTGACTTGACCCAAATCTCTAGGCTTTCTTTCTAAAGTATATCTTATGTGATCAAATTGAGCATCTAAGAGATCAAAGCGGTCAAGAACTAATTGCTGAAATTCAGCCTCAGGTAACTCTATTTGCAGAACACTATGAGGGTCTTGACATGTGTAGTGATCTTGGCGATGGTGATCTCTATAGGGTTCCTGATGATCATCTAGACAGTAGTTCCTATCATAATCAGATTGTGTTCGTGGGCGGGTATGGGCCCTGCGAACGTGCAGTGGAGGTCGCACATATCCAAACTCAGTATCCTCAACTAGCTCAACTAGAGGAGATTTGTAGCGACGATGAACTAAACGATATTCAACTTTATCATCATAAAGTTGCGGAGAGGTGTAATGATAACAACGTGAGGACCTCTCGTCGTGGTGATTGCCTCTAGCATAATGGGGTCGACACAATATCTAGGAGTGATGTGCGATGAGCGATAATAATTATTGTGATAATATGGGGGTTTTTCTAAAGGGGCTCTATGAGATCGGCTATAGGTGGACTCGATATCCCCAAATAGAGGAAACGAATGATGACGATAACTAGACATAAATGAACCTAAAGACTCGACCTTAGTTATTAAAGGCGCAAGGCGCACCAAGGCGCAAAGGGGTCTTGGAGCCTAGGCGCAAGGCTCAAGGCGCAGGCGCGCGCCCGAAGAAGACAAGGCGCAACCACATTCATTTTAAATAATCGACATTAAACATCAATTCATCTTCTTGAACATAATCTTTATATATTCTGCTCATTAATAATTCATTACTATCATTTATATCTCTTAAAAAATAAAATCAATATGATCGTCTGCGTCATATCTAATTCTCAATTATCGATTATGTATCAAAGACACTAAATCATATAAAAATTATTGAGTTTTTGTATTATTTTTTTCATTATTTTGAAAAAAATAGGTTTACAACAAAAAGCACACTCAGACGCGCCTTTAATGTCCAAAGGCGCAAAAAAGGCGCTCGAAGGCGCAAACCTCTGAGCCTGGTGAGCCTGGAGCCTTAGGCGCGCCTGAGGCGCGCCTTTAACAACATAGGACTCGACATGGAAAGACGATAATCCCTACCACTATGTAACATGCAAATGACCCTAACCTCGCTCTGATACCAATTTGATGCAGTGGTAAGGCCAACCCGGGGTAGACACTCTAAATGCACACCTATATGCAATGACGGGTAATGCTAGTGCAAGAGTGGTTCGCTAAAATTACGAGTAATTAATTATTTTAAAGGATTAACAGGGGTACGTACAGTTTTAAATAATTAATTTACGGGAAACAAACATCAACTTTTAATTCGATGGAGGTGCAAGTATTACTAAGCGAACGCAGAATAAACTCTGTAAGTTATACGACAAATGATCTAATAGCACAATGCAATTGATATCCCCCGCAATATGAGTTACCGAAATATAAAACAATAAAAGATAAGAACTTATACCACGATTCACTAGTGCAGGTGGCGGCAAAGGCAGTTGTTGATGGGCATTCACGGTCGTAGCGAGTGGAGAGGGCAACGGGAGTGTGGATCGTGGTAGATTATGACTTGGTGGGCCTTCGGGATGGCTGGGGAGGGAGTTTGGGCTGGGTGGAGGCTAACGGGCCAGGGATTGATTAGGTTAGGGGGGAAGTGGAAAAAGGAGATTTGTTGGTGGGGACAATAGCAGGCTGAGTGGTGGCCATGGGAGGGGAATAGCTAGACGGGAAGAGAGGGGCGGAGGAAGAAGGATCCTGGTAGAGGGGAAGTCGGACAGGGAGATGAAGAAGGATAGTGGATTTGGACTGGTGGAGGCCTACCGGAGTGGGGGGAGTAGAGGAGGGAGGCGGGGATAGGGGCGGTGCAGGTGATTGCAACCGGCGGAATTGTGGACGGCATCGGGTTAGCAGGGGAGTAGGTCGACAGGATCTGCGCGAAATTGAGGGTTGTGGTTTTGATTACGGGGAACTGGACGGTAAAGGAGGAGGGACTTACCGGCGTCACACCGGAAGGAGAAGAGGGGGAGCTCGGCGTCACACTGATCCTTGACCGAGCGGTTCCGGTACTTTTTCCAGAAAACCTTCGATGCCCCAACAATGAACTGATGCCTGCATTATAAAGCCCTAGAAAAAAAAACTTAAATCATAACTGAAAAGCAAATAAAACCACCTGAATCGGATGGCTCACAATGTATGGACTGATCGGGGGCAAACACAACTCAAAATATAAAAAGTCCTATATGAATCTGACTCGGATCGACCATCCGGACGCAATCACGGACACTGATCGTCCATCTGGGTAACGGATCACCGCCTCCTGTGGGAATATGCGTGCGTCGGTCCTGGCGTTCCATCACAAGGTCAACCTTACACAAAGCATATGTTGACACCTTTCTCATAAAAGTTATTATTATGAGTGTAAGTGTAAAGTATCCAACATCAGAATTTCCAATTCTGAGTGCAATAGAAGTACAGCGTTGATGAACATTATCAGTTTGGCACAGAACCTTAAAGAGAGAATTGATATGCAAAGTATTGATCAGAATTTGAAAAACAAGAATGATAATCTAGAAAATTCTACAATTCACTTGTATAAAAAAGATGGTATTTAAGACTATCTTCAACTAAATTTTCAAGTATCAACGGCTTGAGTCACCAGAAAAAATAGTAATACTGCATATTAAATTAAATTAGAAAAGTAAACCAATCATCATTGAAGAGACTATTGTTACCTTTTTCCTTAAACGACTTTTCCTGGCAGCTTCACGATTTTGAGCAAGCCGTCGAAGAGTCTAAGAGAATATAGTTTAAAGGAAATCAGTGGCTACTAGAATGTGTTTAAATAGAAGACAATCTATTGAAGGAAAGATTTCTTTTTATTCTCTTACTTTCTGATCCCCTACTTTTTCTTTAGACCTGTCGCTGGAATCAGAAGCTGCTGCAGTAAGTGCATGTCCTTTATCAAACTGTAATGATCAGTGTTGATTAGCAAAAAAAACAACTTGAAATCCTCTCATGCAAGCTTAAGAATCCATCAAGATCAACTGGAACAGCATTACTAAGTCTTCTTACAAAGGATAAAGCAATCAATGTTTACAGTAATCAAAATGGCACATTAGAGTTCGGACTAGAAATTGAGGGGGAGAAGTTAAAAGGATTGGGACCACATAAGCACAAAAATAAGGGAAAAACATATATTAGGACTATAATTGGAGAAACATTGTTTCAGGTACATGGGCTATCATGTCAAGTAAAAATGCTTCATCAACACCAAAATATGAGAGCAAAATAATGTTGAAACAAAATGAACCCTCTGAAAGATGTTCCAAGAAAATGAATATCATGCATGAACAATCGGATCAAATCTCAGAACTGGATGGGAAAGACAACAAATACTATCACAAAATGATTAAAGATACAACGGCACAAATTAAGGGGTAAAAACAAGTTTGGAAGGGTACTTATGGAACTTTGTATTGTCCAAGAATCAAGATGAAGGAACCAAACTAATTGGGGATATGGAATGAATATTAAGTCTTTTGGTCCACTTAGTTCTAGTCTATTTCCCTTTCACCTTCTTCAAGATTTGTCTACCTTATGTTGTCTCTCTCCCCATTGCTTCCCCCATGAGCCCTTCTTCTCCATTAGTCTCAATACAAAGTCTAAAAATGACTTCATACTATCTAACTACAAATATACCCTAATATGGGTACTACACCGTAACACCCGCATAATCATTGTCAGAGTAAGCAATTAGCGAGAGAGAATACAAAGTCTTATACAAAAGCCCTTAACCAGGAGTGCACTTCCCCATGGCTTCTCCCATGAGGTCTACTGTGGGTGCGCTACAGGTTTGCAAATCAGTAACTCCAACCCATCTCCACAGATCGAATTGGTCGCAGTCGCTAATTCCAATGGCGTATTGTTGAGGTTGGGGATTGAGCCTCGGACCTCCTAAATAAGAGAGCTCTAAACAGATCCTCATCACCAGCTCAGTTGGTGATGAGGACTAGTTTAGAGCTCCCTAATCTAGGAGGTCTGGGGCTCAAGCCCCAGTCTCAACAACTCTTCATTGGAAGTAGCGGTTGCGGCGAATCAAATCCATAGATATGTGTTGGGGTTACTGGTCTGCAAACCTGTAGCGCACTCACATTTGACCGGAGCGTTACACAAATCCTCCATGACTGTCTGTATAATCTATATTTTTTCTTATATATCCATTTAAATATCCTCCCATGAAAATATTCTCTCTTTGTGGGATTTATCTTACCAAATCATCTAAGTTTTCCAAAAATTACACTTTAATAACTTCATTTAATCCTAATTGCGGTGCATAAGAACTAATCGCATTAATCATTTTCTTTCATACGACCCATTTAAGAGCTAGATCACATTTTCAACCTACCCCTACAACTTCATCTTTTCAACTAGTATCAACAATAATACCTACTTCATTGTTTATTTTATTTTATTCATGTATACCATAATTTAAAGCCTGATTTGTCTAGAAATTTAGTTTTCTCACTCACTCATTTAGTCTCTTGTAGACATGAAATATTTAATCCTCTCATATTCATCACAACCACTACTTACACTATTTTTCCCGTTAGCGAAATTGTGACAAATAGTATAGAAAATTGTGACATGATGCTTATATATGCATCTATGTATGTGTGCGAATTTATATGAAACAACGTTTACAACACACATATCACTCGGCGTGCTTGCTACTAATGATAATAATCTTGAGGTGCAGTGTCTAAGTTATTATGTATGGACAAACTACTAATACTACATCAGATTGTCTTCATTAAATCCATGGATATTACTGCACAACATGCTCGTGTACAAGTGAAAGTGTATTTGTCTATGTGAGTAGAATTTGATGCTCTTATTTATCTCATTAAAAATGGAATAATAAATAATGATAAGGACAACACTCAAGCACTACTCATCATGATAAGTCTTTATAAACATTGTGATGTTGAGCACCTTAATTTGAATTAAATTGACCTTGTGCAAACATAATTTTAATTATCACCCACACTTCTCTTTGATATTCTGAATCACTTTATTATCTTGAAATCTCTTCTAATATGTTGTGATACACCCAGCACTACTTTGTATCTCTGATAAATCTTAATGAACATTGTGTGTGTAAAGCAACTTGGTAGTTGTATTTATTTATGTATTGAAGTTATGGAAGTGATTTTAATTTGCATGATAATTATGTTAGTGTATAATTCATTGCATGTTGATATGCATTCGAGCATATTACAATGCATATCAATATTGATGTTTTTCACTTATATACACTTCATTATTTCTTGTAACACTTCCATACATAAGAATTAGATCGTAAGCATTATTGGATATTTCATACGTTGTATGTAAAGTTTTAGATAACTTGTCATGATCACTACAATGTCTATATGTCTATCTTTCAAATCTCTTAACAGTGTGGTTTTTATCTCTTTATTTTACATACATTTGACTGTCCATTCTTATATATGAAATTTAAAGCTTGAACTCTAATATTAATAATTTTATTCCATCGTATGTTTATCGCAATATTTTGTGTATTTCATGTTTTTCAAGATTGTCATTTACTTAATTATGATTCTCTCATTGGGATTACACGATTATAGTTTAGATTATTCTAATGTTCTATCATGATTATTTTCTCCGCAGTTGTAATACCCACTTTAGTTAATAACAAAAGTGGAGAGAAAAATGAGAGATTGAGCAATATCACACTTAGGAGGGAGATCACTACTTTAGGGGGAGTTTAATCATTCTTGTATCAGTTAGTCTTACATGCATATCATATACTTGTCCTGACCAATTTTTAAGATTATCATATGCACATCACAATGAACACTATTTTATTGAATTTTATTTCTCAATCATGGGATTGTTATTATCAAAAGAGCGAGTTTGTTGGAACATAGTTTCATACACCCTTGGTTTAAAAATAACTGTTGAAGGGCGGGGCATGGCGGCCAAACCTCAAACCCGACCGGACTGCAGTCCAAGCATCCCAACCAAATCACATAAGGCTAACCCTCGTCGGGACTTTGGCCAATGGGTAGGTTATTGAGGTCAGGAATCGAACCCAGAATCCGAAGGTGGATTGGCTAGGTCCAACCGATTCTAGGAGAAAGTGGTATAGAAAACAAAAAGATTTAATATTTATCACCGACCAATCTATAGCCCACAAAGAGAGGAAATTTTTATAGGAGCTTAAATGAACATATGGGGAAGAAAAATATATATTATACAGTCATTCATTGAGGATTGGGTATGAAGGCAGAAATGAAGAAGTAAGAACCATTTTAGACTTTATCATAGCATATGAGCTAATTGTGACAAATGCGCTTTTCATGAAGAGCAAAAAACATTTAATTACATTTAAAAGCGAATTAAAAAAGTCACAAAATGATTATTTTATGACCCGTAAAATGGATAAAATAATTTGTAATAATTGCTAAGTCATACCAGGAGAATGTTTGACAACAGAACATAAGTAAGTGGTATTGGACGTGCAAATTAAATATAATAAATTTAAGACAATGAAAAAAGTGTTGGTAAAAATTTGGTGGTGGAACTTGAAGATAGAAAAATATATTGTTTCAAGACAGCAGTTATAGAACAACTAGTTGATGACCCTTATGGTGATTCTGGTGTCTCATGGGAAGTTATATCTTCACATTTAAGGATAAGTGAAAAGAACGTACAAGGAGGATTAAAAGGTCATGCGCCCCAAAATAAAAAATCTTGGTGATGGAAAGAGAAAATGCAAGACAAAGGGAGGGCAAAGATGGTCAGCTATAAAACACTTTAAACTTGTAAGAATGATGAAAACTTGTCAAGGTATAAAGTCGCCAAGAAAGAAGGTAAACATGGAAAAAGTATAGCAAAAAATTAAGCTTACGGAAAAATTTATAAGTAACTAGATACCAAAAATGGAAAGCGTGACATACATAAATTTGATCGAGTTAGAGAGAGAAATCCAAGAGATTTAAGCCAAGTTAAATGCATAAATAATGAAATAGATACAGTTTTGACGATTGATATGACTATTAAAGAGCGATGAAAAAGTTATTTTTATCAACTCTATAATGAAATAAAAGACAATAAACTGAACTTGGAAGAATTAAGCAAATTGAAGGAGTATACTAACATAACATTTTATTGTAAAACTCAAGTATCGGAAGTAAATAATGATCTAACCAAGATGAAAAATGGAAAGTCAGTTGGGTCAGACGATATATCCATCGAAGTACGAAAATGTCTAGAAAAAGAAGGAATTTTGTGGCTTACATATTTCTTCAATAAGATAAGGAAGAATATCGGACCAATGGAGAGAAAGTAACTTTGAATATTTGTATAAGAACAAAGAAGATATACAAAATTATGTTAATTACAGAAGAATTAAATTAATGAGTCATAACATGAAACTATGGGAGCGAGTAATAGAAAGAAGAGTTAGACGAAAGACTAGCATCTAGAAGAATCAATCTGGATTCATGTGACGACGGTTGACCATGGAAGCTACGCATCTACTGAGGACACTCATTGACAACTATTGACAACTATCGACAAAGAAAACAAGATTTGCATATGTTGTTTATCGATATTGAGAAGGCTTGTGATAGGGTTCAAAGAGATAACTTATGGAGAGTCTTAAAAAAGAAAGGTGAAAATGTATTATACATTGACATAATAAAAGATAAGTATACAAATTCAGTGACGACGGTAAGGACATCTGGAGGATTAACACAGAAATTTTTTATCACTGTTGACTTACATCAAGGTTCAGCTTTTAGTCATTATTTCTTTACCCTTATCATAGATGAGCTCATCGGGCATATCCAACTGGCAATACATTAGTGTTTATTGTTTGAGAATGATATCGTTTTAGTCAATGAGACACGCGAGGGTGTAAATGCAAAACTTGAATCTTGGCGAGACACTTTAAAAAAGAAGGGTTTTGGGCTAAGTAGGGCAAAGAGGGAGAATATGGAGCTTAAATTTAACAGTGCAAGAAGTACGGATGACTTCGTTATAAAATTGAGTGATCAACAAATTTTCCGCAATAAGTGCTTTAAATATCTTAGATCGATAGTTCAAAAAGATGGAGGCGTTGATAAAGATGTGATACATAGAATCCAAACAGGTTGGTTGAAGTGGAGAGACGCATCAGGGATCTTATGTGATCGTAAAGTACCATTAAAACTTAAAGACAAATTTTACTATGCTGCAATTAAACTGGCAATGCTCTATGATTCTGAGTGTTGGGCAGTGAATTGTGTGCATGAGCAAAAAAATGAGAGTTGCGGAGATGAGAATGCTTAGGTGGATGTGTGGACACACGAAACTGGATAAAATTACGAATGAATATATCAGAGATAAAACGGGAGTGGCACCAATTACAGAGAAGATGTGAAAAGCTCGACTAAGATGGTTTGGACACGTACAAATGAGATCATTAAACACACATGTTAGGCATTGTGAGAGTTTAGTCACTAAGCATGTTAAACGGGGGAGGGGCAGACCAAAAAAGACTTGGAATGAAACTATAAGGAAAGACACGATATACTTAGGCATTAGTGATAATATGACTAAAGATAGGGCACAATGGAGACAAAGGATCCATATAACCGACCCCACCAGAGTGGGATAAAGGCTCGGGTGTTACTGTTGTTGTAATTTAGTTTTTCTTTCCACTAATTTAAAAATATTAAATCTTAATTTTTGTTGTGCTTAAGCTTTATCTTGTTTCAAATTTTATTTTTGATAAAGGAACAATTAACTTTTTAAAAAAATCCTTATTCACCCCCACCCCAAAGAAGCCACTCAATCCAACATTAAAAAGGAATGGAATAGTGGTTTGCCATTTGGCACTACCAACTGAGGGAAAGTTACATGTCATCTTCCATGGCTCACGGATGAAGGCATTCACAGGAGAGGACCCGGACGACCATTCCAAAGTTACCATTAGTGTTCGATGGGCGACTAATACCACGGCCATTGAAGTTCATTCGGTCTCGCCTCAATCAAAAGACTTGCGAGGTCGTCAATCATTGAGACAGACCACTACAGAATAATACTTGGGAGACATTACGGGATTTTCGAAAGACATGCCCCGACTTCAAGATTGAGGACAGGCGCAATCTAAAGGAAAAGAATGATATCATTGACACTTTTATCGAGCAAGAATATGATTTGAGGAAACGGGATGATGGGGCATTGTAATGTCAATATCCATCTTCTATTCTCGCATTTATTTTTATTGTCACATTTATGTTCTTTCATTATGATAATATTTACAAACGGGCACGAGTTGGACCGGATCACACGCAGTTTCAGTTTATGGAGACATTACATTTGTACATGGGCACATGTTAAAACGAGACATGCTTGAGTAAGAATTTCATTTGGGCATTTGTTGAGGTTTTCAGGGATCTTGCTCACCACAACTATCGGCCCTCTTTCTCTCTTCATATCTCGTCTTACGATCAACCTCTTACCCTTAGTGTGCCAGCAATCTTGTGTCCAATCAGGGGACACCGCCGCTGAACCAAAAACAGTTGTCAAGTAATTGTTCTCCAGCGCGCAAACACACGGTGAGCGAGTTAGGTCCACATAACCTTCGGCTCTCTCGCTCGCGCAACATTCATTTTTTGCTCTTCCTCATCGATGCCCTCCGCTTCGACCACCACTGAAAGGCTCCTATCACCTATCTCATCAAAATTCATCATCGAGGATCTCTAAGTAAACACCACTCACATCAATCTCTGTCATCTTCCTTTGTCACATTTTGTTTGATAACTCGATCCTACACATGAACATGTGACAGAATCTGTAATTGTATGGTTCTTTGATGGCGATGAAACGAAGAGAGAGAATAAGGGGGATAAAGAGAAAAGAGAATTTAAATGTTATATATCTTTTAAGGGGAAGGGAAATCAAATAATATTTCATATGAGCCATTAAATAGGTACATGGAAACTCTCTCAAATAACAACAACAACACTCATGTCTTTATCCCACTATAGTGGGGTCGGATATATTGATCCTTTGTCCCCATTGTGTCTTATCTTGAGTCATAATCTCACTAATGCCTAAATACATCATGTCTTTCCTTATAGTTTCATTCCAATACTTTATTGGTCTACCCCTCCCTCATTTAACATGCCTAGTGACTAGACTCTCACAACGCCTAACAGGTTTCTCTAATGGAAACTCCCTCAAATTAAAGAAAAAAATTGAATAGATAACAAACTAAAACAAAATGATCTTGCTAATAGAATGCAGGTCAACTTGCTAATAAAATCATAGTGAACTTGCAAATAGGTCGAAGTCAAGTTTTTAATAGAATAATACAAGAAAATATTTGTTCTCCTTTTTGGCACAACCACTTAGATTCCCTCGAGCGAGTGGCTAGCTACACTAGTTGGTTAATCTGGTGGTCCAAATTTCCCTAGCCTCGATCTCAATTCTTTGACTGATATTTGTTTTTACCCAGTCTCTTGTTGATCTCCTCTTCAGTCTCAATGATGTGAACTGAGAATCACCACCATTGATAAACCCCTTCTGTTTGGTTTAGGGTAATGGGAGATTGAGGGTTTCTTGGAATTGAGAGGTGCGACTGCAGCCAACTGCAAGAAGAGAGAGGGGAGAGTTCCATGTTGTAGTTGTTGCAGGGATTTAGGGTGAGATTCTGCGAGGAGGAAGAAGAAGAAGGTGAGGGGAAGAAAAGGAGAAGTGTATCTCATTTCCGCCGTCACCTAGTAAAGCTTCCGCCCGTGCAGCGGTTCACTGTGGTTTTTCCCTTCGGGATTTCCACGTAAATCCGTGTGTTATCATTTTTTCTAGTTTGCATTCTCTGTTTTTATTACTCGTCATTTTATCGTTGTTTGACTTGATTTTTGAATTAAGCATAAACCCAAAAGAAAGTGCTATCCAATTGTGCCAATCGAAATCTAATAGATTTGGGTTGAGCATAACACAATAGCTATCAGCATGAAAAGAAAAAATCATGTATAGCACCAAAGATTAAAATGATGATAGAAGAGCAAAAATACCCTTCGATTTCTGTCACTAGCATCCTCATCTGAAGAGCTATCACTCTTGGGACTATTGTCTACCATATTAGACTCTCCCCAGTTCTCAAATTGACCAAGAGACGATTGTTCCAAATTAGATAGTTGCCCCTTTTGCCTAGGAAAATTAATGTGATCAACTCTAGCAACCGGAATTGCATCTGTTGATATAGGAGCCTGCCATTTAAACGACGAATATCAAATAAATCTTCCAGTAGGACATATCATGAGATGTAATTAAATAAGAACAGTGGCAGAAGTACAATAAGATAAATCAAACTTACTTTGCTGAAAGAACCAAATTGAATAGAATCAGAAGCAATTAGCTGTCCACTTGGCTTTGTGCTCAACAGTTCTGGGATTAGACGTGATAAAATCAACAATCCAGTAAAATAAAGATAAAATGATCTTATAGTCCAAAAAGGAAAACAATCTGAGCATGTTAAACCAACAACAACATTCAAGCCTTTATCCCACTATAGTGGGGTCGGCTATATGGATCCTCTGTCTCCATTGTGCCCTATCTTTTGTCATAATCTCACTAATGTCTAAGTACATCATGTCTTTACTAACAGTTTCATTCCAAGTCTTTATTGGTCTACCCCTCCCTCGTTTAACATGCCTAGTGACTAGACTCTCACAACGCCTAACAGGTGCCTCTAATGGTCTCCCTTGTACGTGTCCAAACCATCTTAGACGAGCTTCTCGCATCTTCTCTGCAATTGGTGCTACTCCTGCCTTATCCTTGATACTTTCATTCCTAATTTTATCCAATCTCGTGTGTCCACATATCTACCTAAGCATTCTCATCTCCGAAACTCCCATTTTTTGCTCAGGTACACAATTCCCTGCCCAACACTCATAACCATAGAGCATCGTGGGTCTAATTGCAGTACGGTAAAACTTGCCCTTAATTTTTAGCGGTACTTTACGATCACATAAGATCCCTGAAGCGCCTCTCCACTTCGACCAACCCGCTTGGATTCTATGTGTCACATCTTTATCAATACCTCCCACTCAATCTGAGCATGTTAAACCATTCGGGAAAATTTAAAATGTCAATTTACTAATCAATCTAGGAAAATAAGGCCACAAGTATTAATAAATGGGGTATAAGAAAAATATTTACTAGAGCACAGTTGAAGAAAAATAGCAATACGAGTGGCATTGATCCAGAGTTCTAGAAAACTGGGATTATCTAGAACTCAATATCTTTGAGTTCATGCTAGCTCAAAAAAGGCAGCCCGGTGTACAAAGCATCCCCGAGCAGCTAGGGTCCGGGGAAGGATCCTACCATAAGGGTGAAATGTAGGCTACCTCCAACTCAGCTCAAAATTGAATTAGCATTCAAATGAGCTTTGGCAATTCAGAATTGATTCCAAGACAATTCAAAATGTATCAAGTTGGCTCAAAACCTCTCACATAAATCTGAATTTAAGTAGAGTTTGAGCTGGCAAAAAATATTCATAGATTATCCAAAACATAACAAGCTTTGTTATATCTCATTTTATACAAAAACAAATACTGACAACTGCAATATAACAGTTAAGAAAACACCAACCAACATGAAATCCAACTTTTTTAAAAAATGTAATATATTTATACGTACTGCAAATCAAAATCCAAGGAAACTGCAATACGCTCAAATTGTTTTCCAATTCAAGGACTTTCTAGTGATTCCACACAAGATTAGAAAACTTGATTTTGGATCCACTAAAAACTGGCGTGCTATAAGATTGTTTTTAATGCCAGCTAGTATGTATCTAATATTCTGTTTGAGAAGATGTTGGGGTTCAGGCTCATATTGGAACAGGAATTGACCTCATTTTGGAACAGGAATGGACCTCATTTTGGAACAGGAATGGAACTCATTTTGGAACGAAGAATGGAGCTCCTTTGGAACAGAGAATGGAACTCCAAGTTCAAGTTCAAAAGGAGGCTGAAATTCAGATGATAATGGAACGTTGCCATACTGGAGCTCGAATGGTTTCCCAACAACACCTAAATCTCTGATGGCAAAAGGAGCCTGCTGCACCAGAGCAAAAAAAATCTTCCAAATGGTGCTCAAGTTAAAAACATAGACTAGCTAGCGGAATGTCACGGACTTGTCCTCTTGACAATGTCACATGCGGTCTTAGCTCCGCTCCGTGTTCCTTCGCAACAAGCGAAGTCAGCCTCCTTCAACAATAGTTGTGGCAAGAACAACAAGTGAGCACTTGGAATGAGAGAGAAAGAATTCTAAAGAGCTTTGAAGTGCGGCATTAGCTCATTTTCGCGCTTCTTTGCAGCTAGCTAAGTCAGTTGTGGCAAGAAGAACAAGAGAACACTTGGAATGAGATAACAAGGGAGTTCTAAAAAGCTTTGAAGTGCTTGAATGCTTGGATGGTTACAAATGAGGGGTTCCCTCCCAACGTTTTGAAAACCGGACCGGACCGGCCGGTTCAACCGCTCGAACCGCCAACCGGTGCACCAAGCGGTCCGGTTGGGGCTCTAAAACCACTCCCTCCCAGACAGGCCAAGAACCGGCCAGCCCGCCCATAAAACGGCTAACCGGAGCGGGTTTAGCTCAATCGGATCGGTCATGGGAGGGGATTTAAATATTGTTGAGGGAAAAGAATTAATCGTTCAAATCATTACATTAGAGGCTCCCATATATATATGGGTGTACATGGGTGTAATGTCTGTCATGCCCAACTTGATCAGTATTCTGTCAAACGAGTTCTAACTCAGCCATTTAGTAAGCACATCTTCAAGCTGCTGGTTTGATGGGACAGACGGGGTACTCACAATCTCCCTAACAATATTTTCCTTGATGAAGTGTCTGTCGATCTCCACGTGCTTGGTGCGATCGTGTTGCGCCAGATTGTGGGCAATGCCGATCGCAGCTTTGTTATCGCAATAGATCCTAATTGGACTGTCACACTTCAGACCAAGATCCTTCGTGATCGTCTGGATCCACAACCCTTCACATAGCCCTTGTGTCATAGCACGGAATTCTGCCTCTGTGTTGGATCTAGCAACAACATGTTGTTTCTTGCTTCTCCAGGTTGCCAAATTACCCCCCAACAAGGGAACAGTACCCTGATGTTGACCTCCGGTCATCAACTGATCCCGCCCAGTCCGCATCCGTATAGTCCTCTACGGTCAATGCCTCATTGAGTGAGAACAAAATTCCCTTGCCAGGAGTGGATTAGAGATACCTCAGAACTTTGTGTGAAGCATCCAGGTGATGTGATCTAGGTGAATGCATGTGCTGACTAAAGATCCCCACAGCATAAGATATGTATGATCGAGTGTGAGAGAGAAATATAAGCTTTCCCACCAATCATTGGAAGCCAGGTACGTCATCAACAACTCCTCCATCTCTTCCAAGTTTGTGATTGACCTCAATTGGGGTATCTGCTGGCATGTACCCGAGCATTCCATTCGTCTCAAGCAAGTCTAGAACATACTTCCTTTAAGATATAAAGATTCCATGCTTGGATCTAGCCATTTCGATGCCCAGAAAATACTTGAGGGGGTCAAGATCCTTCACTTCAAATTCCTGAGACAATCTGGATTTTAGATGTTCAACCGCTTCGGTATCATCGCTACGCAGGAGCATTCACCGTGCCACTGACATGGTCAAATAATCGGCGGTTGTTGAGAGCAAGAGAGATGGAGCGAGCCCACGGAAGGTAGTTGGAACCATCCAATTTCATAGTGGTGATTTGAGGAGTATCATGATCTGAGGGGACACGATAAGGTCCAACAGAAGTCGGAGTAGGGGAGGCCACTCCACCGGAAGACATGGTGGTAGAGGACTCACTGCCCTCCATAAGGATATCCCAAATAGAAATCGAGGAGGCACCAAATAATCACCAAGGATGTTGAAGGGAAACCTCCCTCATAGAAAGACGGAAGAGAACGAAGGGACCGCCGGCATCGAAAGAATCAAGACTCCATGGATTTGGCGTCCCTAAAGCATGAAAGAAGAAGAAGAAGTCAGACGACGCGGGAGTCGGGCGGCGCGGGAGTCGGGCGCCGCGGTAGTCGGGTGACGCGGGAATCGGGCGCCGCGGGAGTCGGGCGACGTGGGAGTCGGGCGAGACGCGTTGTGCGGGAGACGGGGCAACGGCGTGCTGCGGGAGTAGGGGCCGGGGATGGCGGGTCAGCGTTGTGCGGGAGCGGCGGGATACGGAAAACCCTAAACACAATCTATTACCGGCAACAAAAAGAAGGTCGGCTAGGGGGAGGGCCGGCCAAAGAGAGGGGAAAAGAAGAAGGGTTAGGGTTGAGAGGAAGCAAGAGGGAGCAGCCACCTTTCTAAAAATTAATAGATCAAAACATAAACCCAAACAAAATTCTTACCCCATATATAAAGGGGTTCACAATTACATCAAACCAAAATAACATAAAATAAACTCGAGCATAAAATAAGCATTCCATCCGGACCCCAACCACCCGAATCAGGTTCGGTCGCCTGCCGTCTCCTGTCCACCCGAGTCCGGTTCGTTCGCCGTGCCGCCGCTACCCTAGTGACCGGTATTCTGCTCCCGCGGTCGTCGAGTGTACACCTGCAACGGTGGTTCCTCCGCCAAGTCGGTAACAATACCGCCATCTGGGAAATTGGCCTTGTCCTCAAGGCAGTAATCTGGAAACTGGCAGCGAAAATAGACGCGGATGAGCCACGTGGCGTCTCTCGCCGGCCTATGTTGACATGCGACACGTATCTCCTCTGGTGCGGCGTCCCCCGGTAAGTGATGGCGGCGGTCAATGATGTCAGCCGGATACAAAGGCTCTGAGCCCGAGTAATCGAGGTCGGTTGGAATGTGGTCCACCGCGGGGTGGTCGCCTATGACACGGCGGAGCTGCGAGACGTGAAACACTGGGTGGATGCGGCTGTTGGGGGGCAGGCGGAGCCGGTATGCCACGGCCCCAATACGGCTGAGAACCTCGAAAGGGCCAAAAAATCTTGGAGCCAATTTCGGGCAGGGTCGCCGAGCGACTGTGAGCTGGCGGTATGGATGAAGTTTGAGGAATACCTTCTCCCCCACGTGAAAAGAGAGATCGCGGCGTTTCCGGTTGGCAAAAGATAACATTTTCCCTTGGGCCCGTCGAAGATGGTGCTTCAAGCTATCAAGGATGATGTCGCGATCGTGGAGATGGTCGGCTAAGGTGGCGACGGGGCACTCCTCGGGGAGGTGTCGGATGACGGAGGGTGGAGGCCACCCATAGACGGTTTCAAACGGTGTTGTGCCCGCCACATGGTGGTACGCCGTGTTGTAAGAATATTCCGCCAAACAAAGCCACTTGGCCCAAGTGCCCGGTCGCTCGTCGATAAAACAACGGAGATAAGTTTCCAAACAGCGGTTTAAAACTTCCGACTGGCCGTCGGATTGTGGATGATACGCCGTGCTCATGCGGAGCCGAGTGCCGTGCAGGCGAAATAGAGAAATCCAGAAACTACTGAGGAAGAGTGGGTCACGGTCGCTCACGATCGATCGTGGAAACCCATGAAGGCGCACCACCTCCGCGATGAAACTGTCGGCGACCGTGGCGGCCGTGTAGGGATGTCGGAGAGGTATGAAATGTCCATATTTGGTGAGGCGATCTACGACTACCAAAATGCAGTCGAATCCATTGGAACGAGGTAGACGAGTGATGAAATCCATAGCAATATCCTCCCAAATGCGTTCCGGTATGGGCAAGGGCTGGAGTAAGCCACCTAAAAACATGGCCTCATACTTGGCCTTCTAGCATGGAAGGCAAGCCGCCACATAGGCCTTGACCTGTTGTAACATGTGCGGCCAATATAACGACGCCGCTAAGCCCCGATAGGTGCGGAACGCCCCTGCGTGGCCCCCGGATGGTGTGGAGTGGAACACTGCAAGCAGTCGGAGAATGCTAGATGAAGTTGCGGACAACACGAGGCGGCCCCGATGAAACAGGCGGCCGCCGATTAATGAGTATTGATGGTGGGCCGTTGGATTGGCCAGCAAGGCTCGGCGTATGTCGGCCAACCGGGGGTCTCGATCCACGTCCTGCTGAATGGTGGTGGCATCGTCCCATACCGGCCGAGAAATCGCCGTCAATTCGGGTGCGTGCTGGATGCGGGATAAGGCGTCTGCCGCCCTATTCGTCTTCCCCGGCCGGAATTCGATTGTGAAGTCGTAACCCAGTAATTTGGCCACCCAAAGTTGTTGTGCTGGGGTGGCGATTTTTTGCTGCAGTAAATAGCGGAGGCTGTGGTGATCCGTACGGACCACGAAAGGACGGACTAGAAGATATGGCCGCCAATGTTGGACGGCTAGCACAAGGGCCATGAGCTCGTATTCGTAGGCAGATCGACTTCGGATGGTCGTGGAAAATGCTCGGCTGTAATACGCAATCGGCCGGCCCGTTTGCATGAGGACGGCGCCGACGCCCGTACCGGAGGCGTCACATTCGACAATGAAGGTTTGCTTGAAATCGGGCATAGCCAGGACTGGAGCTTGCACGAGGGCCGACTGGAGGGCTGCAAAAGCGTCCATCGCAGAGGTCAGCCACGAAAAAAGAGTCTTCCGAACTTTTCAATAGCTGAGTGAGGGGCCGGGCTAGCCTACCATAATCTTTGATGAACCAGCGATAGTAGCCGGTGAGACCGAGGAAGCCGCGAACATCCCGAAGGGATGAAGGCGTCGGCCAATGCAGCACCGCCTGAATTTTGTCTGTGTCCATGGCCACGCCGTCCGCCGATATAGTGTGGCCCAAATAACTGACGTGCGTCGCGCCGAAAGAACATTTCTTTTGGTTAACCACCAATTGATGGTGCCGCAATGTGGAGAAGGTGCGGCGAACATGTCCAAGATGCTCCTGCCACGTCGAACTAAAAACCAAAATATCATCAAAAAATACAAGCACGTGTTTTCGGAGTACCGGGCGGAAGATATCATTCATGGTGGCTTGGAAGGTTGTCGGGGGCGTTGGTGAGGCCGAACGGCATGACCATAAATTCAAAATGGTCGTCATGAGTGCGGAAGGCGGTCTTATGTATGTCCTCCCACCGAACCCGGATTTGATGGTAGCCGGCCCGTAGATCCAGCTTTGTGAAATAGGCCGCGCCGTGGAGCTCGTCTAGTAGCTCCTGAATAACCGCGATGGGATATTTGTCTGCCACCGTTACTTTGTTGAGTTCTCTGTAATCGACGTAAAAACGTCAACTGTCGTCCTTCTTGCGTACCAGCAGGACCAGGCAAGAGAAAGGGCTGGAGCTGGGGCGGATGAGCCCACCCAACAACATCTCCCGCACTAAGCGTTCGATCTCGTCTTTCTGGGTGTGCCCGTACCGGTACGGCCGGACGGAGACTGCTGCAGAGGATGGTTGAAGAACAATCGGATGATCGGTCACGCGAACCGGCGGAAGACCCGGTGAAGTGGAAAAAATATCCGCGAACTCCACGAGGAGGTACTGGAAATCCTTGGCGATCGGCTTAGGCGAAGGTAGATCGGACTGCAAGGGCATTAACCATGCCGCAAACGTGGCGTCCGTAATGCGGTTAAGGGCGCGGGCCGAGAGCGGAGAACGGAGCGCCGCGTCACCCATCAAACGGCAAGGGCGGCCCTGATGGTGGAATAGCATCGTCATGTTGGCCCAGTTTACATGGACTTCTCCCAACGATTGAAGCCATGCAACCCCCATAATCGCATCGAGACCGCCCAACTCAAACACATAGAAATTCGTGAAGGTATAGGTACCCACGGAGAGGGCCACGCCGGCGCACCGTCCTAAAGTGGACGACGACGACCATCACCCAGCGCCACGGAAAAACCGGGGGATGATAGAGTCAGAAGGGCAAGGTCGCGGGCCAAGGCGGCTGAGATAAAATTATGACTGGCCCCACTGTCGATCATCACAATCACCGAACGGTCTTGAATTGTTCCCACCATCTTCATAGTGTGCGGGCCGGTAATTCCCCCCACCGAATAAAGGGGAAGATCCAGGATATTTAAAGTCGCGTCGTCCGGGTCCGGTGGAGGATCTTCATCATGGATTGCGAGAGCATCGAAATCAGTCATTGTGACTTCCAGGTCGAAATCGCCAAAAAGGGCGTGAAATTCCTTGACCGCGCAAACGTGATGCGGTGAATAAGGTTGCCGACAACGGAAACACAAACCCTTGCGGCGGAGTTCATTGTAGTCCTGATTGGAAATGCGGTGGGGAAGGTCGGTGCGGCTTGGCCTCGTCCCGCCGACGGCAGCCGGTCGGTGAGGTCCGTCACGGGGCACCGACGGCCGAGAGGTATGGTGGCCACTCGCCACGGGCGGCCGTTGGCCGAGGTCCGCTTCCACCGCCCACGCCAGATCCAAAGCCTCGGAAACTGTGCGTGGGTTATGTGTCCGAATGCGAGAGCGAATTGCCGGAAGAAGTCCTTGTAAGAAAAATCCCAAATAGTGGTCGGGCGGCAGGCCCGGTACTTGCGTCACCAGAGATACGAATTCATCGAGATAACTATCCAAATCGGCCGTTTTTCTTGCACTACAAAGGCGTTCAATGGCGGACCTGGAGTAACGTGGATCGTAGCGAGTGATCATTTCTTGCTTGAAGTCCGCCCAGGAAATGGCGGGCTGACTTTGGCGGAGCCAGCAAGCCCAGTGAAAGGGCGGAGCCGTCGAGGCCGATAACCGTCGTGCTTACGCGGTCTCCCGGTGACATAAGGTGGAGGTCAAAAAATTGCTCCGCGCGCGCGATCCAGCCCAAAGGATCCACGCCGGAGAAGGAGGGAATGTCCAACTGCGGGGAGAGACGGCTCGCTGCTGCGGGTGTCGCCACAGGTGGATATGTCGGCGGCACTCCTAACAGGGAGGCGATGTCGGTAGAGGAGGTCGAACCCGGTTGCGGCGTCCGAAGGGCGGAGAGGGTGTCGAGACGGCTGACGATCGCGGACTGCCCGGCGACAATGGCGTCCGCCGAGGCTTGCAGTCCGTCGAGGCGGGCGTCATGGAGAGCCAGGCGGCCGGCGGTGTTGTCGCCGCTATCGACGGCGTCCGTGAGTTGAGCGCAAGTCGCGGGTGCCATAGGCGTCCGACGGCGGAGGGCGGGCGGAGAGGGCAGGTCGGACCAATTATTACCGGCAACAAGAGAAGGTCGGCTAGGGGGAGGGACGGCCAAAGAGAGGGGAAAACAAGAAGGGATAGGGTTGAGAGGAAGCAAGAGGGAGCAGCCCCCTTTCTAAAAATTAATAGATCAAAACATAAACCCAAACAAAGTTCTTACCCCATATATAAAGGGGTTCACAATTACATCAAACCAAAATAGCATAAAATAAACCCGAGCATAAAATAAGCATTCCATCCGGACCCCAACAGCCCGAATCAGGTTCGGTCGCCTGCCGTCTCCCGTCCGCCCGAGTCCAGTTCGTTCGCCGTGCCGCCGCTACCCTCGTGATCGGTATTCTGCTCCCGCGGTCGTCGAGTGTACACCTGCCACGGTGGTTCCTCCGCCAAGTCGGTAACATAATCTGCCTCTGATACTATGTTGAGGGAAAAGAATTAATCGTTCAAATCATTACATTAGAGGCTCACACATCTATACTCTTTTAAAAAGATGTAGTTTCAAAAAAAAGGTCAACTCTACACCGCATCATAACCATTGAAATAAACCCAACCTTCAAATGTATACCATCCAACAAACTTTAATTTGAATCCTGAAATATAAAATCTTGCATCCTAATGTTGCCAACACACATATTCCCAAAAACCTATTTACACGTTATTACCTCCTCCTCGACTGCCGCCCGCCATCTACACCTCCCATCTACTTTACTTTGATTTTGACTTACCCACGCCCCTGTACCGATTATTTACAGTCGGCCTTTTCCCCCCTCACTCCCCCGCCTCCCTTCCTCCCGCTGCTAGGTCAACCGCCTTCACAGATCTCTTCCTGTTGTCTTCTCTGTTCGCAGCCTCATCTTCTGATTCTTCATCGACATCCTGTCTTCCAATCGCTGGTGGTGCAGAGCTTTCTACGGCTCCCTCCGACACAGTTTGCTCTCAACATTTGTGCTTTCCTGCTCTCCGTTCCACTTCGACGGCGAGCTTCCAGTTCGACGGCGATCCTCCACTTTGACTTCGACGACGAACTTCAACTTCGACGGCGAGTTTCCACTTCGACGGCGAGCTTCTAGTTCGATCTTCCGACTCTCGATCCATTTTCTGCCGCTTCTTCCAGTTCTCGAAGTGTCTGCTTCTTCCAGTTCTGGATGACAGGTATACCTTCTCCTTCTCGATCCATTTGTGCTAGGAAGCATTTTATTTTCCATCATTTGTGATCTTGCAAATGATTTGATTGTGATTCGCACTTCTACATAAAATTCTCCATGTGTTGGCACTGAACCGCTCCCAAGGCGCTGAAGGAATTTCAAGTTGAACAAAAGTAATCAGGATGGGTAAAATAATTAATAAACCCACTCCTTCCTAAGCCATCAGATGCAGCTTTGATAATGTCTGCTGAATTTGCAGAAAGTAGAGTAGAAGTAGAAGCACCTTGGATAATGTCTGCTGAATTTGCAAATGATTTGGTTGTGATTCGTACTTCTACTGTATATGATTTCAGATGCACCTGTTTTTTTCTTCCAGTTCTTAGGTTGTCATTTTCTTTCCATCATTTGTGATCTTTGTTCTCATTTTCTTTGTGATCTTTGTTCTCAAACCCAAAATCTGGACTTGGTTTAAATTTTTTGTGCGCTTTTTCATTTGTATTTTCTGCCAAAGGCTTTCCTTCCAGCTTTGTATATTTCTTTTTTATAAACTGTAATTTTTATTTAGAGCATATCTTGGTTGAAATGTTGTTAGTAAAGGACTCGCTGGACCTGCATTCTGTCACATCTATCCTCCGGCTTTGGTTCGTATTAATATCTTTGGGCCCCTCCAATGGTGGAGATTGGTTGATTGTGTATCTTTTTGTGCACTATACTTTTCTTCCATATGAGAGCGTTTAACGTAATTTGTGTTTTAATCTGTCATAAACTCATAGAAGATGTTTGGGTTTACAGTTATTTGACCTATATAATTGAATTTGGCCCATGTACACTATACTTTAGTGGAGTCAGGTAAAAGACTACATATATAATGTAATTTGAGTCTCTGTTTTGCCCCATATTTGAGCATGGTTTGCAGGATATATCCATGGACTTTCAGTGTAAAACGGAAAGCACGTGCATGTTATAGAATTTAAAATTGTTTACATCCAACTTTGATATCAAGTAATAACATGAGCATTTGGGACTCATCTGAGGCCTACAGCTACAATGAAAAAAGCTTATGTATTTTAAAAAGATGTTGATTCCTTCTCATCCCATCATTTTGACAATTTTTATAAGAGTTAAAACAACAGAAGTTCCTACTTGCATGTGGATTAGTTTCTTATAGTTCCTACTTGCTTATTTTTTGGATTGTACTGCTACATTAGTTTACTTCTGCCTGTTTCCCCCCTCAAAACCGGGTAGTTCTCTCCTCGCCGGATAGTTCTCTCCTCGCCCTCCTCGCCGGGTAGTTTTCTCCTCCTCTGCTATTTGCTCGCCAGGAAGCTCTTTCCTAGCCGGGTAGTTCTCACCTTCTCCTTCTCCCACCACAAATGCAAGTCGATTTAGAACATCATTCGTTAGTTGTCACGATACTCTTCATCCAGTCTTGACGCCTGGCGTGGAGCGATGCCATGCAATTTCATAATATTTCTCCGATCCGCTACACGTTTGAACTACACTTCTCATCACAACTTCTTCAATACCTCTCTAATCCGCTACACGTTTGAACTACACTTCTCATCACACTACTACTATTGTTCAAGCTAATGCTGACCAGCAAACCTCTCCCACTCACAATCTAGTCTTAACGCCTAGCATAGAGCGATGTCATGCAATATGTTTGCACCTATTGAAGAAGGCTTAGATTTCTCATATGTTTGCAGCTTTTGAGTCCTTTTAACCTCAAGTGAAAGATGTCAACTTCAGAACAACGAGATGCGCGTAACACAAGGAGACGCGAGCTTCGTCATCTGCGGGAGGATGCCCTTCGAGCCCAACTAAACATGGTTGAACGGAGTTCTCATATCCCACCTATCACCTTTCTCCCTAGGGGCAGACGACCAAGAGGACCAAGACAACTACCACCTCAACCGGGGAGGAGAGAACTCATTTCACTGGGTGTACTACCACCACAAACGCAAGCTGATCTACATCAACATCCGTTAGATGCCGGACAACAACCGATAAATGTGTTACAACAACCGGTACATGGTTATCATCAGGAAACAGGTACTAAAATACACTTCTCATCGTTACACCTTCAATACTTCTCTGAAAAGGCTATAAACAAACTGCACGCAGAAGAAATGGAACGCACTGCTTCTATTATTCACGTTACTGCTGCCCAGCAAAGCTCACCCACCCACAATCCAGCCATGACACCTGCCACAGTGCGATCTGACGCACATGTAGACGAGGGGCAAACCGCAACAAGGATGCATGCTCGACAAATGCGCAATACCCACGTGACAATCCCCCCAGGTACTGCAGTTTGCAATAGGTTCACTTGACTCTGATAGGATTCATACTTCTACCATAATCCATTTATCTGACTGATTTGAAATATTTTCATTTTTATTAGGTTCGTTGTGAAGAAACTACAATCGTCGTAATGCCAGACAGACGCAGCTACAGATGCAAGATCAGAGAAGGAGTGTGCGTATTCGAGAAAGACGATTAGTCGGTGTACCTAATGTCATGAATCCAAACACCGCCTACGGAGCGATCAATGATCGTCCAGATGGACTAACGTTTCTACAAAATAACTTGGTCGAACTAACGTTTCACCAACCGGTGCATGATTTACGACAGGAAACAGGTACTATACTACACTTTTGAGCTACCCTTATCATCATTACATCTTCAATGCTTCTCTGTTTAGTCAAAATTCTAACTACACGCAGAAGACATGGATCACACTGCTTCTATTATTCACATTACTACTGCCCATCAAAGCTCACCCACTCACAATCCAGTCATGACACCTGCCGCAATGCGATCCAACACGCATTTAGGAGAGGGACAGACCGCAATAAGGATAAATGCTCGACAACTGCACAATAACCCCGTGACAATCCCCCTAGGTATTGCAAATTACAATATGTTTGCTTGACTCCAATAGGATTCGCACTTCTACTGTACTCCATTTATCAGACTGATCTATAACATTTTATTTTTTATTAGGTTCGTTGCGAAGAAACTACAATCGTCATAATCTCAAGCAGACGCAACTACAACTGCAAAATCAGAGGTGTGAGCGTATTTGAGAAATGTGATTAGTCGGTGTACCTAATGTCGTGAATCCAAACACCGCCTACGGGACGGTTAATGATCGTCCAGCTGCACTGTCGTTTCCACAGAATAACTTAGAAGAAGGAACGTCTACCAAAGTTCGTCTTCCTGCTACCCATCCATCAACACACAATTCCTGTGCAAAGAATTGTTATCCCGCTACTCGAGTTCTTGAGCTTCATCTCTTGCGCCCATCTGCATGCCCATACTGCCATGCAAAGCTATTCCACAAGGAGACTTCTACTTTGTGTTGTTATGTAGGTAAGGTAGATGTTAACCACGCTCCAAAATCAACAAAATTGCTTAATCTCTTCACTGAACCAAGCGCAGCGGCACGCACTTTTAGACAACATATACGTGCTTACAACCACATTTTCTCCTTCATATCATTGGGGGTCACGCTTAGCGAACGCATACCGGCTGCCAATCGTGGAGTCTACACTTTCAGGGCACACAGTACAATGATTCACCGAATTGGATCTCTTCTACCTGCACCCGATAGTCGGCTACGGTACCTACAAATGTTCATTTACGATACTGAACACGAATTAGATAACCGGTTGAGTGAAAATTCAGGGCTCAATGCAGGACTGATTGAAAGGATCACCAACATACTTAATACAATTAACTCATTCGTCCAAATCTTCAGGCAACTTGCAAGGCATCCTAACATACAACAGTGTAAGTTACTGATTAAGGAAAGACCATCGGTAGAGCGAAATATTCGCTTCTGAATGCCTCACAAGTCGCTGCAATATTAGTTGGTGGAGAAGATTTCATGGAAGCAAATGAAAGAGACATAATTGTCGAGACAACTGATGGTCATCTGGTACCTATCAAAGAATATTCCGGCTATTACGACCCTTTGCAGTATCCATTGTTACTTCCTTACGGAACTTATGGGTGGTGTGGAGACGAGCGAATACCTCGCACAGAACGAATAAACTGTTGTGATTACTATGCGCACTTGCTGCAGGTGAGCGCATCAAACAACAATTTGATGTGTTTGCTGTGATTTTTAACTATGTTTGTTTATGACATAATTTTTTTAGATCCGCGGTAGTATACCTTCAATGCTTCTCCACTCAGGACGTTTGTTGCATCAATATGTAGTCGATAACTACATAAAAATTGAAACACAAAAACTCAGGCGGATTAGGACACATCAGAGTGATGTTCGTGCTGAGCTCTACCAGGGTTTACAGGATAGTTTAAATGTCGGAGAAAATGACACATGTATGTATTTTAATAAACTGTTACATATATAGCCACCTCCACGTGCGCTAATAAAATTTTTAATATACATCTAATTCATTATGTAAACTAATTGCAGCTGCAATTGTACGAAGAACAATTCTGTCGTCTTCTTTTATTGGTAGTCCGCGTGATATGTATCAATGATACCAATAGGCTATGGCTATAGTGCGCAATTATGGCAGGCCAGACGTCTTCCTAACCATGACCTGCAATCAATCTTGGAGGGAAATAACACGAGAGTTGTGCCCCGGACAAACACATCAGGACCATCCGGATTTAGTATCCAGAATTTTCAATGCTAAATTTGAATGTTTAAAAGATGATATTTTTCATAAAGGTGTGCTTGGTAGGGTTATCGCACAGGTCTTTGTGGTCGAATTTCAGAAGAGAAGGCTACCACATGCACACATGCTCATTATTTTTCAATAGAGTGATAAGTTAAATAATCCTGATGATTACGATTCTATCGTCATGACAGAAATACCAATTCAGTCTGACGAGCCAGATCTATATATTGCAGTTATAAAACACATGATGCATGGTCCATGTGGTCATTACGTGTCAAATGCACAGTGCATGAAAAATAATCTTTGCAAGAAGGGCTTTCCGAAACAATTTTCAAAACACACTACTCATGGCATGGATTCATACCCATTATATCGTCGTCGGAATGATAACAGGCGTATTGCCTTAGGCCGAAATGTGGATTTGATAATCGATAATAGATGGGTTGTTCCGTATAACCCTTGGCTATTACTCAGATATGACTGTCATATCAATGTTGAAATATGTAGTAGCATAAAGAGCATCAAGTATTCATATAAATATGTATACAAGGGCCCAAACTTAGTGTCATTCGAGGTGCGACCAGGTCCGAACTATGACGAAGCTAGTAAGTATGTGGACGGCTGTTGGATTTGTGCACCAGAAGCACTGTGGAAATTATCCAAGTTCCAAATGTATCAAACCTACCCATCAGTGGTGCGTCTACAGATCCACTTGCCTAATCAACAACAAGTTCAATATCGGATTAACCAATTTGTTTCAGAAGTTTTGGTTGACGATAGAAATTCAAAAACTATGTTAACTGAATTTTTCAAAGTATACAATGACGGTCTCAAAAAAACTGCATATTTGTACATTGATTTTGCAAAACACTACAGATGGTTAATCATAACTCGGAAGTGGGTCAAAAGGGCCAGAGATCGGAAAGTTGCAGGCAGGTTATACGCCGTATCGCCCGCTGAGGGCGAAAGATTCTACCTTCGTCTTTTGTTGAATCACATACCTGGACCTAAGTCGTTCGCGCACCTACGAACGGTTAATAGTCAAAACTGTACAACATTCAAGGCAGTTGCTGAGCTTTTGGGTCTTCTCGAGGAAGATAGTAGCATTTCTCATTGCTTGGAATAAGCACGAGGCTTCAAAATGTAATCCGCTCTACGGAGACTTTTTGCAACTATCTTACTGTACTGTGAACCAATTGACGTTCGGGCGTTATGGGATGATAACTTTTCTGCTATGATAGAAGATTATGCGAGTACAAGCACTACAAATACTACTTTTTTAACTAACAAATTACTTCACGATTTGGATACCATGTTGCATCAGTATAATATGAGTGCACTATCTTTTGACTGGCCTCGCGCATGCGGAGACATGCATGATTTTGCTAGCATTTCGAGCCTGATCGAAGACAAACTCTCTATCCCCGTGTCAATAGCCGATTTAGCAACAGTCAAAAATCTTAATGACGGGCAACTTGTTGCTTTCCACATTATTAGTGATTACATGAGACAAAAGAAGGATGCAGTATTCTTTGTGGATGGGCCCGGAGGAACTGGTAAAACATTTCTATATCGAGCAATATTGTCGACATTTCGACACGATGGGAACATTGTTCTAGCTACTGCCTCCTCGGCCATTGCAGCAAACTTTCTTCCGGGAGGGGGCACCGCTCATTCTAAACTGAAAATTCCTATCAACCTCGATAGAAAATATTTTTGCGATATTAGTAAACAATCTGAAATGTGTGTATTAGTTAAACGCGCATCTGCAATCATTTGGGATGAAGCCCCTATGGCGCATCGAAAAGCTTTTGAAGCAGTTGATCGTACTTTTCGAGATGTGCTTGGGAACGAGAAACCATTCGGTGGGAAAGTGGTTATATTGGGAGGAGACTTTCATCAGGTTATATCAGTTGTGAATAATGGTACCAAACTACAAATTATTCATGTTAGCATCATTGAATCTTTTTTGTGGGCGGATGTCCATTTGCTACGGTTAACAGACAATATGAGAGCCCGAAATGATGTCCAGTTCTCTGAGTTCTTGCTTAGGGTTGGGGATGGAGAGGAACCTTGCGTTGCCGACGACATGATTTGAATTCCTGACAATATGGCTATGCCGTGGGAAGGAGAGAACTCAATTGTTGACTTAATAAATTATGTTTTTCTTAATTTAAAAAAATATAACTTCAACTCTGACGACGCTACTTACATGAAAACAAGGGCTCTCATTACTCCTCTTAACGAGAATGTAAACAAGCTAAATACAAAGTGCCTACATCTTTTTCCTGGAGAGGAAACCACTTACTACTCTTTTGACTCTGTCAGTGATGATTTTGGAAACTTATACCTACCCGAATTGCTGAACTCTATTAATCCAGGAAATCTACCTTCACACAAGTTGACCTTGAAAAGGGGCGCACCTATTATACTTCTCTGAAATGTCGACCCAAAAATCGGATTGTGCAACGGCACGAGGCTTATATGTAGAACCTTTGTGAGAAATTTCATCGAAGCAGATATCCTTGGAGGTAGGTTTAAAGGCCTCATAGTGTTTCTTCCACGCATGCCACTCAAAAGTGCGGAGGACGCTAAAATGTCATTCGAATTGACACGGAAGCAATTTCCGGTGCGTTTAAGCTTCGCACTTACAATTAACAAGTCTCAGGGCCAGACAATTGGTAATGTCGGAATATACCTGCCAAACCACGTGTTCAGTCACGGCCAACTGTACGTTGCATTGTCGCGGGGGGTCTCGGAAAGTACAACAAAGATTTTGGTCAAGAACTTTGTAGTCGACGGTCATGCAGGCGTGTACACTAAAAACATCGTCTACAAGGAGATATTTGATCATATTACAAGGAGACTGACAAATTCGCAGTGATATAATTAGCACACGCAAAATTCTCTACCTTACAGAGAGGATTCATTTTCCATTCTCATTCGCAGATATCGAGCCCATTCACCCAAGGTTACACTTCGTCATTCTTATTTTTTTGAAATTGATCAGCTAGATTTTCAGCTATTGTGTCCCTTCAATTGTTTTTGTCTCCCAAATCTACATGTGCGAAGTGATTTTTGTCATGATAACAAAGTTTACTTGATTCTTTCTCTGTATGTGCCCGCATTTGATTGTCTTTGAGATATATGTTTACTGTCACTTTTTCTGATTGGACTGTTATACCCTACTCCTGTCTTCTACGAAGTATTTTGTGCACAACATGATTTTGTGTTCAACCACATAATTTTGTGACAACCTACATGTATAATTACACACGCTATAGAAGACCAAAATGGCACTGGGAATACCACTATAAAGTTGCCTTCCAAAAAAACCAACAATTCTGCATGATGTCCACTAGCAATTATAGTCCACTTTGTTCACAAATCAGAGTGGCAAAAGTGTTCACTTTTAGGAGCATGCTCACTTATGTTATTGTAGAAGCAGTGTGATGGCCAAGTGTTTTCATTTTGTTGCCCCAATATTTTCTTTGTTTTCAACGGCATTCCCTTATTTTGCTTCATTCTTCATCTCAAATACATACAGATGGCTGACCAAGATCACTTTGAGGCAGCGTCATCTTTGCCAAACCATGGTGGCCCTCACCAACGTAAGTGCCTTATAGTGTACGGATCTAATTCGGTGCATTTTAAAGAGTCTAAAATAGTATAAGATGTTAACTACTTTCGTTTAACTAATTTGTACCATTTGTTTCTCAGGTCAGCCGGTCTCAATAGATAAAAACTGCAATACCAGTGCAACCAATGACACTGATTCTGATTACTACGATGAAATTTTTCCCATGAGTCCAGCCAGGTGGTCTGATCTTCCGCGTACTGAAGTTGCAGGTTTTAGGCTAATTATATCGGCAGTGCAACGAGGCTTGAATGCCAGAGAAGAGTGGCAATTTGTTTTTGATATGATAAGGAGGTAACACTTAACAAATAACATGTACCATGGTTTAAATTTTTTGGCTTTAACTCTTTATATCATATTATTTACTGATTTTTTCCTGCATCCTTCGTCGAACCAGGATCTCTCCTGGGCACTAAATGCAACTTAGTGTAGTAGGGTTTGGATTGTTGCGATGGAGGGGGATGCCACTATATTTCAATGGATTCAACATCGTGATCCCGATGAACTTTTTGTGCGTGCTTGCAAATTTTGGGTGTTTGATTTTTTGTTGTTCAATTTTGTAATCATCTATGTGTTTGCAATATAAGTACCATTTTATTCATGATAGTTGGACTATCGATACCACACTTTATGTGCTAAATCATGTCTATCTTCCATCCAAAATTTAGAGGTTTATATATGGTTGAATGTGGGATGATCCTGCAAAAAAATATTCATGGGAGCAGGATTGGCTCATATACAGCTGATGCACTTAATTGACATATGTCACCTTCATGGTCATGGTCGATCAGTGTACTTAATATTCCTTTAGTTGTGAGCTCATATGTGGTTTGGCTCATATAAAAGATGGGAACATTAAATTTGAGCTCTTCATTAAATCAAGATCGTTGATTCTACTTTAATTTGAATCCTTCTCCGTCTACTTTAATTTGAATCCTTCTCCGTCTACTTTAATTTGAGGAGTAGTCTGTCTATTTTATTATTTTTGAAACCTTTTGCATCGCACGAAACAACACCCCGAAATCCATAGGCGACTTCTTCCTCTCCAGCATGCTCTGAAATCCATCACACCTCCCATCCCACCAGCGCTTGATCAACTCCATTCCGATGTCGATCGCGGGTACGCTTTTTGTTTTCGTTTTTGTGTAAGGGTTGTCGTCGTGCTCTAAAATCAATCACTCCTCCCTTCTAACCCGTGTTTTCTCAGCCCCATTCCATCATCGGATCACCGGTAATGCTGGCCGGATAGTAACGCGCTTGGCCTTAGGGGCGGAGCCCCGTGTCGGGCTGCATTCGGGCGGAGCCCCGTGTCGGGCTGCCTGTGCGGAAGCGGGAGGAACCCGCCTGGCTGAAGAGTATCGTGGGCACGGCCCGCTCGAAAGGGGAGCAGTCGGCGTGAATGCGGTCGTAGCTCGTCATCGGCCGGGTATTGTCGTGCTTTGATGCAGACGCATGCCCCATTGATGCCGGCGGAGCCCGAAGCGACATGTCGTGGGTGGGCGAAACCCGTCGGGTGCAGGCGAAGCCCGCCGTCACGGACCGGGTACTGTGGCGCATAGCCATAGGGGCGGAGCCCCGTGTCGGGTACACGTATATGTGTGTGTGTGTGTGTGTGTGTGTGTGTGATGATAATACAGTAACAACATAAAACCCATTATTCTAACATATTCAAACAAATATTTTTTGGGTATTAAAAATTTTATAATTAATAAAGAATGCTAATCTTGATTCTCGATCAAGTACATCGTGCTTCAATAGCACTCGCGCTTATATTTAAAAAGGCGGAAACTTTTATCTTAGGCATATGCAGGCGGAAGCTTTTCACTTTTTTTTATTTGCGGGAGATTTTCTCTTAAACAAGCAGAATATTTGACTATATGCAGGCGGAAGTATGAATTACGGTCTTTTCTCTTAACTGTCAAATATAAATATTAATACATGCAAATATTTGAACATACTAATATATGCAAATATTTGAATAAAATAAAATTATATTTATATTTTAATAGAAATAGAAATATATTTCTATTTATATTTTAATAGAAATAGAAATATATTTCTATTTATATTTTATGTTTAAAACATTTAAAATATTAATATATTATTTTAATGCAAATATTTGAGATAACTTAAATTATTTATTAAGTGGCTACGGTTCGACTCTGGTTGATTTAATCTTGAAACAAATATGTCGCGACTAATTTTTAATATTTTTTATTATTAAATATCTTATGATCAACCCGGTATCTACTTATCTTAATTTATTTTGAAAGACTATAAATATATATCTCACAGTCTCTGCATATGTAGTTAGACCTGGTTCAACTAGTTAAACTTTGAACTTCTTCTTCTTCTGGTTCAATGTCTGGTCCGGTTCTGAAAACCTTGGGTCATCCTCCCTATATAGGCCCAAAAAGAATTTCCTTCCAAAGGATGGAAGGATCTAAACTATCCATTTTCTAGATTATTCTACCACTCTCTTTTATGTACAAGTTTCATGAATTTTCTAAGCTCTTCTCTAGAATGTTTTCATGAGACCATTTTAGAAAACTTCTATACTTCTTTTGTATTATATGTACAACACTCTTCAAGCTCCTAGAATTCTCTAGAAACCTATCATGAGTGACATGGAGAAGGCGAGTTGTGACATCAACCCTAACCTATCCTGGCGACGCCCTCGTCGCCTCATAATGTTGGAAGATGTTCATGAATTGCCAGAGGTCATCTATTGTTTCCCACATAGCTTCAGACTCTACTCTTCATTTCCACTTGATCAGGTATTGTATTCATGGATCTCATGCATCGAACGTTCCGCGAATACTTGGATCTGTTTGTGATTGTGTTCATTGATGATATCCTCATGTACTCACAGTCGGAGGAAGATCATGCAAACCTTACCAAAATGGGTAAGGTTTGAGCATGCTAGGATGAATCTTCAAAGAGTTTGGAAGGTCTAGGCGATAAGAAACCTTACCCATTTTGGTAATCACTGGAAATGGGCTTTCATATCTTTTAACCAAGCTTTTGTGCATGTTGTGCAAAGCCTTGAAATATTGAGGTAGAAGTGTTACCATACAGTATCCCCTATTGAGTACTCCACTAATCGTCTTCTTGAATCAACCCACTTCTACATCCGCTTGCATGCTTTTTCTAGGCATGATCTGGCCAAATATGCTTACTCTTCCCATGACTAGATCATTTTTCATATCCTTAGGCTTCTTAGGCTTCTTAGGCTTCTTAGGCTTCTTCGGTCATCTATTATAGTCTCCAAAGTGTGGAGTAAGTAGTTGATTTCCCGTGTCAAGCTCAAATGAACTCCTTCCGGATGCCTCACTGCATTGTAAGTAGTAATAAAATTGCACCACATCTAACAGCTTGGCACAGTCTTACTAATGAGCACTCACAAAGTGTCGCAGGTAGCACTCGAGCAAAGCATTAACCCACTCACTCTGCCCATCAGTTTGAGAGTAGAAGCTGGTAGAGAAGTTTAATTCAGACCCCAACAGTTTGAACAGCTCCATCCATAATTTTCTGCAAATCGAGGGATCGCGATAACTTACAATCGTTCAAGTAAACCTGTTGGTACCCTAGTTTGGATTTGTGTTAAGTCCTCTCAATTAGTTTCTTGACCCATGATTTATCTATGGTCAAAGGTTAGTTATTAGGTTAGATTCCCTCAGTTGTAGAGTTGTTGCTTATCCAGATGAAAATTTGGCTAAGTTGTTTTTGGTTCGACTATAGTCGAACGCCGCTCGACTTTCGTCTATCAACCGATCGACTATCGTCTATCAGTTGGTCGACTATCGTCAGTCAGCAGATCGTCTATCTCTGTGATAGTTCAACTATCTTTAAGCTCGACTATCTGTTGTGATAGTTCGACTATCTGTCTTGATAGCTCAACTATCTTATAGCTCGACTATCTGTTCTGATAGGTCGACTATCTGCTCTGTAGTTAGGTCGACGATCTATGTGGTTAGGTCGACGATCTCTGTGGTTCGGTCGACGATCTCTGTGGATCGTTCGACGTTCGTTTGTCTGCTTTTAGAGATATTATATTCTTTTTCTTCTGTGATTTATTTCTTATTTATCTGGCATATTTTATTAAAGATTGTTTCATTGATTTTATGTTTGCATCTCCAGGCAATTTTTGCCCCATTCTTTTTGCATAAGTCAAGCTCTACTCTGACAAAGTCTTTTGTCTTATTAGTTGACATATCTTTTCTGTTTTATCTGTCATGCTGTCCTTTATAGCCGTTAGACACAAAAGTCTTCTCTGGCCGTAAAGAGTTTGGTCTGATGTGACTTTCTCTAGTATTCTTTTATCAGATTGGATATGCAGCTTCTCAGAAAGCTTTATCCCTTTATAGGATGTCTTTCTGCAGGATATATTTTGTATTGTGCTATTTGCAGCCCAGATTGCAGATCTCAGAAGAAGACAAAGAATTAGAGCCGTTACAAAGGCTAATATATAAAGAGCTCTTTTGAAAGAAGTTTCAACACATATACATAGATAGAGAGATATACTCACAGACACCAAGTCTGGTTGACACAGATATTCATATACAGATTCAAAAGAAGAAGATACAGCTCTCAGATCATTTCACATTCAACTGAGAAGAACTACTTTCTTCAGCACTCTTCTTCAAATCCTGAGTTCATCCTGCTTCCAGGAACATTCACACTCAGTGCTTCAACAAGAAGAAAAAGAAGAAAGAAAAGCTGATTGAAGAAGAACAACCATTTCTCATCAAGAGTCTTCTTCAAGCTGCTCCTTCAAAGAACTTCAAGACAACAGATTATATCTGTCAAGAGTTCAGAAGAGTTCCTGCACCCTGAAGCAAGACTTCTTTTTGGATATTCTCTAAGCCAGGGGGAGCCTTGATTCCTTAGAGCTTTCTAGCTTTGTGCAATCCACTTGCTTCTCTAATCTTGTTTTACAATAGAGAAGGCATTCTAACTCTCTCACCCTCTTGTACAAAGGGTTATTACTCTGTTCAAAAGTGAACCTTGGTGGCAGGGCACCTGATCAAAAATCTGTGTTGGATTTTGAGCTCCTGATCAAAATCTCAAAGGGTCTACTTGATCTACCTGAACAAGATCAGTTGGTGGCAGGGCACCTGAACAAAAACCTGTAGTGGATTCCTACCATGGTGGTAGAAGAGTGGATGTACCTATTTAGAGGGAACCACTATAAACCTCTTGTGTTGTCTGTGTTGCTTACTTTAATTATTGCACTGTGGCTGTGATTAGAACTAACTAGGACTGCTAGTTGCTGTGATAGGACTAAATCTGAAACTGTAATTACAGTTAGCTTTCTCTTGTGCACCACACTTTGTGTTAGGCTATAGGGTTTCAAATATCTATAAACTCTTTCCGCAAACTAACTCTAAGGGAGTTGAGTATAAGCTCAAATTTTTGAATACTCTATTCACCCCCCCCCCCCCTCTAGAGTTGTATCTATCCTCACTTTCAATTGGTATCAGAGGGAGGTTGACTGACTGTACAGGCTAACACCTGAGTCACAAGATCTAGATAGATACCAAGTTTATAGACATTCACTTCATGGCCCAGTACAAGGATTATTCAAACACCAGACCTCCAGTTTGCAACTTAGCTAAGTTCAGCATCTGGAAGGCAAGAATCAAGTTATATATGAATTCTATTGATGAAGATATTTTTTCTTCTATTTTGACAGGACCTCCAACACCACCTGCTGCAGTCACTGCTACAACATCTACAAATCTCAGTGCAGTGCCACCTCCAGACTACAATGATGCATACAAGAAAGCAAAAGTAGCTGATGCAAAAGCCATGAATATTCTGGCTCAGACCATGTCTGATGAAACCTTTCAGAAAGTGGTTGATTGCACTTCTGCAAAAGTCATGTGGGACTCACTGAACAAGATTGTAGCTGGTTCAGATGATGAGAGGAAGGACAGAAGGTCCAACCTTATATCTCAATATGAAAACTTCAAGAAAACTGAAGCTGAATCAGTTGAAGCTATGTACACCAGGCTCAGCTCCATCATCAATGAGCTGAGAACCCTTGATAAGGAGATAACATTGACAGAGGTCAATGATAAGATACTGATGTGCTTCCCCAGCACATGGGATCTTAGGATCTGGCCCATCAAGGAGGCCAGAAGTACTACTGAGATCTCAACTGAAGCCCTCCTTGGCAAGCTCAAATCTTTTGAGCAAGTTCTAAAGTCCAGGGAAGCTGAAGCTGAAGCTAAGACTCCCACTCCAACAAGGAAAGAGCAAACTCTTGCTCTCAAAGCTGTTGATGCTTCTGAAGGAAGCCAATCCAATGAGGAGCTGATGGCACTCTTTGCCAAAAGGTTTCTCAAGATGGGCAGAAAGGACTTCAGAAAGAAGTCTTCAAGATATGAAGACAAGCCAAGGTATGACAGATCACCTGCTAAAGAAATTATTTGTTATGGCTGTAGGAAACCTGGACACATTCTACCAGAGTGTCCAGAGGAAAAGAACAAGGATAAGAGAAAAGAAAAAGAACATCAGAAGAATCACTCCAAGTCCTCCTCCTACAAAAATAAGAAGAAGGAGAAAGGATTTGTTGCTGAAACCTGGAGTGATTCAGATGAGGAATCTTCCTCCTCAAGCTCCAGTGAAGATGAGGAAGAGAAGAAGGCAAAGGAAATTTGCCTAATGGCAATTGATGCCTGCAGCAATCATTCAGCTGCAGAGAGTTCTTATGAAAAAGAAATGCCTACAGAAGATCAGGTATTGCATTCTTATGATTTTACTTCTGCTGAATTTAAGTCTGAATTTAAATCTCTTTGTTTAGATTTAATTAGCTCAGAAAAAGAAATTAAGGAGCTTAGAAATAGGATAGCAAAATCAGAAACCATCTCTAATGAAAATGCTAGGCTAGAAGCTGAACTCACTAAATGTAGTGAAGAAATAAAATTTCTCAAAACTGAACTAGCCAAATCCAAAAGATTAGAAGAATCTTTAAATGGTAGAAGTCTTAAGCTACTAGAAATTACTAGCATGTCAAACACTAGGACAGGTAATAACAAACTAGGCTTAGGAGCTTCACCAAGTGAACCCCCCTTGGTTCTTAAAAATCATCTTTCAACTCCAGTAAACTTTATTTCAGCTGATGGAATAAAGAATACTGAGCAAGTAATTCAAGTTAACAAAGCTTTAAATAAGGCTAAGAGAGAAAAGAGAAAACAAAAATTTAAAGAACTACAAAAGTCGTCGAACTATGCTCGACGATCGAAGGCTCAATGGTCGAACGATGCTCGACGATCTGAGCATCGATCGTCGAACGATGCTCGACGATCTGAGCATCGATCGTCGAACGATGATCGACGATCTCAATATGATTTTCAAAATAATCACCTGAACCTTAGAAATCCTAATGTAAATAGAAACTCTAGGTTTATTGACTCATCAACTGCATGGAGTATTCCACCTAGGAGATCCTATCCCTTAGGATATAAACCTCAACCTGCTTATTCTTTTATTTCAAGCTTTCATTATGTGAAGAATAATGGACCCAAGGTTGTCTGGGTCCACAATGTCTAACTGTTTAATTTGCAGGTGAAGACCTATCCAATTACTAAAGACAAATGGTATTTGGATAGTGGCTGTTCCAAACACATGACAGGAAACAAAGAAAATCTGTCAAAATTCAAGGCCAAGCTTGGACCAAAGGTGATCTTTGGGGATTCCAGTTGTGGTCAAACTGAAGGATATGGTAGGTTTACCATTTGAGCAGTAACATTCAAAAGGGTTGCATATGTAACTGGACTGAAGCACAACTTAATCTCAGTAAGCCAGTTATGTGATGCAGGTTATCAGGTATCATTCACTGACACTCTTTGCAATATTACTTTTAATAGTAATGTAGTGTTAGTAGGCATTAGACGGGGTAATATTTATTTAGTAGATTTTAACTCAACTCAATTTGAAATCTGCATGTTTAATGAAGTAACAAATAATAACACCTTATGGCATAGGAGGCTTAGCCATATTAACCTCAAAAACATATCTAGGTTATCTAAATACAACCTTGTTAGAGGTTTACCTTCTTGCCCCTACAAGAAGGAAAGCCTATGCAAGGCTTGTCAATTAGGCAAACAAACCAAAAATTCCTTTAAATCTGTAAATAAAAGTGATTCACCTAGAATCTTGTATTTATTACATTTGGACCTTTTTGGCCCAATAAATGTACAGAGTCTAGGAGGGAAGTTTTACACTTTAGTGATTGTAGATGACTTTTCTAGTTTCACTTGGGTGTTCTTCTTGAGAACTAAGGTTGATAACTTCAAAGTTCTTACAGACTTTCTGCTATGTGTGTAGACTGAGTATTCTACTCATGTGGCCTTGATCAAAAGTGATCATGTACTGAGTTTGAGTCTCTTCTCATGCAAGAATTCTGTGAGAAAGAAGGTATCAAACATAGCTTCTCTGCTCCTAAAACTCCCCAACAAAATGAGGTAGTGGAAAGGAAGAATAGAACCCTAATTGAAGCTGTAGGAACATTGTTGGCAGATGCTAACATGTCTCTCTCTTATTGGGCAGAAGCTGTTAGCACAGCTAATTATGTTTTGAACAGATGTCTTATACACAAGCTTAAGAGTAAAACTCCTTATGAGTTGCTTAAAGGAAAGAAACCTAAAATTAATTATTTTAGAGTCTTTGGTTGTGTAGTGTATATTCACAATAACAACAAAGAATACCTTAGAAAGTTTGAAGCAAAAACTTCAATGGGAATTTTTTTTGGATATTCCCAAGTAAGCAAATCTTATAGGGTGTTTAACAAATTAACATTAAAAATAGAGGAGTCTGTGCATGTTTTCTTTGATGAGTCAAAGATGTTTTACAAGGAGAAGGAAACTTCTCCTTCCTCAAGCTCATTGCAGGTACCTTAGTCATGCAAAGATGTCACTCAAGAGATTCTCCCTCTTTCAACTCTTCATATCACTGATTCAGACAGTGATGAAGACACTGTGGAAGCAGTTGCTGTACCACCAACAGTTGATCCAATTCCTCAAGAGGAATTAATCCAAACTGTTGTTGAAGATCACATCTCACCTGCTGATATTGTCACACTTAGGGATCATCCTACATCTCAAGTGATTGGTGACATATCAGCTGGTGTGCAAACAAGACATCAATTAAGACAGGATGTGATGCATGCTTATTTCCTTTCACAGATTGAGCCACTCACCATAAAAGATGCTGAGCTAGATCCTCACTGGATCATTGCTATGCAAGAGGAGCTTAATCAATTTGAAAGATGTAAAGTATGGACTTTGGTTCCAAGACCTAAAGGCCAACTGATCATAGGCACCAAGTGGGTGCTTAGAAACAAGTTGGATGCCCAAGGAATTATTGTAAGAAACAAAGCTAGGCTTGTAGCTCAGGGCTACAGACAGGAGGAAGGTATAGACTATGACCAAACTTTTGCACCTGTTGCAAGGCTAGAGGCAATAAGGATCTTTCTAGCCTATGCAACCTATATGAAGTTTAAAGTTTTTCAGATGGATGTCAAGAGTGCATTCCTAAATGGTGAGCTAAAGGAAGAGGTGTTTGTTGAACAACCTCCTAGGTTTGTCTCTTCAACTCAACCTTCATTTGTTTACAAATTGCAAAAAGCTATTTATGGACTTAAGCAAGCACTCAGAGCCTGGTATGAGACTCTAGCTAGTTTTCTGTTATAGCACAACTTTGTTAGGGGAGTAGTTGATAGAACCCTGTTTGTCAAGCATCACAAGGACACCATCCTGTTAGTTCAAGTTTATGTGGATGATATTATTTTTGGCTCCACTGATCCCAAACTGTGCAAAAAGTTCTCAGACCTGATGCATTATAAGTTTGAGATGAGTAGTATGGGTGAGCTGTCTTACTTTCTTGGTCTCCAAGTAAAGCAAGATGTTGATGGCATCTTCATCTCCCAATCCAAATATGCCAAGGAATTGGTAAAGAAGTTTGGGATTGCTGATGCTTCAGCAATGCATACACTCATGGCTACAAATATAGTTATAGATTCTGATGATCAGGGTAAGCTAGTTGATCAGAAAAACTATAGGGCTATTGTTGGTTCCCTATTGTATTTAACTACAAGTAGACCAGATATAATGTTTGACACATGTCTATGTGCTAGATTCCAGGTCAACCCTAAGAAATCTCATTTGATTCTTCTCAAGAGAATTTTGAGATACCTGAAGGGATGTCCAAATTTAGGATTGTGGTACCCAGCAGAATCAGAATTTGAGTTAATTGGATACTCTGACTCTGACTATGCTGGTTGTAGAGTTGACAGGAAAATACCTCAGGAACATGTCAGTTCCTGGGAGAGAGATTAGTCTATTGGTTCTGTAAGAAACAGGCTTCTGTCTCAACTTCAACTGCAGAGGCTGAATATATAGCAGATGCTAGTTGTTCACAGATCCTGTGGATTCAAAACCAGCTTTTGGATTATGGGTACACACACAAGAACACAAAAATTATGTGTGACAGTACCAGTGCTATTTCCATAGCAAAAAATCCTGTGCATCACTCTAGGACCAAGCACATTGAGATCAGGTACCACTTTCTAAGAGATTGTGTGGAAAAGAACAAAATCAGTCTTGATGTCATATCCACTGACCTTCAGAGAGGTGATATTTTCACCAAGCCCTTAGATGAACAGAAGCATCTGTTCTTTTTGGTTCAATTAGGCATGATAAATGGAAAAGACTAAGTGTGACTTCTGCCTTTGTTGAAATCTGTTTGAAGATCGTCGAACGACGTTCGACGATAGTCGAACAGGTTGAGCCTATCGTCGACCTATGGTTGACGCCGGCTCATTTGCTTGTGAAGACAGAAATAGTCGAACGATTGCTCGACTACTCTGCTTCAGGAAACGATCGTCGAACGACCGTTCGACTATCGCTTCTACTATCTGTTAAAACAGGTCGACGATTGTAGTTTTGATATAAAACCGATGGTCGACCTAGGTTAATAGATCATTCTTTTTATAGTCGACAGAGCTCGTCTTTTTGTATTCTTCATTCCTGCTTGTAAGTTTTGACTTGAGCTCTGCCCCGCGCTCTTTGGTCTTCGTTTCTCTCGTCTTCTCCGACCAAATCGATGGCGATTGCTCCAGCTCTTCTGACGGTGATGAAGTTTGACATCGGGTTCAGCGTGGACTTTGATTCGTTCAGCGCCTGCGATGCTGAGATTCTAGAGATACTCCAGCTGTGCAAGGATCAAGGACTAGAGAAGCTGATGTCCACAAGGATTAAGATTAATATTCTAGAGATTAAAGAATGGGTCTACACTTTGTCGTCCAGTGACGAATCGATGACCGGGACTATCGGAGGCGAGGAGGTAACTTTGACTCCTGCCGTCTTGACTGAGATTTTTGATTTGATTAATGGTCAAGAGGAGTATGACCAAGATACTCAAGAGTATGGAAGGATGCTCGTCGAGCTAGGTCATGACGAAGGCATTCTTTCTAAGTTACTGAAAGTAAAGTTTCCGATGAGGATTAAGTTCTTAGCAGAACTGGTTGGAAAAGTGCTATTGGGTAAGCACTCTGCTCATGACAATATTACCAGGCAGCAGTTTGCCTTGATGTGTGTCATTGTCAACAAGAAAGTAATCAATTGGGCAGGAATAGTTTTTGATTTGATCAGGAAGAAGAATTCTAAGAAAGAGGTAACCCTTGGAAGGGTAATTGGGATTTTTCTGAGAGAGAAATATCCCCAACTGTTGGGAACAGTTTCTACTTCTATAAATGCAACCAAGAAGATGGATCCCACTTTGTTCATAAAGTGGAGAAGGAATATTCAGAAGCCCTCACCTGCTGGGGTTGCTCCTGTTACATCTGAGAGCACCAGGACTGTACCAGTCACTCCCCACCTACCTGAAGAAGGCTCTTCCATTCCCCTCATTCCACCTTCTACTGCATTGCCATCCACATCTACTGCATTGCCATCCACATCTACTGCATTACCATCCACTTCTACTGAAGTGCCATCTACATCCACCGCCTCTCTTCCACTGAATTCTTCAACTATTCTCCATGCATCACCACCAGCATCTCCACCCCCTTCTCATCTTGCTGGGATTTCATATCCTAGTTTTGATATGTTGGCGTCTGAGACTCTACCAACTCCACCTCAGTCACCAATTTCACATCAAGATCATATTGATCTTCATACATCTGCATCTCCATCACCAGCTCATGCATCTGCATCTCATCAGGAGAACATCATCCCTGATGATCTTCCATCTGTTGTGATTCCCCCATCCACTTCTTTTGAAATCACACCAGCATTCATAACCAGCATCTTGGAGCTAATTACTCCTTCAATCAAATCCATGATTGAAGCAGCAATTTCCCCACTTGTCTCTTCCATTTCTTCCCTTACATCATCCATCAATGCCCTCTCCAACTCTGCTGAGCCCTCTTCACTTAGGGGCCTGAGTTCAGTACCCACTGAAATCAGGCAGGGGGAGATGTTCCAGGAAGATGTCTCAGGACTTCCCCTAGTCTCTCCTCCAGCAGTTGTTCAAGTAGCTCAAGTCTCAGGACAGAGGCCAGCTGATGTTATCAGGGAAGCAGAATTTGCTTGTAAAGTTTGTCTTGAAGAATCCTCCACTCCCATTGTTGCCCTATACCTGGAAGGAGTCATCACCTCCTTTCTAGATGACTTATGGGAGTTAGGAAATCCTGCAGGTAATTCTTTATCTCAATTTACTGACCTGTTAACTGACATGTTAACCTGTGAGTATCTTGAAGGAATGTTTCTAGCCCATTTAGAACATTTTTGTCTCCCTTTGGCTACAGATCAAGTTCAAGAAATTCAACTTGTTCAAGAACCAGCTCCAGAATCTGCTGCAATAGAAGAACCTGAAGCTGAGCAAGCTCCAGAAGAACTGGTCCTCAAGACAGTTACAATTGAGCAAGAGAAAGTTACAGATAAACAAGAAGAAAGATCTACAGTCTTGGATGACACCCCAGGACTAGACTTTGATACTCTTCTAGCACAGGATGCCTTAGAAAAAGAAAGAGAGAAAGCTGCCCTAAAAGCAAAAGAAATGGCTGATCAAGATGCCTTAGACCACTATGACCAACCTCAGTCATCTCACTCTGATGATGAGGATGATTCTGATGATTCAGAAGGTTCAAAGAAGAAGAAAATTGCTAAAAGGAAGAGGAAGGTTGTTGCTCCTCCTCCACCAAATCCAGATCATGATATCCCATACTACATACTGAAAGGGATTGATCCCAAATCAAAAGAATACCAACATTGGATGGGACTGTCCAGGAACCAACAGAAGAAGAGAAAAGAAAGCAAAAGATATGACTCTCCAGCTCCAAGGTGGAATCGTAGAGGTCCTCCTCCTCCTTCTCCTAGTGCAGGAGCCTCTGGAAATGTTTCTGTCAATCCCTCAGCTCCTTCTGCTAGATTCACTCCCTCTCAAGCACATCAGAGAAGAAGTAATCCAGGTTTCCAAGGCAAATCCCAGTCAGGACAACAAGGACAAGAGGCTGAATCAAAAGAACAAGTTAAGGAAATGGTACATCAAAGACCAACTTTTTCTCCTCCTCCTTCACCCAAGAGAAAAGCTTCACCTCCCAAGGAAAAGAAAAGTATACCTTTCAAAAAACCAATTCAGAAAAAGCAAACAGATTCAAAAGGAAAAAGGATAATTTACTCTGAAAAATCTAGTAAGAAATATGCAGAATTTGCTCCTCCATCTTCTCTTGTTATTCAAGAAAACAAAGAGTCAGCTGCAAGCTTGTTAAACCTCTCTACTCAATTCAAGACCATAAAACCTCTTGATCCAGCTGATGATAATGAATATGAAAGGCAAGAGCTTAATCCTGATTTCAGGATGGCCAGATTTCTTGAATTAGTTGTATCAGCCCAGATCAGACAAGCCAGAGCTGAAGGCAAAGATGCAACAGGCTTAACTACAATGTCAAAGTTCAGGAAGAAGGAACTAGACAGATTCCAGGTCAGACCTGAGGTTTTTGATGCTTCAAAGTATATGGAAAAGCATCCAGAAGCTGTTGTGCCAAGAGCAGGAGAATCCAAGATCATTGGAGAACAAGACTTAAAGACTTCAAAGAAAGATGCTCCAGATCCCTTCAGGAAAATTTCTTTCCTTCCTGGTTCTTCTGTTTCTAAATCAGATTCTGATGATGTTTGAGTTATTTATTTAATTGTCTGTCTGTTTGATTATTTGTTTGATACAATTGATGCTTATTTATGATATGATACACCTTTGATCCTAACAGGTTAATGTTGTTTTTATATCTATTTTATAGCACTTGTTGTTGTTTGTTGTTTTGAGAGACTTGACCCAAATAAGGGGAGATTGTTGGTACCCTAGTTTGGATTTGTGTTAAATCCTCTCAATTAGTTTCTTGACCCATGATTTATCTATGGTCAGAGGTTAGTTGTTAGGTTAGATTCCCTCAATTGTAGAGTTGTTGCTTATCCAGATGAAAATCTGGCTAAGTTGTTTTTGGTTCGACTATAGTCGAACGCCGCTCGACTTTCGTCTATCAACCGATCGACTATCGTCTATCAGTTGGTCGACTATCGTCAGTCAGCAGATCGTCTATCTCTGTGATAGTTCAACTATCTTTAAGTTCAACTATCTGTTGTGATAGTTCGACTATCTGTCTTGATAGCTCAACTATCTTATAGCTCGACTATCTGTTCTGATAGGTCGACTATCTGTTCTGTAGTTAGGTCGACGATCTCTGTGGTTAGGTCGACGATCTCTGTGGTTCGGTCGACGATCTCTGCGGATCGTTCGACGTTCGTTTGTCTGCTTTTAGAGATATTATATTCCTTTTCTTCTGTAATTTATTTCTTATTTATCTGGCATATTTTATTAAAGATTGTTTCATTGATTTTATACTTGCATCTCCAGGCAATCTTTGCTTCATTCTTTTTGCATAAGTCAAGCTCTACTCTGACAAAGTCTTTTGTCTTATTAGTTGACATATTTTTTCTGCTTTATCTGCCATGATGTCCTTTATAGCCGTTAGATACAAAAGTTTTCTCTGGCCGTAAAGAGTTTAGTCTGATGTGACTTTCTCTAGTATTCTTTTATCAGATTAGATATGCAGCTTCTCAGAAAGCTTTATCCCTTTATAAGATGTCTTTCTGCAGGATATATTTTGTATTGTGCTATTTGCAGCCCAGATTGCAGATCTCAGAAGAAGACAAAGAATTAGAGCCGTTACAAAGGCTAATATATAAAGAGCTCTTTTGAAAGAAGTTTCAATACATATACATAGATAGAGAGATATACTCACAGACACCAAGTCTGGTTGACACAGATATTCATATACAGATTCAAAAGAAGAAGATACAGCTCTCAGATCATTTCACATTCAACTGAGAAGAACTACTTTCTTCAGCATTCTTCTTCAAATCCTGAGTTCATCCTGCTTTCAGGAACATTCACACTCAGTGCCTCAACAAGAAGAAAAAGAAGAAAGAAAAACTGATTGAAGAAGAACAATCATTTCTCATCAAGAGTCTTCTTCAAGCTGCTCATTCAAAGAAATTCAAGACAACAGATTATATCTGTCAAGAGTTCAGAAGAGTTCCTGCACCCTGAAGCAAGACTTCTTCCTAGATATTCTCTAAGTCAGGGGGAGCCTTGATTCCTTAGAGCTTTCTAGCTCTGTGCAATCCACTTGCTTCTCTAATCTTGTTTTACAATAGAGAAGACATTCTAACTCCCTCACCCTCCTGTACAAAGGGTTATTACTCCCTTCAAAAGTGAACCTTGGTGGCAGGGCACCTGATCAAAAACCTGTGTTGGATTTTGAGCTCCTGATCAAAATCTCAAAGGGTCTACTTGATCTACCTGAACCAGATCAGTTGGTGGCAGGGCACCTGAACAAAAACCTGTAGTGGATTCCTACCATGGTGGTAGAAGAGTGGATGTACCTATTTAGAGGGAACCACTATAAACCTCTTGTGTTGTCTGTGTTGCTTACTTTAATTATTGCACTGTGGCTGTGATTAGAACTAACTAGGACTGCTAGTTGCTGTGATAGGACTAAAGCTGAAACTGTAATTGCAGTTAGCTTTCTCTTGTGCACCACACTTTGTGTTAGGCTCTAGGGTTTCAAATATCTATAAACTCTTTCCGCAAACTAACTCTAAGGGAGTTGAGTATAAGCTCAAATTTTTGAATACTCTATTCACCCCCCCCCCCCCCTCTAGAGTTGTATCTATCCTCACTTTCAAAACCCCCAATACTTTATCATATTTTGAAAGAATAGATGAGTTGTTTCCTCTGTTGTAATATCCCTTGTGTTAGAGATGAATGTGTTGTACTTAGAAAATCGATCCACTACCACTAAGATTGATCTACACCCTTTAGATTTTGGTAAAGCATTGATGAAGCCGAGTGTTGTCGGCTCCCAAAGATGCTTTGATATGGGAAATGGTTCCAAGAGTCCCGCGGGTTATTTGTTGTGGATTTCATCTTGCTGACAAACAAGAAGTCTTTACATAATAGTTCAACATTATCCCTCATCTATGGCCAGAACTAAGAGTTATCCATCAAAGCCAAGGTGTGTTTTTCTCGGATGTTTCACCACTTTGAGATGTATAGTCGTCTTCCTTTGGTGTAGAGTAGCCCATCATCTACCCTTTAATCTAATGGCTCGGCCCTCCTAGGACAATGGTATAAGTTGTATAGCAAGAGGATCCTCATTCCACCATTGCCTTATATTGTCAAGCAACCCCCCTTTAGCCAAAGATATAGCAGCTAACTCAGTATTGCAGCATAGTGCATCAGCCACTACATTTTTTTTGTCGCCTTATACTCCAGGATGAAGTAAAATTTAGCTAAGAAGTCTTTTCATCTTTCTTGTTTGGCCATCAACTTTTTTTGCATCGGGAAGCATGTCGTTTTAGCATTATTTGTCTTGATTGTGAATTGTGATAGTTAAACAAACAAAAAAAGGAAAATCATTATGATATTAATGTGTTGAACCCTCTTATATAAGAGAGGTAATGCAAGTCTAAATAATTAATTCTAACAATCTCCCTCAAATTAGGCATGTTATACTTCGTATACCCAACTTGTCGATAAAATCACAGAAAACATTCACCCTCGGACTCTTTGTAAGAATATCAGCTAATTGTCTATCTGAAGGAACAAAAGGAATACAGAAAATCTTCTTCTCAATATTCGCTTTGATGAAATATTTGTTCACCTTAATGTGTTTGGTGTGATTGTACTAAACGGGATTGTTGGCATTACTTGGCAATATTGGTTGCAGCTTTGTTGTCGCAATACAATCGGATAGGACTAGCATAACTTAATCTCAAATCATATATAAGGGAGCGTAACCACAATCCCTCGCATATATTATACGTCATAACTCTAAATTTTGCTTCTACACTAGACCTTGAGACAATATGTTGTTTTTACGTCTCCAAGTAACCAGGTTCGCACCAACAAACGAGTAATACCCAGATATTGATCGTCTGTCTTCAACGGATCCTGCCCAATCTGTAGTATAAACTTCAATTTTCAAATTTGAATTGGGGGTGAAGAGGAACCCTCTTCCTGGTGAGGTCTTCAAATACCTCAAGATCCTATGAGCAGCATCGAGATGTCTCGTCTTTGGGGAATGCATATATGGCTTACTACACCCACAGCATAAGATATGACGGGGCAAGTACGGGATGGATAATTAATCGCCTGACAAGTCGTTTGTAACCAGTAATATCTTCAATGGGATCCCCATCATCTCTTTCATGGTTGTGTTTGGCCTCCATAGAAGTATCAGCAGGTCTACCCACTCATACCGGATTGTTCCAGTAAATCAAGGATATATTTTCTCTGAGAAATGAAAATATCCCGTTTGGATCTAGGTACTTCAATACCAAATTACTTTAGTTTTCCCAGATCCATCACTCCAAACTTCTTTGCCAAATTCCACATTAAAGTTTTCACTTCTTCAACATCATCTCATGTTATGACGATGTCATCAACATAGACAATGAGGGTTGTTAACATGTTATCCCTCTATTTTATAAACAAAATATGGTCGGCGTGACTTTTTTTGTATCCAAGAGAAAGATCATGATTTTGTGAAAATGACAAACCAAGCCCTCGGTGATTGCTTCAAGCCGTAGATAACTTTTTTTAGTTTGCACACTTTCCCTTTAGAACCGGACGGAGAAAAACCATGGGGGGACATATATACCTCTTCTTCTAAATTCTCATGAATGTATGTATTCTTTACATCCAATTGGGTAAAATCCCACTTGCACGCAACACACGATAGCAATACTCGTATAGAGTTCATTTTTGCAACAGGAGCAAAGGTTTCTTAATAATTGACCCCTAGGGTTTAAGTATATCCCCTTGCCACCAACCTACCTTTGAAACATTCAACTAAGCCTTCAGAGTTCAGCTTTATGGTAAACATTCACATGCAACAAACGGTCTTCTTTACATGTGGGAGGTGTGTTAAATCTTATGTAATTGTTTTCAAAAGCAATCACTTCCTCAATCATTGTCTATTTCCATTTTTGATGTCTAAGAGCCACATGTTATGTGGATAGAAGAGAGACAGATGCAAGAGAAGATACAAAGGCTCCATGTGAAGGAGTTAGATTGGCATAAGAAACCTAATGAGACAATGGATGTTGGGTGCAAGATTTGATACCTTTACGAAGAGCAATGGAAAATTCAGGGGAATCTGCTGACAGAGTTGGCACTGAGACTGATGGTGTGGGATGAACATGTGTGTTAGGACATTAACTCTGTCTAGTGCACACTTGTAATTCTTATTATTTATGATGAAACTTCCCCTGATTGGGAGTCTCGTTACGAGTCTAAGTATGTGGAGGAATGGAGTACGATGGAGGGATCGGTAAGAATACAGTAGGGGAGTTCACTTCTATTGTAGGTGAAGGCTCCCCCTGAAGTGTGGTCACATAATAAAACTCAGATTCACGAAATGTAATAACTGTGGTGACAGATCCTCTTAATCAGGGGATGATAACATTTATACCCCTTCCGAGTTGGAGAATAACCAAGTAATACACAATAAAGAGCACAAGGGTCAAGTTAAGACAGGCTCAAAGAGTGTTTGTGAGCAAAGTACACAACTAAAATTTTTTGGTTGGAAAGAGGTCAGGGCAACCCCTGAGGTGATAAGGGGGTTTATAGTGAATAGTATCACCCCAAAAAAATTTAGGGAGGTTTATAGTGAATAGTAAACACCGAGAAACTTCCAAGGTGACTATTTGCGCTCAGCGGCCCCAATCTAAGATGGGAAGTGAACACATGATGTTTGATAGAGAATATCATGATTTGTAAGGTAGTTGTCAAAGTGGGAGTTGATATACTCTCAACCATTATCACTACGTAAAATTTTGATAGTACTAGAGAATTAAGTAGAAATCGTTTTTTGAAATTTCTGAAAAATAGAAAATACTTCATTCTTTTTTTTATCAAATAAACTTAAGTCTTGCGAGAAAAATAGTCAATAAAGGTAATAAACCAATGACATCCTAAACTTGAGGCAACGAGGCAGAGCCCTCAAATATCAGTATGAATGATACGAAAAGGAGTAGTATTAGGTAACGAAACATGATTAACAGAAATATGAAGGTGTTTGGCAACAACACAAACAAAAGGTTTTAAAACACAAGAAAAAAAAGGAAATAAATGTTGCATTGTAGCAACATAGGGATGGCCAAGCCGACGATGTCAGGTGAGCAGGTTGGATGTCTGCGAAGTATGGAGAGCTTGCGAAGATGGAGACCCACAAGAGTAGCCAAACACATAAAGGTCATCCTGCATGCTACCAAAGTCAATCACCTTGAATAGTCTGTCCAAAGCCAAGTCTAGTCATCATTTCAATGATAACTGTTATTTTCAAATTTTCGAAGGATTTTTTGACATTCGTCCATCCAAAGCCAAGTCTGGTTCTTAAACAGGACCTTCAATGGCACTACCCTCCTTGAATAGTCGTTGATGAATCTATGATAGTACTTCATCAAGCCAAGAAATGATTATAAATTTATTACCTCCATCAGTGGCTTCCATCCTCTAATTACTTGGACTTTGGCCTTGTACATTTGCAGTTGGTCATGCCCAATAACATGTCAAAGAAAATGTTTCTCCTCATGGCCAAATGAGAACTTTGACTTATTCATATATAGCTCATTCTCTTGCAATACTTGGAATATCAAGTTGGTGTTTGGCGTACTCATTGATAATGTCACTGAATAACACAATGTCATCCAAATACACCACCACAAATTTTTCCAAATATGGGTGGAATATTAGGTTCATCATTAGTCCAGAAGGTTGCAGATGCATTGGTTAAATCTAAAGGAAGCACCAACCATTCGAAAGATCCATACCTTGTGACACATGTTGTCTTAGGTTCATCTCTTTTGACAATCCACACTTAATGATATCATTTTTGTAATTCCACTTCAAGTAGATTTTTGTTGTCCCAAGCATGTCGAAAAGATTGTCAATGAGACGAATAGGATACTTATTCTTCGCCATTATTTTGTTTAGCATCCGGTAGTCCGTGCAAAGCCGCAAACTTTCATCCTTCCTATGAAACAATATTGGGGCACCAATGGTGCTTTTGATGGCCTAATCATTCCCATCTAAGGTAGTACTTGTAGTTGCTTCCTCAACAACTCCAATTCAGGTGGAGTCATTCGGTATGGTGCTTTGGCAGAGAGCTTTTATTCAGGATCTAACTCAATCTTGTGATCCACATCCCCTCGAGGAGGTAGCTTTAGTGGTAAATCTGCGGGTAAGATGTCTTCATCTTTGATAGAACATCCGCAATAATGTGAGGCACCTCCTCCGACATGGTACTGCATTCTTCCTCCTTCGGGGTGGCCAAATATGTTTGTTCACCCTCTTGAATCCCTTTGCTAGCTAAATGGATGATAGTTGTTTCACACCTCTTCCTTATCATATTTGATGGTCCTTGCACTTGCGGGACCAGGCATGAAATTCCTTCTTCCAAGATACAAACTGAGTGATGAGCTGGCATGACTATTGCTTGCACCTTCTCTAGAAAACTCATCTCAAGCACAACATTGAAGTCATTCATGTGTGCTATTGAGTAGTCCACCCAATCCTTCCATGTGCCCATGCATAATTCCACATTGTGTGCAACTCCATTAAGCAGTCTTACCCGTTTGTTCACGGTCTTCATCCAACCTTCGTCCTTCATAACTTGCAAGCCCAACCTCATGGCTTCTCCTTCTGTAATGAAGTTGTGGGAAGCATCAATGTCTACTAAAGGTTTGGTGGCCTTCACATTAGCGATAGCTTCCACGTGCATCAGCCCCTTGCTTGATGTAGCTTTTGTTGGTTGCACGTTGATGCAACCCGAGTCGCTTACTTTTTTATTATTATTGTACCTATTTTATTTGTGTAGCACATGTCTTGGCGTGTTTGGCTTCATTATGTTATGTTGAGTTGTATTGCGCGTGCTATAAGCATTTTGAGTGTTATTTTGTATCGCGCAAGTTGTTCGCGCATTTTTATTTGGCTCGTTGGAGTGACCGGCCAACGAGACCTTAAATGCATAGGTCCGGTAGTTTAGGAGATAGGTTAATTTAGGGCAAGCAAATTTAATTAACTATTTTAATATGTAATGTTTCATATGCCTATAGTCGGCCCAACCATGAAACTCCCCTTCACATTGCCTTTTAATATCTGCCAATTAAAATCCCCTATGTTTGATATCTGCCTTTGGGAGGGAATGTCTGCCAATATCAAATTTGCCCTAATCTTATGTTATAAAAAACCCTCCATACTTCCTATTATCGCTCAGCTGGAGAAAGAAGGGGGTAGAGCCGCAAACCGTGGGCCCCTGTTCAATTCCTTCCAGTGTTGCTATCACATTCGCTTGGCACTGACACCTTCTTTCTCCTCCCTCACCGACCAGCGCCACCACCGCCAGAGACATTCCAAAACTCAAGCGACCTGTCCTCAGTCATCTGCCGCCTGGGGTACATTTCCGCTCCCAAGTTCTTCCCGCCAGGCCCGTCAACATCGTTCCTCCTGGGCGCTACCGACTAGATCGACTTCAAAGGAGCCTCCTGCGGGTCCTACTACTTCCGGCAAGCCATTCTACAGCACTTCCAACGAGCCCCCGTCTTCCTTCTTCCCGTTGGTCGGGCCCTCTATTCCAGAGCTCGTTGCAGCTTCGATTCCAGGCAACTATGATTTCAAGCAATCTCATATGTGGAGTTCCCTACCACTACAAGTTACCAAACAAAAAATCACTCCTCCCTCCCTCCAGAGGACATTTTAGTCGTTTTCACTTCTACCCACGGTATACCTCTCGATTCTCTGCTCGCAAACCTCGAACATTTTATGCTCAAATTACAAATGGATAGTTGATTAAAAGAGCTTGCCCTAATTGATTTCATATCCTAATTACTGTTGCTTTCTACTTGCTAATGTCACCCACTTGATTTCTCTGTCTGTGGAAGTATGTTTCATTGTTTTGTAATGTTATTATGTTTGTGTGGTAACTTTGTGTTCACAAGCAACGTCTCGACCGTTTATCCGTTTAAAATAGCTCGCAAAATCCCTTCGCGCCAAAATTATTTAACTAGATCGCATTTTAACTATCGTTAAGATCTACAGCCCCCACATTGGGTCACATCACACTTTCAAAGCATTTAGTAGTTGTAATGAACTAATCTGAGATATACCTTCTTTTAATGGAGTGACATTGCGGCTCTCCACTATTGTTGATAGTGAATCAAGATTTGGGCAATTGCACATCGGATGTGGCCCCTTGCACATGTAGCATCCGCCCCTTGGTACAAAGTTCTTTTTCCTTTCTTCAAATTCCTTATGCGGGTCGGTTAAAGTCTTGGATCCACCATTATAATGAGCATTTGTGTTGTCTCGTCAGTCTCCCCCGCCTTTTCAATAGCTTATGGTGTCCTTTTCCTTGGTTGGATTGGTTTGGCGTTGGAATTCAATGAGAGACTTGGCGATGGCGATGGTATCTCTTGTGGTCTTTGGGTCCTTCCTCGTTACTTTTTGCTTGAGCCAATTTTGTAGCACATTGATGAAGTTGAAAAGGAGAATGTGTTCGGCAACATCAAAGATTTGTAACGATAATGCTGTAAATTTTTTTACATAGTCTCCAATGGCGTCTTTCTGCCTTAATTCCCTGAGTTTTCTCAAGTTTTCATCTCTTACATTCTCAGGAATGAAGTTAATTCTCAATTATTGTTTAAAATCTTCCCAAGAGTATATTTGGTAGAGTCATTTGGCTGCATTCATATGTATCTTTTTCCACCATAATGAAGCAATATCTTCTAAATAGTGACTAATATGACATACCTTCAATGCTTCAACTGTGATGTCGTAGCATTCTAAGAATTTTTTTATGGGATGTGTAACATCTAATATGATTATTTCTATTATCTAGGTGTCTAGGTGTAATCATTATGTAGGGGCCTCGAGCACCGGGCCTAGTATTAGATGTCATTATTGTTGTTTGTCTCTTTATATGTTGTAAGCCTATATAAAGGCATATGGAGGGTTGTAATGGGTAAGTAAGAAGAAAAAGTCTATTTCCTATCTATTGTGTATGAGATCTTGGAGGCTCTCTCCCCTAACGAGCAAGCTCGCTTAGGCATCCATGATCAAGGCTCCGTTGTATCATCCACCACCATCATCTCCACCTCCAACGACTACTCCGGCCACTGCTTGAATGGGTCCGTAACAATTTTGGTATCAAAGCCTTAGTCCTTTCCGCACATCATCACTAGACTCTCTCCATTCTCACCACTATGAGCTATGAAGCACGGGTACCGGTACGTGGTACGGGTACGGTACGTGGTACGGGTACGGTACGTGGTACGGGTACGGTACGTGGTACGGGCACGGTACGAGTGCGCGTACGTGGTACGGGTACCGGTACGGTAAAATTATAAAATAGCACGGTACATGTACGTTTGGGTATGTGAAAAAAATTAAAAAATACATATAACAAGTTAATTTGCAGCAAGAATATATTCAATGAAATGTTATCAGTTATCACCATACATGCGCAAGATATTAAGATTGTCCACATAAATAAAGAAATTAGACTATTCTAAGGAATGATGAAAGTGAGAATCATACTAAAAATATCCTCTAGGAAAAGGAAAACACAGTAAAAGAAATTCATCTAAAAGAAGATATAGGATTATAGTTCACCAAACACAAAAGAAATCCAATGATGATACAGTCATATAGGGCATACATAGTTCAACAAAACAAATAAAAATCTTATAATGACTAAAGTTCTTGATTTTAGAGTCAATGTCTGGCCTCTCTATTTGTGATAAGTGTCATGCAAGTTGAAGAAGATGATACAAAATACATAACATAATGACATGAAATACATGTCCGAGGGGGCGAAGATAACAATGAAAAGAGTGCAAATGCGTGCAAGAACGGAAACAAACACACACAGACACACACACACACAAACAAACACACAGACATAAACATACACACACACAAACATAATTCAAGCACACACACAAATAAACAAACAAATATAAACGTACACACACACACATATAAACACACACACACAAACACAATTCAAACATTTTTTTGAATCATAAAATTAGAGCTAGCAATAAGGAATGCCAATAACCTTTGTCTTATAATCTAAGGTCATCTTTACAATAACTTCACTGAAAAATCACCATTTCAATTTTTTAACACAACTTAACTGAAAATAAGACAGTAATGATTGAAATAGAGCTAACAATAACCAGTGCAAGTATCAGTCCATTCTCTCCAGTAGCCGAACCAGTGCAATAACTAGTGTGTGCAATAAGACAGTTATTAGGGATCCTTACCTCCAGTCGTCGATGCAGGAAGGAAATCAGGGACGGAGGATCTGGACAAGGAACTCCGGTGGGAGATGACTGCATGAAAAAAAAAGGAGCAAACAAATAATTAAACAGGAGAACATGTGGAAGAAATACCGTTGAACTGTTAAAGAGCAGATTAGGAAAAAACGAGCACGAAGAAGAAGCAACCCTTGTACTCCGAGAATGGAGGAAGAAGAATGGAGTGAAGATGGGGGCGGCCCTTGTCTCGATCGCCTGGGCAAATAACGCAGTGATCGCGAGGAGGAAGAGAAGGGAAGAAACGGCGCCGTAGAGAAGAGATGCAGCACTCGCCGAAGTGAAGAGGAGGTGCAGCGCTCGCCGGAGTGAAGAGGAGGTGCAGCGCTCGCCGGCGATGGACGCGATCGGCTCTGTCGGAGGAGCGCGGGTTAGGGCTGAGCGGAATCGCGTTATTTCGCGATTTTTGTGGTTTTGAAAGAGCGGTGAGGGGTTTTTTACTGGACCGAACCGGGAATGGGGTTTGGGAAGTACCCGGAAGTACCGGGTCGTACCAAAAAACTAGTAAAAGTACCGGGTACGTATTTTGCCGTACCGGGGCTTACCGGGCCGTACCAGTACCCGCAAACGTACCGTGTACGGGTACGGGACATTTTTTGGAGTACCCGTGCTTCGTAGACTATGAGCCCTCTCCAGCTCATTTTGGACGATAGAAGAGATGTTATGGGTTGTGTGTCGTCTATTATGATTATCTTTATTAACTAGGTATCTAGGTGTTATCATTATATAGGGGACTTGAGCATCGGGCCTATTATAAGGTGTCATTATTGTTCTATCTCTTTATATGTTGTAAGCCTATATAAAGGCATATGGAGGGTTGTAATGGGTAAGTAAGAAGAAGAAGTCTATTTCCTATCTATTGTGTATGAGATCTTGGTGGCTCTCTCCCCTAACAAGTAACCTCGCTTAGGCAGCCACGATCAAGGCTCCGTTGTATCATCCACCACCATCATCTCCACCTTCAACCACTACTCCGGCCACCGCTTGAATGGGTCTGTAACATATTTCTCCATATATTAAAGGAAGTTATTTACCTCCAAAGCATCTCGTTTTCCTGCAGACTTTTTGGGTTTGGGCACATCAAATTTTGAGTTCGCCATGGCTCCACCATTCTCACCATTTATAGAGCTTCGCTTGCGCAAATCTTTCACTTCTTTTTCATTATTTGATAAGTGATCTTCCAAGATACTAATGATAGAATCAAAAACATTGTTGGAACATTCTGACTTGCCCATTACTTGTTCTTTAAGAAAATCATACTCAATCTTCATCTTTTTTTTGTTCAAGATGGAAAAGTGTCAAAATACTTGCAAATATTATTCACTTTCCTTTGTAGAGCAAGGTAAGCATCTCGCAATGCATCATAGACCACCTGATCCATGATGTTTTGCACAATGTTCCTCGCGACCCTTGCTTTGGTCCCTCTTCTTCTTTCCCATTTGCTCCTCAGTCGCCCCGTTGTCCTCATCAACAATAATGGAGTAATTGATCCCTTCAAAATTCATCTTAACTCCTTAACAACATGAACCACAAACTCAAGCGAACCTTGTTTTGATACCAATTGTCATGAATTTGTCTTCTTGACAATGTCGTGTGCGGCCTTAGCTCCTTTCTGCGCTCCTTCGCAGCTAGCTAAGTCAACCTAGTTTAGCAATAGTTAAGGCAAGAAGAGTAAGAAAGCACTTGGAATGAGAGAGCAAGAGAGTTCTAAGGAGCTTTGAAGTGCTTGAATGCTTGGATGGTTACAAATGAAAGGTCAACCTCCTTATATAGGCCTCAAAATATTTTTCATCCAAAGAATGGAAGGATCTAGACCTCTCCTTTTCTAGATTATTCTACCACACTCTTTTAAATACAACTTTCATGAATTCTCTAGCCTCTTCTCTAGAATGTTCTCATGAGACCATTCTAGAATACTATTATACTTCTCTTGTTTTCTATGTACAATACTCTCCAAACTCCTACAATTCTCTAGAAACTTGTCATGAGTGACATGAAGAATAGAAAAGTCAACTATGTAAAGTAACAGATTGGAAAATAAATGAACACTAGCTCAGAAAAGGGATTACATACTTCTGCTGAGGTCTGAACCGCCATTTAAGCCAAAACCAGTTGACTGATCCAATGCCCCAAACGCTGACACTCTTGATGCATGCATGTTAGTTCCCTCACTTCTGAAAGATTTAGAAAAATAGGTCATAGTATTAACAAGACTGAAAAGAAACACATCAGTTCAAGTATATAAATAAAAAAGGTTAATAATATAAGATGAAGGATGCCTGAATGTGAAAAAACTACAGTGAATGAATTCTTGTGCGAACTGATTTCCAACATGCAGATAATTGAAAAAGATTTAATTAATATCAATCAAGAACAGCTTACATTTTATTACTGTTATGAACCTTCGTGCATAACAATGTATCTGGAACCCTATATGGAGCCTTGTGCCCCCGGCTTCCCAAGGCGGGGCTGCTCAAGGAGACAGCTATCGAAATCTCTTAAGCCCCGTTTGTTTAGACGGAATTGAGTAGTGTGAATTGGAATTAGGCCACAATTCCAATTCTGCGGTTCAGCGCACCCACTAATGACTAATGAGGAAAGAATGGGAATTGGACCAATTTAAAGGGAATTTGCAATTTGTACACATACGTTAGAGTGTATGTGTTTTGTTTTCTTAATATATATATTTTTCAAATATACAATTTAAATTTCAATTCTTGTGACTGAATTCTTACCTATTGCCGAATAGCAGAATTACCAATTCAAAATCATGTGACAATTCATGTTTGCTACCACTCGGCAAAATTGGAATTGGCCTCAATTTCAATTCTAATCCAATTCGCAACCGCACCCCACCCCCCAATTTCATCCAAACGAATGAGGTCTTATGATTCACTCAATTGGAAGGAATTGAAACTAGAATTGAAATTGGAATTGGAATTGGAGATAGAAATTCAGATCATGCAAATTAAAATTTGATTGAATTTTAATTATGTTGTTCGGTTAAACAACAGAATTGGAATTGACAATTCTATTGTTCGGTTGCAAAAAGAATTCATCTCAAGAATTGAAATGTGAATAATTACAAAGAATTTAAAAATATTAATTTATATATTATAGAAAATGAACAATATCTTAAATTTACTCATTGTAGGTGATGATAAAATTATTTCTATTTGGTTTTTAATAATAATATCTACAAAATTAAAGATTTATTTCTGTCTAGCCACATCAATAAAAAACAAAAGCAAAGAAATATGAACAATAATTAAAATGATTAAATAAAAAATTTAGTATCTTAAAGTTTTGCACTTTATAAGCATGCTTTTAATTTAAGTGGTTAAAATAATTTTAGTGCCAGGTTAGTTACTGAAGCTCGAGGTAGGTTGTAAGAGTATAATTAAAGCAAAGCAAGCTCTAGGTGTGGTGTCGTGGAAAAGACCTTAACCAAACCTAAATGATGAGTGGAGGAAAGATGAGTCTGAATTGAATTGCAAGTAATTAAATATTTATAGGCTTACACTGTTAACACAGAAAATGAATGAGAGAATTATTCAAGAAATTTGAGTTTGGCTCGCATGCAAATAGAGCGCAGATACTTTCGAGTCTAATGCGAATAAACCCTCTAAATCAATATGAAACCAAGGAGCAAATATATTTACTATCACATCCACATGAACAGAGTCCAGGCATACAACAAAAGAAAACAAGAGTAAATATTTTGTTTGACAATCATCGAATTTTCTTCAAAAAATACATAACTAAAATTATATTAGAATTCATTTTTAAAAAAACAAAATACCATTCAAGTATTCTTGATTTTTTATCATGGCCGGGAGCGAGTGCAATTAGGTTTTATTTATCCAAAGAATATTTAAATATATATGAATTACATAAAATTTTATGTTGTCAAAAAAACAAAAAAAAATTGGGTCACACGAGAGGCTTACTCTCCACAATTACGTCTAAAATTTAGTTATATATGTTTTAAGATAAAATTTTAAGTTGTCAAAAAAATTATTTATGGACCACATAAGATCCCAGAGTATTTAATGGTAATCACCCACCAGGAGTAACGATCGCCGATCGGGAGTAGCTACCACTGATTGGGAGTAGCGATCGTCAATCGCCTACCAGGAGTTGCGATCATCGATCGCCTACCGGGAGTAGCTGTGTGTGGGGACATGGTGCTTGGAAATCGGCAAATTGTTGATCTCGGACGGGGAATAGCGACCGTCGATCGCCGACTGGGAATAGCAACTATCGATCGCCGACTGGGAGTAGCTATGTGTGGGAACCTGGGCTTGGTAGTCGGTAATCGCCTATCGACGACCGGGAGTAGCGATCGCCGATCGTCGGCCGAGAAGAAGAGTGCATATATACTGTCGGCGTAACTAAAAGAGCAAAAAGATAATTTCAGGTTGCACAGATGTGCGTAAACAGTAGTCCAACAATTCATTTATTTAATAGTATAGATATGCATGTGTTGGAATATGCTTGAATATTGAGTTTTATGTTGTTACGGTGTTAGCATGTGGTAGTGTGTGTATCGTCATATATATATATATATATGGGAGCCTAGTGTAAAATCTGTTGTAATCATAATTCTATATTCCTCAACATGGTATCAGAGGAACCTTATGGTTTTTTTCAATCCCGCTGCTCCCACACAGCCAATTCGTCCCACTCCAGCACAGTGTCCATCCCGCTCCAGCACAGCCCGTCCCGCTCAGTTTCGACGTCGCCTCTCTCCCGCTCTCCCGCTCTCCACCTTCGTCCGCCCAGCCCGTCTCCCGCTCTTTCGCTTCTTCTTCTTCTCTCGTGCTCTAGGGATGCCGGCTCCATGGAATCTTGATTTCCTCGATGCCAACGGTCCCTTCATCTCTTCCCCTCTTTCTATGAGGGTTGTTTTTCCTTCAACATCATTGTGATTATTTGGTATGTCCTTTATTTCTATTCGGGATTTCCGCATGGCTGGAAGTGAATCCTCTACCACCATGTCTTTTGGTGGCGTGGCCTCTCCTACTCCAGCTTCTGTTGGATATTACCGCGTCCCCTCAGACCATGGTACTCCTCAGATCACCACAATGAAGTTGGATGGGTCCAACTACCTCCCGTGGGCACGCTCCATCAGTCTTTCTCTCAAAAGCCGCCGATTATTCGGCCATGTCAGTGGCACGGTGAAGGCTCCTGAGTGGCTTAAGTGGGAATCGGACAGCTCCCTGGTAATGTCTTGGCCGCTTAACTCTATGACGGAGTCCATCTCTCGGAACTATCTATTCTTGGATACTGCAGCGGATATTTGGAAGTGTGCAGAGACTACATATTTTGGTCAAGGCAATGCTGCTCAGATCTGCCAACTTCTTCGCCGATTGTTCCTCTTGTGACAGGGTGATCGACCCCCCTCGGCCTACTACTCAGAGTTCACCCAACTATATCAGGAGTATGATCATTTCGATTCTCTGACCCTGGTGTCTCCTGAAGATGAGGAGTTTGTCCGGGCAAGAGAAGAACGCAATCACATCTTTGAGTTCCTCCATGGCTTACATAGGGATTTTGATCCGATCAGCATTCAGATTCTTGGTCACTCTCCTCTACATTCTGTGCCTGAGGTGTACAATCTTGTCCAACAGGAATTCGATCATCGACTGACTCTGCTTCCAGACTCTGTCACTGAGGGATCTGCCCTTGTCTCTCTTTCTCAGCCCGGGGCTCGTCCTGCTTGTGACACTAGACTGAGGAATGGGGAGAAAGATCACTTAGTCTGTGATTATTGCTGGAAGGCCCGCCATACTAGAGACACCTGCTTCAAGCTTCATGGTTTTCCACCTCAAGGCGGCCCTGCCTCTCGTGGTGGCCGGGGTGGTGGTCGTTCTCAGCCCAAGCCTCCTACGCCCCGATCGGCCCACTTGGCAGATGTTGGGGAGGATTCTACTGCTCCTCATTCTCTAGATTCCAATATGGCCTCATTGGTTCTTTCGGCTGAAGAAATTTTGGCGTTCCGCCGGATGATGCTCAGACCTCCAGCGAAGCCGTCTAGTTCTACCTCCTCTTCCTATGCTCATCAGGGACCTGCAGGTGCTCACTCGGCTTCCTCCCACCTCACAACTAAGTGGATCATTGATTTTGGGGCTACAGACCGCATGACTGGCTCGGCCACAGGTTTTGTGTCATACACACCTCTGTCTGGCAGGGACAAAGTGATCATTGCTGATGGATCGCTTTCTCCCATTGTTGGGAAAGGATCCATCCCATGCTCCTCTCTTACCATTTCCTCTGTTCTTCATGTTCCCGCCTTCATCCGCAATCTCCTCTCTATTAGTCATTTGACTAACTCTATGAATTGCTCAGTGACTTTTTCCTACCTCTTGTGTTTTTCAGACCTAAAGACGGGGACGGTGATTGGCTCTGATAGACTATGCAACGAGCTCTACGTGTTTGACCCCTCTGCTTCCACTCCCTCCAACATCGCTCAGCCTCCCAAAGCCCTTCTTGCTGATCGTCCCTCTGAGTTGGATTCCTGGCATTGTCGGCTAGGATATCCTCATATCGTTATTATGAGACGTTTGGTTCCTCATATGTCTTCTACTTCATTTAATGTTTTTCATTGTGATGCGTGTGATCTGGTTAAACATCATCGTAGTACTCTTCCTCTTATGTCTCCTCGTAGCTCTGTTCCTTTTGCAGTTATTCATACTGATGTTTGGGGACCTAGCCCTACTGCCTCTATTTCGGGTTGCTCGTGGTTTGTTTCTTTTATTGATTGTTACTCTCGTTGTACCTGAGTTTACTTAATGAAGCATAAAAGTGAGGTGTTCTCTATTTTTCAGTGCTTTCACAAGATGGTCACTACTCAATATGGTGTTATTGTTAAAATCCTGCGTAGCGACAATGGTCGTGAATATATAGACGCTCGCTTTGACAACTATCTGAGTGACTTAGGTATCATTCATCAAACCTCATGTGTGTACACTCCAGCTCAGAATGGGGTGGCTGAGCGTAAGAATCGGTACCTCCTTGAGGTGGCTCGGTGCCTCCTCCTTCGGATGCATCTCCCAAAGTATTACTGGGGTGATGCGGTTCTCCCCGTGGTCTACCTCATCAATCGTATTCCTACGCAAGTTCTTGAGTTTCAGACCCCTCTCACCACTCTAGGGGTTCGTCCTACCTCTCTCTCCCCGTGTCTTTGGATGTGTATGTTTTGTCCACACCCAGCCTAAAACCAAACTTGATCCCCGCGCCCTGAAGTGTGTGTTTATTGGTTACTCACCTACTCAGAAGGGCTATAGGTGTTTCCATCCTGCTACCAAGCGGGTATTTGTTATCACGGATGTCACCTTCCGGGAATCTGAATCTTATTATGGGAACTCTCTTCAGGGAGAGAGTACAGCTACAGAAGTGAGTTTCCCTCCTTTTTTTTCCTCAGTATATTCCTCTGTTTATGGTGCCACCTCCTGTTCCTACTGCTCATGTTCCTCTGGTGCCCCTACCTACTTTTGGGAACCCGGTGACTCCCCTTTTGCAGGTCTACATGCAACGTAGAAGGGTCAAGAACACTCCGGCTCTTGCTATTCAACCTGTCTCATCATTCGACCCATCGTCAGGTACTAACAAAGGTAGTTCTACTTCTACCATGCATCCTCTTTCCCACTTTGTGACTTATGACTCCCTGTCTCCTACACATAGAGCATTTGTCACCTCCTTGGCCTCCATTTCTATTCCTTAGTCTTGGCAGGAAGCTCTTGAGCATAGTGAATGGAAGGGAGCCATGTTGAAAGAAATGGACGCTCTTGACAAGAACAATACTTGGGAGCTGGTCCAACTCCCTAAAGGGAAAACAGTGGTGGGATGCAAGTGGGTTTTTTCTGTGAAGCAAAACTCTCAAGGTCATGTGGAACGATACAAAACCAGGCTGGTGGCGAGAGGATATACGCAGGCAGCGGGCATTGACTATCAGGAGACATTTGCTCCAGTTGCAAAAATGAACTTCATCAGGATCTTGCTTTTGATTGTTGTGTGTAAATGGTGGAGTCTCCTTCAATTGGATGTGAAGAACGCATTTCTCCACGGTGATCTTGAGGAGGAAGTTTACAAGTCCTTACCTCCTGGTATTAGCCAAGAAGGATCGGCAGGGAAAGTTTGCAAGTTGAAAAAAGTTTTGTATGGCTTGAAGCAATCTCCACGTGCGTGGTTCGGGAGATTTCACTGGGCTATGATCTCTTTTGGGTACAAACAGAGCAATGTTGACCACACCTTGTCTGTGAAACATAGCGAGAGTAAGGTGGTTGCTCTCATTGTCTATGTGCATGATATAGTAATAACCGGCGATGATATCGAAGAGGTTGAACTTCTAAAGTCCAGATTGTCCAAGGAATTTGAGGTGAAAGATCTCGGTCCCCTCAAGTATTTTTTGGGCATCGAGGTGGCTAGATCCAAGTATAGAAGCTTTATATCTCAAAGGAAGTATGTTCTGGACTTGCTTGAGACAACTGGAAGGCTCGGGTGCAGGCCGGCAGATACCCCAATTGAGATCAATCACAAACTTGGAAAAGATGGAGGAGAAGTTGTTGATGACGTATTTGGCTTCCACTGACTGGTGGGAAAGCTTATCTATCTCTCTCACACTCGACCGGACATCTTATGATGTGGGGATCCTTAGTCAGTACATGCATTCACCTAGATCACATCACCTGGACGTTGCTTACAAAGTTCATAGGCATCTCAAATCCACTCCTAGCAAAGGAATTTTGTTCTCACCCAATGAGGCATTGACTATGGAGGTTTATACGGATACGGACTGGGCAGGTTCAGTTGATGACCGGAGGTCAACATCCGGGTACTGTTCTCTTGTTGGGAGAAATTTGGCAACCTGGAGAAGCAAGAAACAACATTTTGTAGCCAGATCCAACACAGAGACGGAATTTCGTGCTATAGCACAGGGGTTATGTGAAGGGTTGTGGTTCAAGTCAATCATGAAGGACCTTGGCATGGAATGTGACGGTCTAATCAGGTTCTATTGTGATAATAAAGCTGCAATCAGCATTGCCTACAATCCGGTGCAACACAATCGCACCAAACACGTGGAGATCGACAGACACTTCATCAAGGAAAATATTGTTAGGGGAATTGTGAGTACACCGTTTGTTCCATCAAACCAACAGCTTGCAGATCTGCTTACCAAAGGACTGAGTCTGAACTCGTTTGACAGAATATTGGCCAAGTTGGGCATGACAGAAATTACACGCCCAATTTGAGGGAGAGTGTTGGAATATGCTTGAATATTGAGTTTTATGTTGTTACGGTGTTAAAATGTGGTAGTGTGTGTATCGTCATGTACACCCATATATATATTTGGGAGCCTAGTGTAAAATCTATTGTAATCATAATTCTATTTTCCTCAACAGCATGTTATATATCTTTAATTGATTTCACAATTATAAGTACGGATAAAACACATATGCAATACTAGAAATAAATAAACTAGAGTGAATAGAAAAATGCTAGATATAATATGGTTCGACTAGTCTATTTATGACTAAGGATCTGTTTGGTGTGGCGTCAGAGCTCCGGCGAGGCAGTGAACGAAGCTGGCTTGCGACGAGAGATGGGGAGGCGGGGTTGGAGACTGAGGGAAATCTCCGTTCCACAGGCTTAAGGCGGGAGCAAACGCCGCTGCCCACACGCGAGGCGCATTTGTTCCCACCTTGCGGCAGCAGTTACTCACACACCAGCGACCCGTTGCCCATCCAAACGGAGCCTAAGACTACTATATCCCACAATACAAACCACTAAACTACACTTTGTGGTGGAGATACCATATCCTTCTAGCGAAGCAATCTTACATCAACCTTAGTTTCTAGCTCAAGAGTAACCTAACTTTTTCTAGGCTCAGAACTAACATATTCTTACAACTATTATAGTTTGAGAACTATATGTACTAAGCAACTTGCACGACATGTTTAATAATCTAAAACGAGCCAATATTGAGGATGATGAGTTTGGTGTATGGATGTAATGTTGTGGTACTCTAACGGTGAGCTCGCAACTTTATGAAGACCTAGTTGCTTATTCATTTGTTTGGTCATTTGTTGTTGTGTGTGTTCATGTTGCAACTTCAGTTGGAGGCATATCATCCCGATTTTGGAGACGCGAGAACGGGTGTGCGGCCTCGCAAGGGAGAAGTTGTCGAGGAAATTCTCGCAACCCTTCTTGAACTAAGACTTCCCAATGACGGAGGAGCAAGTGAAGAGTACCTTTAATGAGGTTGACGTCAATGGGGATAGTGTCTCGCTAGTTCTGCAAAAGGAGGGAGCCACGCTTGACCTCATGGGTTGTCCTACCATGAGTGAGGTAAGAGAGGGAAACAGGGAGAGAGAGAGAGAGAGGAATAGGAAGAAGAAAACATTAATTTAATGCATGCCCAATTCATTCTCCCCAGTGAGAGTCTGCTTGAGCTCCGTGTGGTAAAAAGGGGCAGCCTAATGAACACGTAGAGAAGTCGGAGGCAATCCTACTAATATGGGAGGGTTGTGGTTCCTCTGACCAGCATCTTTCGGAATCTACAGGCAAAAAGGAATAAAGTTTAGAAGTCCATGGTTGAAAAGGTGTTGCCAAAAAAAAAAATTTGGTCAAAATCCTGTGTTTGTATCTGATCCACACATGGGCTCACCAACTTCCACTGCACAGGTTCCACCCATAAGTATGGCATGGGGAAAAATACTCAAAATGTCACTCACTAAGGCATGCACATATGTGAGTACAGATGCAAAAAGCGCGGAATTAAAATAAGAGTACTGAGTAGCAATTAGAAAGATAAGCATATTTGAACCTAAGATTTCGACATATGATGGTACGTCACCTCCTGTGTGCGCCCGAAGCATCACCCCCTGTGTGCGCCCGTAGCATCACCCCCTCGTGTTTATCAAGCTTTAAAGATGAAAATGTGGAGCATATGTAAATGCGGATATCCGAAGAAGCCTTTGTTGCACCTTCACCGACCCACTGGATAAGATCTTAAATCAACTCCCTTTTGTGCACGGTGCCGAGTATTTGAGTGTGTGATTGTGCGGACTGACCTTCCACCAGTGGTGGCAATGAGAATAGTGGCTTCGTTGGGGATCCCCGCATTAGTTGTGAGACGTGAAATACATTGAATCTTGGCATTCGAGAGTAATTGGAACTTGTAGGCTCGGTGTTTTAAATGTCTTCCAACGTGTCTAATATGTCTACCAACATGTATGTTTTGAAAGTAATATACATATTTAAATCACTTTATACATTGCAGTATATATGTTTAAATTGATTAAACTTATTGTTTCATTCTCTTTCATGGGTATTGTTTTTACAATTAAGTTTGCATAATCATTCCGCATTACACTTGTTAATTTATATTAAATAAAATATTATAATTAAAGAAACTTATTAATAGAAGTCATTGTACGTTACTAATATTTTGATTTGGATACTTTTCTATTTTGTTTTAGGATATACATGAATCATTGTTTGTCTACTAGCTATGATAATTTTTTACCCTTAAAACATATAAGCATACTTATTATATATTTTTTACTTTTGAGATATGGAAATATATTTTACAATATTCCTGACTCATTCAATTTTTAAAAATTTAATCAAACATGAAGTCGACATCTAATATTTACAACCTCACGAAAGCTACCTCGCCTCCCTTTTGTTCGACTTAGAATGGCCCATAGTACTCACTAGAAAGATTGTTGCACACACCTTTGGTAGTAGAAACTTGGAGGTTTTTCAACCAAATTCACTCAGTGGGAGCAAAGAAGATCTCATGACGACCCCACATTGCAGAACTTCTCCATCCATGCATGTCTTGCAGTGAGCAGTCTAGTGCGACAATAAGCATTTGATCACGAAATAGGAGGGTATGATCCACTTCAGCAACCATTGTGGTGTCATTAATGTAAGTAAAGTATCACAAAGGCTCACAACCATACATGAGCCTAAGTGGGGTGATAGGCAAGGATGTGTGATAGGAGGTGTTGTAACAGTATTCCAACCATAGAATCCATCGCAACAATCCTTGGATCAATCTCCATTGATGCACCTCAAATACATCTCCATTGTGCAATTGACCACCTTGGTCGGTCTGACTGACTGTGGGTGGCATGCAAGAGATAGGAACAGTTTGTTGTGAATGAGTATAGTATAATAGCTTCTTCCAAAACCTAAATGTGAACATCATGTCTCTGACTGAGACGATGTTCTCAAGAAGTTCGTGGAATCGAAAAAGCTGCTCAAATAAGGCATGGCTATGCTCCCCGCTATGGAGGGGTGAGACAACGAAATGAAATGAGCCCCTTTGGACAAGCATGTAACATCCCAAATTAAAACACAGTAAGCTTGCTTAGGTTTTCAAGCACAAATGAGACTCTCGACAACCCTAATATGTTGTTTTGACTTGTAAATGTAATAATTGATGAAAAATATCAAAGGAATTTTGAAAATATGAAATTTTGAGGTCATGGTCATTTTAACATTTAAAGTATTTTGAGGTTGTTACGTTTCATATTAGGCATAAGTCCCACATAAGAGTAAAATGGTAATTTTAACTTTTGATCGATTTTGCGTCAAATAGTTTTAAAATTTTAAATTCATGGCATGGTTAATTTTATTAGATCTAGCCATCTAGGAAAACCTACACACAAGTTTTGGCAGGTTGGGTCAAACTCTAGGGGCTAGATTAGTATTTGTATTCTTATTAATACAATTCTCTTATTTTAGTCATTTTAATTTAAGAAAATATTGGGCTGACCTTTTAGTGATTAATTAATAATCAATTATACTAATCAAACAGCTCATAACCTCCATTAATCATCTCATACCACTCATGATCTCCACTCCCCTCCAACAATGAATAACAAACTTTGGAGAACCACTATTTACAAACAACTCACCCATTTGATCTCAAATTTTGTGGAAATCTTCCTTTGACCTCAACCATCATTTTTGATCCCCGTCCTCCCTCAGGCGGAACTTCGGCGACAACAGCGATGGAAAATAGGATTTTGTCCATAAGCTCACCTCCTCCCTCCGTGGTTTCAGCCTTCGGTTTGCAGGAGGAGAAATGACCAAGACAGGGACGGGATGAGGCAGTGTGGTAGAATAAGAGCGGTGGGATGGACGTTCGGCCCTGGCGATGAAATCCACAGCAGAGGCGGAAAAGCGATGATTTGACAGAAGAAGCTTTTTTGTGGCCAGCGGCGGAAGACCGGGAGTCTGGTTTCGCTTCCGCTGCGAGAGAGGGAAGGAGGTGAACAGGGCGCTTACGTGAATAAACCGTCAAAGAAGCACGAGGTATGGGTCCCTATGCACGAGAGACTCAAAATAATGTGATACATCTTTTGTATTAAATACGGGATGAATACCCAAATCTGTAGGGAAATCGATCCGTAGGAACTTGTCTCAACTTTCTTTATAACCCTATAAGGACTCATTCGCTTAATTAAAGTGTAGTTTAGTAGTGGCTCCTTTTGGGAGCCCCTCCTTGCAAAGTTCGACCATGACATGCTCGCACACCGAAAATATTGCTCACACTTTTGCATATCGACTCATTCCTTATATAATTCAATATTGCTAGCAGTTTTTTCCCAAATTAATTCATGCATTTCATGCAAATGATGCAAAAAAATCATGTATGACTCACACAACACAGATGAATCATGCACTAAATATAAATGAACAAACAATAAATGTAAAATATGAACTTCTAACATGACCAACGCAGTAAACCAGCGATTTTAGATGCTATATGAAACTCCTAAAATAGGTACGTGATCAGGAGGTTCAGGCGGTGGGCTATATAAAAATTCATCGTGGGGACGATGAACACTCCAATGAACATCCGAGACATCAGAAATAAGATGTGTCAATGTAGTGTGTGAATTGCCTCTGCAAGTGCAGGTGGGAGGATATAAGATCATCGAGTCAGTGAGCACACTCAAACTTGAATATCCTACTAAAGATGGATGTCTTCCAAGTGAGCGGATGATCGACATGTAGCTCATCCGGGGGGTCCCCGGGAGGGGTATAATAAAATTTGTCACAAATGCGACGAGTACTCATGTAGGCCCCATAAATATCTAGATAAACGATAATCACCAAAGTAAAAAAAAAAATCGTAGGCATCGACACTATAATGTGTCTCTAGTGTGTCACTCACATGAATCTCATCCACACAAGGGTGAGGAAGCTTATCTGGAGGATCAATATGGGGGTCGTCAAAGAACCCATCAGTAGAGTGAAGGTCCTCCAGAAGCAAACCATCAGAAGGGGTCGTATTCCCCGAAAGGGGTGAGGTGGCTATCTCGAGATCAATATTAGGCTCTCGGCTCCCGATCGTAATGTGACTCAATGCGCCATCGGGTGAAGCGTGCGAAAAGTCCACACTCAATAGAGAACTAATAGAAATAGAATCAAAGGCAGGCTCTCTTAGCGTAACATACTCTCGTGGGGGTGCACTCCACACATCTTGTGTTGGGAGGGCAGCCTGCTGTCTCTAATAGAATATCAGATGGAGTAGGTGAAGTTTCCCTGCTTTGGGAAGTGGAGTGCTCTCGCCGACCCTCAATGGCGGCAATGTTGGTGCGTAGGTCATCAAAATTGATCAAACATCTTAAGAACTCATTATTGAAATTCGGCCACCATCATGTTCGTTTTCAGAACACTAGGAAGATCACTAGGTGAGATGTAATCTTGACAAGAGTGACCTTTATAGGATTCTTGAGGGTCATCATGACGGTCGTCCACAACATAGCCACGTCGTACTCGTGGGTGGACGTGAGTCCTACGAACGTGCGGTGGTGGTTGTGCATATATAGACTCAGGTTTCTCAAATAGAGATGTGTAGTGTCGATGACTTGAGCGATGTTGAACTCTATAATCATAAAAACGTCAAATGATCAATAGGATTCACTCGAGTGCGGGGATAAGAATGACGATAATCATCATACTGATCGTATCTAACATAGTGGGATCGTATCGGTGGATCAACATGATCTCTGGAAGTGGTGTATTATGATCGAGGATAATCATCGAGGTATCGTAAAGTGATCCCTAATGGGGCTCTATGGAAGCGGGTGTAAGTGAATTCGTGATCCTCAAATAGAGGATTATTGTAGGGGCAACCACTATGATAAGACATTCGGTGACCAAACATGTAGTACCGTGTATTTTAAATAAATCCCTAACCTGAGCTTTGATAGCAAACTGGCGCAGGACGGTCTGGTGTGAAAATATTGATGTTGACATGCTAATGCATTCCTATGTGAACGTGTAGAATAAATGTGGTCTACTCAACCCAAATGATGCATGCACATCAAGTTATTCGGAATTAAACGTTAGCGACAGTGAATATACGCACCTAGCAAATCAACACAGAATGCAAAATAATTTTCGAGTAAATAAGCAATTCACGTTCGTGTTTACAAGTGGTGTTTTCCACTAAAACTTGCACGAATAAATTTTATAGGATTTAAAAGGAAAGTAACAACAGCGATAGCGATCACAAAATCCAAACACATATAGCATAAACATCTAGAATTTAATACAGAGAAAATAAAACACGTACAAAAATACCTTACCAAGCAAAGTAGATTCGCCAACCATGGTAGGCATGGCTCCACGGGATGTTGGATGTGGTTGTGTCAGAATCAGAAAATGAAGGAGGTTTCAGTTATGGATGTTGTTGATCTTTGGAGAGGGATGATACTGTTGCTGGCAGTGGATCCACGACAGAAAATGAGAGGAAACAGTAAACAGATGGACATATGTAGAATAGATAGCTAATTGGAAATGTTGGCTTGTGGTTACTCTTGGACGGGAAGAAGAATAGGGATGTGGAAACAACTCGGGAAGATGAAGTCGTCCTTGGTGATAAAGGTCGAACAGTCAGGGATTTCTCTACCCAGTTGTAAATCCCGGCGAGAGAGGCGGTGAACAGGAGATATGCGACGGAGCGTGCAATTCTCCTGTTGAGGAAGAAGGAATCGATCGGGGCTTCCTCCCTCAGATCGATGGAGATCGTGTATTACCGGAAGATTTCAGCGGCAGAGGACGGGGTCAATGAAGACGTGCGGTTTAACAGCGTGGAAGTTATGGACGATAGTTGGAATAGGGTCGGCGACTGGGGGTTGTAGGCAAGGAGAAGACAAACTGGGAGGGGAAGTTCAGCTGGAATCGTGGATTTACACACGAGAGAAATGATGAACAGGGAGTGAAACTGGCGGTTTTCATCTTCCTATGGAGAGATTGTGGGTTACATGAATGATGAATGGTGACGGGTCACAAAAATAATTCAGAGAAGGGAAATGGAAACAGTGGATTCACGGGAGAATAGGAAATTAAAAAAAAAATTAATCTGAGGCTTCGCACCCCGGGCTCGCGGCGTCGCACCACGAATTGACTGTTGGATCTGGATTCTCTCACAAACTCAGCAATGACTGAAAACCTGTACATCCGCCCCTATTTATAACAAGAGGGGCGGCTGGGCACCCGGCGTGAACGGCTACGATTGTCCATTACGCCCGATGTCCTAAATAATATAAATACAACTCCAAAAATTATAAAAAAAATACATATAAAATGGAAACAGACGCTCCGGACGCGCTTGCGGTCTCGGATCGCTGATCCAATTAACGAATCTATGGCAAATCTGCAAAAGCGGTTCCCGCCACGTGGTGGCCCGATCTCCTCTGATCACAAACATGTGGTCAAGCCCCATCACATACAAATACATATTAAGGAATCTTTATACATGATTTAATCGAAGACCTTAACCTATTAATTTCAGTAAACTCATGCTATAAAAAGGGTTGCCATGTTATGTATTATTTATTGTAAATCAACTGAAAATTAAAAGTATTATTATTTGTAGAAATCAGTCCAAAGCTTGTATATATGTATTGAGTGTCCAAATACAAGGAGAGAATACAAATATATAGGAGAGAAGAAAAAAGAATAAATCCTATACATGATGTGGGACTAAAGAAGAAGGAGAGAGAAATAAATAAAATGGGCCAATAATGGGCCCCTTTACATGGGCTTTTCTAACACTCCCCCGCAAGCTGGAGCGTATAAGTCGTATGCTCCAAGCTTGGATAAGCACTGATAGAAGAGGGTACTTGGTAGAGCTTTTGTGAGGACGTCCGCAACCTATTCAGTACCAGGAACATGCTTGAGTTTGATCTTTTTCATGTGGACTTCTCTCGGATGAAGTGACAATCTACCTCAATGTGCTTTGTTCTCTCATGAAAGACCGGGTTCTTGGCTATATGTATGGCAGCTTGACTGTCACATAAGAGGAGAGCAGGTGAAGAGAGCCTGACCCCAAGGTCAGCAAGGAGACTCTCAATCCATGTGAGTTCCGAGACAACAGAGGTCATTGCCCGATATTCTGCTTCTGCTGAGGATCGAGCAACTACTGCTTGTTTCTTGCTCCGCCAGGTAATCAGATGTCCTCCAAAATATGTGCAGAACCCGCTAGTGGATCGTCGATCATCCAGAGATCCTGCATAATCAGCATCAGAGTATGCCACCAATGTTGGAATTGAAGGTGAGGTTCTGTATACAAGTCCTTGGCCAGGAGTTGTCTTAAGATATCTGAGGATTCGTTCCACTGCTTGAAAATGAGAGCTCCGAGAAGAGTGCATATATCGGCTGACGATTCCCACAGCGTAGGATATATCGGGTCTTGTAACCGTTAGATTAGTTTCCCAACGAGGCGACGGTAATATTCTGGATTTTGTAGAGTATCTGACTCCGATGCCTGAGCACATAGTTTGTGATTTACCTCCATGGGTGTGTTCACAGGTTTGCAGTCGGAGTAGCCTGCATCATGAAGGAGATCTAGGCAGTACTTCCGCTGAGAGAGGACCAAACCATCTGGTCGTCTAGCAACCTCCAGACCTAGGAAGTACCGAAGATGTCCCAGATCTTTAGTTTGAAAAACGGAGCTCAGATGTTTCTTTACCGCATGTATTCCATTTGAATCGTTGCCAGTAATGATGATGTCATCGACGTACACCAATAAGAGAACCGTACCCGTTGCCTGGTGGCGAGTAAATAATGAGAAGTCGGCCGAGCTTCGAGTAAAACCAATTTACCGGAGAACCTTGTTGAACTTATCGAACCATGCCCGAGGTGATTGCTTGAGGCCATAGAGCGATTCTGTGAAGATGACATACCCGAGACTCCCCCGTGGTCTCAAACCCGGGAGGTTGATGCATGTAAACCGTTTCGCGGAGGTCTCCATTCAGAAAGGCATTCTTGATGTCTAGTTGAAATAAGGGTCATTGTCGATGAACAGCCACGGAGATGAGAATGCGAACCGCGTTGAGTTTGGCTACCGGGGAGAATGTCTCGTCATAGTCGAGACCCTGTTGCTGGGTGAATCCCCGAGCAACCAAGCAAGCTTTGAGTCGGTCAATGGTCTCATTAGGAGCATGTTTGATGACAAATACTCATTTGCATCCAATTGATTTCTGTCCGGGAGGAAGGGGCACCAAGGTCCAAGTCTTGTTTGCCCAAAGCGCAGTCATTTCTTCTTCCATGGCAGCACGCCACCCAGGATGTTGAAGAGCCTCCTGGACGGAGTTAGGAATAGAGACCGAGGATAATGATGTAGCCAATATCTGTAGTTATGGAGAGAGCCGATGTAGGGACACACAGTTGGCCAGTGGATGTGCTGTAGAGGCGGGCACCAGAGCAGCAGAACGCGGAGAATCCAAGGCGAAGACGACTACATAGGGGCAACGGGAAGAGGAGGACGACGAGAGTAGACCCGAATGACGGGCGGCCGCGAAGGAGCAGGTGGGGAATGTGGTATAGGGAGGGGAAGAGGCGTGTGGACCGGGATAACAGGTCGAGAAAGGGAAGATGGAAGAGTGGTGGTTGGTGGAAGAGTCTGCAGAGGAGGAGGGAAGAAGGGTTGATCCTCCCGGAAGGTGACATCAGCGGACACAGAGACTGTTCGAGTAGCGGGTGAGTAACAGACATAGCCCTTCTGGGTGCGGGAGTAGCCGACAAAGACGTGTTTTACTGCGCGGGGGTCGAGTTTGTCGATAGGGGGACCAAGGTGATGGACGAAGCAAGTACATCCAAAAACCTTGGGTGGGAGGGAGAAGGGTGGAGCTGAGGGAAAGAGAAGGCTGAAGGGTGTAGCATGTTTGAGAACCGACGAAGGGAGGCGGTTGATGAGATAGCACGCAGTAGAGACGGCGAAAGTTCCAGTAAACTTTGGGAACATGCATGTGAAGCATGAGGGAGCGAGCCACATCAAGAAGGTGACGGTTCTTGCGTTCGGCTACCCCGTTTTGTTGAGGGGTGTAGGGACACGATGTCTGATGTACAATCCCGAAGTCCGCACAAATATTGACAACCTCATGGCTAGTGTACTCGCGGGCATTATCAGAGCGGAGGATCTTGATAGTAGTAGAAAATTGCGTTCGAGTTTCTAACACAAATGCCCGACAGACACGAGGAAGGTCAGAGCGATCACGAAGTAAATACAGTCATGTTGTACGTGAGTAGTCGTCAGTAAACGTTATAAAGTAATGATAACCAAAGATACTCGTAACCTTGTACGGACCACAAATATCAGAATGTATTAAAGCAAAAGGAGCAGAGCTCCGAGTACAATTTGCAGGAAAAGAAGAGCGTGGTTGTTTGCCAAGAATACAAGAATCACATTTAAATGACTGAAGAGATACATCAGGGAGCGTCTTTTGGAGGATAGGAAGAGGAGCATGCCCAAGACGGCAATGCCAATCACTGGAGGGCACGGAAGAGAAAGCGGTAGGATAAGCATCAAGGAGGTAGAGACCATTCTGCAGTGGTCCTCTACCAATGGTAGTCTGCGTCTGCTGATCCTGTATCAAAAAACCAGTAGAGGTAAAGGTAATATAGCAGTTCATATCATGAGTAAGACGGTCAATGGAAAGTAAATTAAATGGGGATGCCGGCACATAAAGAGCGGAGCGAAGAGAGATGGAGGGGTGGATCAAGAGATAAGCACACCCAGAGACCGGAACAAGCGCACCATTCGCCGCGGTAATAGATGTTGGATGAGGAGCATCTGAAAATCTTGGAGGCAGTAGAGATGTAATGTGGTGAGTGGCTCCCGAGTCCAGGATCCAACGGGAACTGGAGGAGAAACATACACTACCTGTAGTGGAAGTGGAGGCAATACCTGCAGTAGAGGTGGAGGTAACAGAAGCAGAAGGAGGGTTGAGGAGCCCCTGGAGTTGCTGCAGTTGAAGGCGAACTGCTTCAAGGTCCGTACCGCTGGGTGAAGGAGTATCAGCAATGGCAGCAGTAGGCGGACGAGGAGGGTAGCCATGTTTCTTATGACAGACGGCTTCAGTGTGTCCATCCCTGCCGCAATAGGAGCACTGAGGGCGACCTCGACCGCCACGGCCCCTTCCTCGAGAGCCCGTACGACCACCCCGAGTAGAAGATGGTGGGGGAAGTGGGGGAGGAAGGGTCTGCTGAAGAAGGACCGGAGATGGAGGTGCAGTGGGCTCCAGGGGAGGTGGGACGCGAAGTAACATAGAGCAAACATCCGAAAAGGAGGGAGTAACAGGGGATGCCAAAAACCTGTGCCCGGATACTATGAAGGTGGGGCGGGACTCGAGCCATAATCATCGCAATGCAAACAGCCTCCTTTTGGGCACGCTGAGCCGCAAGATCAGTAGTGGATGGTTGGTGTTGAATCCATGCCATGTCCAAGATCGGTGATGATGTCGAAGAGGTGCTGAAGACTGTCCTTGCCTGAGTACAAGGAGTGGAGCTCTTCCCACATTGCTTTAGCGGTCTCATGATACATGACCATCTGGTAGGGCTCACCCTCCAGAGAGTTAAGGATCCAGGTCTGAACTCGACCATCATTTCTTATCCAGTCATCAGTAGTTGGAGAAGGAGGTTCCTGGGTAAGGTGACCCACAAGGCCCTTAGCTTGCAGGACCCGACGAACGGAGTGCACCCACGGGATGAAGTTTTTCTTCCCAGAGAGGGAAAGAGTAGTAATTCGAAGCTCGTCGCGGAGTTCAGGAGCAGGAGCCGGGCGGTCTGCAGGAGGGCTAGCAGTAGTGGAGTCGGTAGAAGACATGGGGGTTTAGGAGAAGGGAGAAGAGCAAGAACTGCGGACTCGGCAGGTCGCAGCGACTAGGCAGGGAGGTCGCTGCGAGTAGGTGGAGAACAGAGGGTAGGTCGCGGCGACTAGGCAGGTCGCGGCGACTAGGCAGGTCGCGAGCGACTAGGCAGGTCGCGGCGACAACACAGACTGTTGCGGGCTAGGCAAGTCGCGAGCAACTGGGCAGGTTGCGGTGAGCAAGAGAAGAGCGAGCAAAAGTCAGGCCGCAGAGAGAAGGAGACCTCGGCAAGGTTGCGGCGACCTTGAGCAGGTCGCGAGCAGAAGGTAGACGGTCGGGTTGAAGGGCAGAAATCTCACAAGAGCGTGAGTCCGCAATAGGCAGAGAGAGGAGCCCGTCAAGAGGGAGAAAAACAGCAGCGGGCAGAGGGTGACCGAGCGGACAGAAGAGAGCTCGCAGCGGACACCGGGGGGAAGAGAGCTCGTCGGGCTCGCAGCGGATACAGGGGAAGAGAGCACGCCGAGCTCGCAGCGGACAGAAAGAGGTCGCAGCGGACAGAGTGGAGCTCGCGGCGGACTGCGGGAGGTTGTGGACCCCACAGGGCAGAGAGAGGGCTATAAAAAGAACAGAAGGGGAGTGGATCCACGAGAAACGAAGAGAGAGTAGAGGGAGCGGATAGAAGAAGTTCAGTCCGCAAGAGGCTATGCGAGAAGGGGGGAAGCGCGGACTCAAAAATGCAGACCGCGGAGACCGCAGGGCGCCAGGAAGCGGGGGACGTGCGGATTAGAGTTTTGAGTCCGCAGGAGTCTCGTAACCTCCCTCGGATAGCATGTAGAAATCAGCCCAAAGCTTGTATATCTGTATTGAGTGTCCAAATATAAGGAGAGAATACAAATATATATGAGAGAAGAGAGAAGAATAAATCCTATACATGATGTGGGACTAAAGAAGAAGGAGAGAGAAATAAATAAAATGGGCCAATAATGGGCCCCTTTACATGGGCTTTTCTAACATTATTAAAACCCTAATTTATAGTATTCCCAGTTGCTGTTTGGATTGGTTTTGGCTTTATGGACCACAACAGTATAATCTGACCCCACCAATGAATCAACCAAGTTTATTTTACCACAATTACATAAGCAATGCACCTTCGGAGGACGTGTGTAGTCCCGAAATATCAATTTTAAGTTTTGAGCTTAGTTAACCCTATCGGGGTGATGCAGGACAAATCTATAGGCGGCGGATGTAACATTGCCCTAACCCTACATACAATGCATATCTGACGGCGAGTTCAAATTAGATAACAAATAATTTAATCGCATGCACATGATTTTAGCAATAGCAAAATAATTTAATAGGGCAAAGCAAGCTTAGGCTTTCCACCGCGTGGAGGACCAAAGCAAGAGCACGCGGCGAATCGATCCTTCCTACAGTCAGAGATTTTCAAGGAGCAAATATCATAATAAACTATAATCTCAAACAAGCATCAAATAGTCAAACCATATCAATGTTTTACAACCAAATATCAATATAATAACACGACAAAAAAAATAAGGGTTGTTGTAAATAAAAGAAGATCTGAAGGTTGGAGGGATCAAAGAAGGATTCTGGTGGTTGGTGGACCGGATCGGATAAGGAGAAGGTTGGTTGGGGATTAAGAGGGTTGGATTGGGGCGTGGGATGGCTGGAACCGGGATGAAATACCCAGATCTGGACAGATTTGTTGATGGACGGCAGTTGGGAGATGGATCCACGGGTGGGGACTGGCAACGGCCTGAGGGGAGGATGCCGGAGGGAGATCTGGAGGTGGTTAGTTGGCTGAACAGCAAGGAAAGGGGCTTTTTGTGGGGGTGGCGGGCTGGAACTGATGGGGAAGTGAAGTGGACGGACAGATCTGATGAACAGGACTGGCCGGGTGGATTTGGGAGGCGGCCGCTAGAATAGGACGGGAGGGGGACTGCGGGCAGATTCTCGGTGAACAGGGTAGCTGGCCAACTGGAATAGGACGAGAGGGGGACTGCGGGCAGATTCTCGGTAAACAGATGGCAGCGGCCTGATGGGGGAGGGGCGGGCAGCCAAGAGGTGGTGGTTGTTTGGGGGAAGGGCTGGGGGGATGGAGGTGGCTGGACTGGTGGCTGACAGGCAGGTGGAGGGGTTTTTTGATGGGGGACAGCGGTTGGGCAACAAGGGAGGAGGGGAATAGGGGCAGGAAAATCAACTTACCCAAGGAGTCGTCACCAAGAGGGCTCCAAGGAGTCGGCACCGCGGAGGGGATCACCGGAATGACAAAAGAAACTCTCCACACATTCAACAATGAGAAAATTTTGCAACCCTAAACAACCTATTTATAATAAATTGAAATTAGGACACCCGGAATCAACGACTTTGATTGGTTGTTGGTTTAGGGGCCAAAACTACAAGAAATATTATCCGAAAAATACAAAGCTACATATGAAATCGATTCGCAACGCGAATCCGGATGCATCTGCGGAGTCGGATCATCGATCCGGGCAAGCCATATATGGTAAGTCGTCACACCGCATCACTTTCTTTGGCTTGAAAGAATTCATCTCCCGATAAATAGGGATCAGAATTCTCACGATGTATGCAAGGTAAGACTCGATGAGGTCAACCAGAGGTCATTCAAGTGTCGCCACTGGAAAAGTATCCTCGCCAATCAACTCCTTCGGACTGAAAATCTTCCATCTCCGATGAATGGAGATCATCGTACTGAAGTCGAAGTCCAGGGGCGAATCGATCAAGCTCTGCTGGTAGCATCCAGATGTTCTCGGTGAAGGGTCGTCCGTGCCAGCGAACCAAATAGTGGCACACAAGACCGTCTGTAGAGGGGAAGGACTTGTGCGTAATGATTTTAGTGATGAGCTCATCTCTCAACACACTAGTAGAAGGATCCGGTTTGATCTGAGGTGCCAATGGTGAAGCCGTTGGGGACAGAATCCCGGGTAGGTGGAGGTCAGAGGTGAGTTGAGCACGGGGCAATGAATGTGGTGGCAAAGGCTTGGGGGTAGGCTAAGTGGTGGGTGGTAAAAACTGTAGTAATGGCTAGGGAGGGCCGCCAAGATGTGGGACCGAATACTCGTGAGGTGCAAAGTATGGCGTCAAGTCCTTGACATTGAACACGAGATGGATACCCATGCTCGCGGGGATGTCCAACTCATAAGCATTTGTCCTGATGCGTCTCAGGACTGTATAGGGACTCATTCGCCTTAACGCTCAAACTTTTAACAAGCCTTGCACGGAGCCTCACAACGCATATTCTCATCATCACTTGCTTGTCATCATGAAATACCTGCTCTTGTCATTAAACATCCGCATGTGATTTACAAGATTTATTACCATTATGGATTCTCCGTCGGACCGACTCATAACACATGCAAACGATGAACAGACAACTCAACAGACTCATGCAAGTGATGAAGAAACGACTCAACATACTCATACAAATAATGCAAATGAAACACGACAGACACGGCATGCTCTCTATGGGGCAGTCTGATAATGACCTGAAAATCTATCAAATGAGCTGACCTACCAGGTGGCTCTCTCGGTGGGGTGTAGAAAAACTCATCAAGTATGTGATGAGTGTTCAGGTGCCCGTGTGAGACATCTACACTCAAATATGAGCTTGTAAAGAGTCAAATGTCTCTCAGGGAATGTGACACATCAAGGGCTCACCAAGAGATACGTATGAAAAGTCATCGTGAATGCGGCGACCACCTAAGTGAAAATCATGTACATCGACTAGAAGATGTGACTCTAGAATGTGATGAGTGTCCCTAACAAGAAAGAACTCATCTGGTGGGTCAGTGGGTGGCGTGTCCCAAAACTCATCAAGAGTATGATGTGTTATAGGTAGGTCCTCAAAATATGGGTATGCTCAAGTGTACTCAAGGAAGGCCCTACATATGTCATGCTCCACTTAAGACCTATAAAGCACGGATACTTCCCCAAAGGCACCGTACCCGTACCGGATACGTATCTGGTACCGGTACGTACCCGATACTTGACGGATACACCTATGTGTACACACTTGGACTTAGCACATCATTTTGCATATTGTGATAGGAGTATGTTTTTCTAGAATAAATAAAGGTTGGCTCTATGCTAAGAAGCGTTGGTACGTCCAATTAAATTGTGTGTATCTGTACCGAGTATGTTTCTGGTACCGATACGTTTCTGGTATCGGTATGTTTCTGTTACAAGTACATGTACTGAACGTGTTGATTCAACGCAAGTTATTAACAAAACGACTAACTTGTCTCTAAACTAACCGGAAATTGAAGATGTTGATCTCCAACAATGACGTTGATCTCCAACAATGAAGAAGAAGAAAAAGACTGATAAGTAGACTTAAGTTTAATTTTCTCTTTTGATTAAACATATAAGATGTTAAATTTTGTAATATTTATGAATGTTTAATGTTTGAAAACTTCATGTTATGTTACATTGATTTGTGAACTTGTACTTCAAGTTATGATTTATGTTTCGATGTTTTGAGAAATATTTATTGCACTTGTGATATATAAATATATATTATATTTGTTATAACGTATCATGACGTACCTGTTGTACAACCCCGTAATCGCGGAGTGGGGTCCCCAAGCAAGCACAAGGTGTAATCCAGAGAATGGTCCGGGACAAGTGAGCCCAAAGGCTTAGGGGGCGGGGGCGGTAGGAGGCCGGCACCCTCCCCCGGGTCTTGTTAATCAGGAAAGGTGGGTATGGTCGCAAGCCAACACCCGCCCCGACCTTTTTAGGGTGTTGCCCGGCGACGCCAATGTCGCCTGGCGACACCATGCAGCTTTCTCTCGGCCCCTTGAGGGTCTCGCCCGGCCCCTTGAGGGTCTCGCCCAGCCTAGTTCCCAGGGGTCTCGCCCAGCCTAGTTCCCAGGGGTCTCGACGAGACAGCTCCCAGAGGTCTCGGAACAGCTCCCAGGGGTCTCAGCGAGACAACTCTCAGGGGTCGCCCGGCTTGAGGGTCTGCTATTTTGCCCCTGTTGGGCTGCGAATAGCTGTTCAAAATAGCGAAGTTTGGCTGTTGGCAGACCAGCCCATGGTATTTCAAAAATTTTAGAGCATCGGGATTGCGTTATTGGAAGGTCATCCCCAAAAAATCTATAAATAGACTCTTGGGGTACCTTGAAGAGGGATCCGTTTTCACCAATCTTCATCTTCTTCCTTCATCCTCCAAGACGTCTAGCTCAGCATTGCTAGGGAGGGGGAGATCTCAAAGGTCTTTTGGGTGTGAGGTGGGACCTCCACGATAGAGTCAAGGGTCATTTTCCAAATTCAGGTCTCTCACCAAGGGACGGCTTGGGAGAAGTAGGTGTGAGCCGCACCCCTAGGTCCGAACTCTAGGTGTAACTGAACATCGGTTCCAACATTTTGGTGCGGTGAGCGTGGACCGCGGCTCATACAGAAGTTCCTGAGCAAGTTCCATGGCGGGAGATCATGGAGGTGGTGATGACTCCAACGAGCTCCCCAACCCAGTACCCTCTGTAGAGAGGGAAGAGTTCATGGAATTCATCCAAGGCATCATGGAGATGCTGCGAAGTATTGCTCCTCGGGGTGACTGCTCAACTCCCACCCCCCAGGAACTAGCTCCCGAGGGTCTCGGCGAGACAGCTCCCGGGGGTCTCGGCGAGACAGCTCCCGGGGGTCTCGGCGAGACAGCTCCCGGGGTTCTCGGCGAGACAGCTCCCAGGGGTCTAGGCGAGATGACCCCAGGAGGGGTAGAAATGCATCAGGAAAAAGGCCCGGGAAGGATAGGATGGGAGAGGGGGTCGAGCGAGACCTTACCGATCAGGAGTTATTCCTCAGCCCGGCGAGTGCTAACCTCTCAGGCGAGCAGGTCGCGCGAGTGGAGCATGTAAGACCACCAAGTAGGGGGTCACCCTTCAGCGAGCTGATTGTCTCAGCTCCCATTCCCGAGGGGTTCAGAGAACCTGACATGACTTACTATACCGAGAAGGAACCGACCACGAGAGGATCACCACATCCAGGCTCCCACTAGCTGGATGGGTCGAATGTGCCTCGATGGAGAGAAGATTCAAACCCCGAGAAGAACTCCTCATCCAGGCTCCTACTACCTGGATGAGTCGAATGTGCCTCGGTGGAGAGAAGGTTCCAACCCCGAGAGGATCTCCTCACCCAGGCTCTCCCTAGCTGGATGGGTCGAATGTGCCTCGGTGGAGAGAAGGAACCGACCCCCGAAAGGATCTCCTCACCCAGGCTCCCACTAACTGGATGGGTCGAATGTGCTTCGGTGGAGAGAAGAAACCGACCCCGAGAGGATCTCCTCACCCAGGCTCTCACTAGCTGGATGAGTCGAATGTGCCTCGGTGGAGAGAAGGTTCAAACCCCGAGAGGATCTCCTCTTTCAGGCTCCCACTAGCTGGATAGATCGAATGTGCCTCGGTAGTAAGTTCTCGTCCCGAGAGAATCTCCTCATCCAGGCTCCCACTAGCTGGATGGGTCGAATGTGCCTCGGTGGAGAGAAGGTTTAAGCCCCGAGAGAATCTCCTCATCCAGGCTCTCAATAGCTGGATGAGTCGAATGTGCCTCGGTGGAAAGAAGGTTCCGACCCCCGAGAGGATCTCCTCACCCAGGCTCCCACTAGCTGGATGAGTCGAATGTGCCTCGGTGGAGAGAAGGAACCGACCCCCGAGAGGATCTCCTCACCCAGGCTCTCACAAGCTGGATGAGTCGAATGTGTCTCGGTGGAGAGAAGGTTCCAACCCCGAGAGGATCTCCTCACCCAGGCCCTCACAAGCTGGATGGGTCGAATGTGCCTGGGTGGAGAGAAGGTTCCAACCCCGAGAGGATCTCCTCACCCAGGCTCACACTAGCTGGATGGGTCAAATGTGCCTCGGTGGAGAGAAGGAACCGACCCCCGAGAGGATCTCCTCATCCAGACTCCCACTAGCGGGATGGGTCGAATGTGCCTCGGTGAAGAGAAGGTTCCAACCCCGAGAGAATCTCCTCATCCAGGCTCCCACTACCTGGATGAGTCGAATGTGCCTCGGTGGAGAGAAGGTTACAACCCCGAGAGGATCTCCTCACCCAGGCTCTCACTAGCTGGATGGGTCGAATGTGCCTCGGTGGAGAGAAGGAACCGACCCCCGAGAGGATCTCCTCACCCAGGCTCACACTAGCTGGATGGGTCGAATGTGCCTCGGTGGAGAGAAGGAACCGACCCCCGAGAGGATCTCCTCACTCAGGCTCTCACTAGCTGAATGAGTCGAATGTGCCACGGTGGAGAGAAGGTTCCAACCCCGAGAGGATCTCCTCATCCAGGCTCCCACTAGCTGGATGGGTTGAAAGTGCCTCGGTAGTAAGTTCTTGTCCCGAGAGGATCTCCTCATCCAGGCTCCCACTACCTGGATGAGTCTAATGTGTCTTGGTGGAGAGAAGGTTCCAACCCCGAGAGGATCTCCTCACCCAAGCTCTCACTAGTTGGATGGGTTGAATGTGCCTCGGTGAAGAGAAGGAACCGACCCCCGAGAGGATCTCCTCACCCAGGCTCCCACTAGCTGGATGGATCGAATGTGCCTCGGTGGAGAGAAGGAACCGACCCCCGATAGGATCTCCTCACACAGGCTCTCACTAGCTGGATGAGTCGAATGTGTCTCGGTGGAGAGAAGGTTCCAACCCCGAGAGGATCTCCTCATCCAGACTCCCACTAGTTGGATGGGTCGAATGTGCCTCGGTAGTAAGTTCTCATCCCGAGAAGATCTCCTCATCCAGGCTCCCACTAGCTGGATGGGTCGAATGTGCCTCGGTGGAGAGAAGGTTCCAACCCCGAGAGGATCTCCTCTTTCAGGCTCTCACTAGCTGGATAAGTCGAATGTACCTCGGTGGAGAGAAGGTTCCGACCCCCGAGAGGATCTCCTCACCCAAGCTCCCACTAGCTGGATGAGTCGAATGTGCCTCGGTAGAGATAAGGAACCGACCCCCGAGAGGATCTCCTCACCCAGGCTCTCACTGGCTGGATGAGTCGAATGTGCCTCAGTGGAGAAAAGGTTCCAACCCCGAGAGGATCTCCTCACTCAGGTTCTCACTAGCTGGATGGGTCGAATGTGTCTCGGTCGAGAGAAGGTTTCAACCCCGAGAGGATCTCTTCACCCAGGCTCTCACTAGCTAGATGGGTCAAATGAGCCTCGATGGAGAGAAGGAACCGACCCCCGAAAGGACCTCCTCAACCAGGCTCTCACTAGCTAGATGGGTCGAATGTGTCTCGGTGGAGAGAAGGTTCCAACCCCGAGAGGAGCTCCTCATCCAGGCTCCCACTACCTGGATGAGTCGAATGTGCCTCGGTGGAGAGAAGGTTCCAACCCCGAGAGGATCTCCTCACCCAGGCTCTCACTAGCTGGATGGGTCGAATGTGCCTTGGTAGAGAGAAGGAACCAACCCCCGAGAGGATCTCCTCACTCAGGCTCCCACTAGCTGGATGGATCGAATGTACCTCGGTGGAGAGAAGGAACCGACCCCCGAGAGGATCTCCTCATCAGGCTCTCACTAGCTGGATGAGTCGAATGTGCCTCGGTGGAGAGAAGTTCCAACCCTGAGAGTATCTCCTCATCAAGGCTTCTACTAGCTGGATGGGTCGAATGTGCCTCGGTAGTAAGTTCTCGTCCCGAGAGGATCTCCTCATCAAGGCTCCCACTACCTGGATGAGTCGAATATGCCTCGGTAGAGAGAAGGTTCCAACCCCGAGAGGATCCCCTCACCAAGGCTCTCACTAGCTGGATGGGTCGAATGTGCCGCGGTGGAGAGAAGGTTCCAACCCCGAGAGGATCTCCTCACTCAGGCTCTCGCTAGCTGGATGGGTCGAATGTGCCTCGGTAAAGAGAAGGAACCGACCCCCGAGAGGATCTCTTCACTCAGGCTCTCACTAGCTGGATGAGTCGAATGTGCCTCGGTGGAAAGAAGGTTCCAACCCTGAGAGTATCTCCACATCCAGGCTCCCACTAGCTTGATGGGTCGAATGTGCCTCGATGGAGAGAAGGAACCGACCCCCGAGAGAATCTCCTCACCCAGGCTCTCACTAGCTGGATGAGTCGAACGTGCCTCGGTGGAGAGAAGGTTCCAACCCCGAGAGGATCTCCTCATCCAGGCTCCCACTAGCTGGATGGGTCGAATGTGCCTCGATAGTAAGTTCTCGTCCCGAGAGGATCTCCTCATCCAGACTCCCACTAGCTGGATGGGTCAAATGTGCCTCAGTGAAGAGAAGATTTCAACCCCGAGAGGATCTCATCCAGGCTCTCACTAGCTGGATGAGTCGAATTTGCCTCGGTGGAGAGAAGGTTCCGACCCCGAGAGGATCTCCTCACCCAGGCTCCCACTAGCTGGATGAGTCAAATGTGCCTCGGTGGAGAGAAGGAACCGATCCCCGAGAGGATCTCCTCACTCAGGCTCTCACTAGCTGGATTAGTCGAAAGTGTCTCGGTGGAGAGAAGGTTCCAACCCCGAGAGGATCTACTCACTCAGGCTCTCAGTAGTTGGATGGGTCGAATGTGCCTCGGTGGAGAGAAAGTTCCAACCCCGAGAGGATCTTCTCACCCAGGCTCTCACTAGCTGGATGGGTCGAATGTGCCTCGGTGGAGAGAAGGAACCGACCCCCGAGAGGATCTCCTCACTCAGGCTATCACTAATTGGATGAGTCGAATGTGCCTCGGTGGAGAGAAGGTTTCAACCCCGAAAGGATCTCCTCACTCAGGCTCTCACTAGCTGGATGGGTCGAATGTGCCTCGGTGGAGAGAAGGTTCCAACCCCGAGAGATCTCCTCACCCAGGCTCCCACTAGCTGGATGGGTCGAATGTGCCTCGGCAGAGAGAAGGAACCAACCCCCGAGAGGATCTCCTCACTCAGGTTCTCTTACTAGCTGGATGAGTCGAATGTGCCTCGGTGGAGAGAAGGTTCCAACCCCGAGAGGATCTACCTCACCCAGACTCTCAGTAGCTGAATGGGTCGAATGTGCCTCGGTGGAGAGAAGGAACCGACCCCTGAGAGGATCTCCTCACCCAGGCTCTCCACTAGCTGGGTGGGTCGAATGTGCCTCGGTGGAGAGAAGGAACCGACCCCCGAGAGGATCTCCTCACCCAGGCTCTCACTAGCTGGATGAGTCGAATGTGCCTCGGTGGAGAGAAGGTTCCAACCCCGAGAGGATCTCCTCACCCAGGCTCTCACTAGCTGAATGAGTCGAATGTGGCACGGGGGTAGAGTCCCGAGACAAATCCTACCCCGAGGGATCTCGCCACCTAGGCTCCCATTAGCTGGTAGGGGAGGTTTTGTGAATTCTACCCCGAGGGGATCTCTCCATCCAGGATCCCATTAGCTGGTAGGGCAGGTTGATCGCTCGGGCAGGTTAAGTGAATTCTACCCGGAGGGGATCTCGCCACCCAGGCTCCCGTTAGCTGGCATGGCAGGTTGACCCCTCGGAGAGGCTAAGTATTTTCTGCTCCAATAGTGTTACACTCAGCGAATACGTTGGGTTGGACGTTTCTTTCCCAGCGTGGAACTTGCTCGAAAAGAGCGGGGATTGTGTACAACCTCGTATTCGCGGAGTGGGGTCCCCAAGCAAGCACAAGGTGTAATCTAGAGAATGGTCCGGGACAAGTGAGCCCAAAGGCTTAGGGGGCGGGTGCGGTAGGAGGTCGGCACCCGCCACCAGCCCTTGTTAATCAGGAAGGGCGGGAGTGGTGGCAAGCCAACACCCGCCCCGACCTTTTTAGGGTGTTGCCCGGCGACGCCAATATCGTCTAGCGACACCATGCACCTTTCGCCCAGCCCCTTGAGGGTCTCGCCCGGCCTAGTTCCCAGGGGTCTCGGCGAGAAAGCTCCCAAGGGTCTCGGCATAGCTCCCAGGGGTCTCGGCGAGACAGCTATCAGGGGTCTCGGCAAGACAGCTCCCAGGGGTCTCGGCGAGACAGCTCCCAGGGGTCGCCCGGCTTGAGCAGCTTGTCTGGCTTGATGGTCTGCTATTTTGCCTCTGGTGGGCTGCGAAGAGCTGTTCAAAATTGCGAAGTTTGGATCGTGTCGGTGGATCAACACGATCTCTAAAGGTAATGTGTTGCAAACGAGAATAATCGTCGCAGTAATGTGAGGATCTCCCTGATGGGGCTCTATAGGAGCAGGTGTAAGTAAACCCAAGCTCTCCAAATATAGGAGAGGAATATTGGTGATTCCTAGACATAAAGAAAAGTTATAGACTCTATAACTGCGTATCGAAAAGTGTGTGTAACCTAGATCTGATACCAATTGACGTGGGACAAATCTCTAGGTGGCGGATGTAATGTTGCCCTAGCCCTACATGCAATTTATATCTGACGGCGAGTTCAAATTAGATAACAAATAATTTAATCACACACACATGATTTTAGCAGTAGCAAAATAATTTAATAGCACAAAGCAAGCTTAGGCTTCCTTCGCGTGGAGGGTCAAAGCAAGAGCACGTGGCAAATAAGTCATTCCTGCAGTTAGAGATTTTCAAGTTGCAATATCATAATAAACTATAATCTCAAACAAGCATCAAATAGTCAAACCATATCAATGTTTTACAACCAAATACTAATACAATAACACGACACAAAAAATAAGGGTTGGTGTAAATAAAAGAAGATCAGAACGCTGGAGGGCTCAAAGAGGGATTCTGGTGGTTGGTGGACCGGATAGGGTAAGGAGAAGGCTAGTTGGGGATTAGGAGGGTTGGATCGGGGTGGGGGATGGCTGGAACCGGGCTAAAATACCCATATCTAGACAAATTTGGTGATGGCCGACAGTTGGGAGGTGGATCCACGGGTGGGGACTGGCGGCGGCCTGAGTGGAGGATGCTGGAGGGAGATCTGGAGGTGGTTGGTTGACTAGACAGCAAGGAGGGGGACTTTTTGTGGGGGTGGCGGGCTAGATCTGATGGGGTAGTGAAGTGGTCGGCCAGATCTGACGGACAGGCTGAGTGGCCGGCTGGATTTGGGAGGCAAGGTTGATGGTCAACTGGAATAAAACGGGAGGGGGACTGCCGGCAGATTCTGGGTGAACAGTTGAGCGCCGGCCTGATAGGGGAGGGGAGGACAACCAAGAGGATGCAGTTGTTTGGAGGAAGGGATGGAGGTGGCTGGATTGGTGGCTGACAAGCGGCTGGAGGGGTTTTCTGATGGTGGTCGGCGGCTGGACAGCAAGGAAGAAGGGGAATAGGGGCTGAAAAGCAAAAGAAGATACAACTTACCCAAGGAGTAGTCACCAACGGGGCTCCACGGAGTCAGCACCGCAGAGGGGATCACCGGAATGACGGAAGGAACTCTCCACACATTCAGCAATGAGAAAATTTTGCAACCCTAAACAACCTATTTATAATAAATTGAAATTAGGGCACTTGAAATCAACGGCTATGATTGGACGTTGGTTTTGAGGCCAAAACTACAAGAAATACTATCCGGAAAAATACAAAGCTACATATGAAATCGATTCGCAAAGCGAATCCGGACGCATCCGCGGAGTCGGATCATCGATCCGGGCACGCCATATATGGTAAGTCGTCACACCGCATCACGAGATTAACCCAAACTCCATTGAGTTAGGGTTCAACCCTCGAGGAGGTTAAATCTTTTTTGACCTTGAGTATAGAAATGTTTTTAATGGTCCCATCAAATTTGGGGTCGGACCGTGACTTGAAGATTTAGGTTGTATGGTTTATCCGAGATTTAAGCAAGACGATAATTGAATAATGAATATTTTGACGGATGAAGCTGGACTTATGAATATTGCGTAGTGTTGTAGATGTCGGCCGACATGTTGGCCGGCATAAGATTTTGGGTAGAAAATGTCACAACATCGACATTTTAAGCAAAAATATCACTTTTGAAAATATACTCCGATATATCAGTCTTAACGGATATATCGGGCGATATCTCGCAGCCAATATATCTGCGAGAGTATTAAAAATATTTTTTTTTCATTTCATTTAAGCGTACAGGTGGTAATATTTTGTTTTGTGCATCTCTTTGAGCTTAGATTCAACGTCTTTCTCGTTTTACTCACATTTGATGTTCTTTATGTCATTTACTGTTATCAACGTCATTTTTTATATAATTTATAAATATGAATTATGTATATATAGGTTTCTTGTATAATTTATAAACATACATTATGTGTGTAAATTGTACATATTTACAAAAAATATGTGTATATATGAATAAATTTATTTAAATATTAAAATCGGATATTGTAAAATATCTCTATCTGATATATCACTTGCAATCTGACATTTTAAACTCAAACTGACATAAACCCGACATCTGACTCTGCAACCTTGGTATTACGTTGGATACACTGAAGTAGACAATTGTAAAGCATGTGTACGTTATTTGTATGGCGAGTCTTGTCGACTCTATTGAAGAGAGCACACTGACGAAGATTTTGGAGGGCAAACACTTTCTTTGGGATTATGTCATTGTCATGATTAATGGTGTACGCCCTAGCTTAGGATCACGTTTCTTAGGTGCTAGCCACCCACGAGGTTCGAAATGAATCATTCCCCTTTTCTTAAACTAATATATGATTGTTGTCATACCATGAAATTATGGTAGATAATTGTAAATTACAGAGGAATTAAATTGATGAGTCATGGTGTTTATTATTTGCGGATGATATCGTTTTGGTCGATGAGACGTGCGATGGTGTACACGCAAAACTTCAATCTTGGCGAGACACTTTAGAAAAGAAGGGTTTTAAATTGAGCAGAACAAAGACGGAGTATATGGAGCTTAAATTTAGTAGTGCAAGAAGGACGGATGGCTTCGTTATTAAGTTGGGTGATCAAGATGTTTCTCGTAGTGAATGTTCTAAGTATCTTGGATCGATAGTTCAAAAAGACGGAGGTATTGATAAAAATGTGACACATAGAATCCAAGCGAGTTGGTTGAAGTGGAGAGGCATGACAAGGATCTTGTGTGAACGTAAAGTATCATTAAAACTTAAGGACAAGTTCTACAGTACTGTGATTAGACCAGCGATGCTCTATGGTTCGGAGTGTTGGGCAGTGAATTGTGTACATGAGCAAAAAATGGGAGTTGTGGAGATGAGAATGCTTAGGTGGATGTGTGGACACACGAGACTGGATGGAATTAGGAATGAATGTATCAAGGATAAGACAGGAGTAGCACCAATTGCAGAGAAGATGCGAGAAGCTCGACTACAATGGTTTGGATACGTACAAAAGAGACCATTAGAGGCAACTGTTAGGCGTTGTGAGAGTCTAGTCACTAGGCATGTTAAACGAGGGAGGGGTAGACTGATATGAACTAGCAAGAGAAAAAGAGGAGAGATGGAGATTCTAGAGAGAAAGAGAGAACTAGGGTTAGGGTTGAGGAAGAGAGAAGAAAGAAACCTGATAGATCTTCAATAATCCCACCCCAAAGCAGCCCCGGGCTATAAATACCCGGGGAAAGGAGGGGGCCGGCCGCCCCCCCCCCCCCCAAGTGGGGCTGAACCGGAGTGGTTCAGCCCCCTTCTGGCCGAATTAATGAATGGGGGCTGAACCGGATGGTTCAGCCCCGTTGTCTTGCGCGCGCTCCTTGACCCGCCGCGAGTATTTATGCCCCGAGAACCCAAGCGGATGTGGGGGCATAACATTCCCCTCCCCATCAAGCACCAGCTTGTCCTTAAGGTGGAAGTCCGGAAACCGCTCGCGGAAGTCCAACAAGTCAACCCATGAGTTATGCACTGTGTCCATCTGCTTCCATTTGACGAGCACCGCCGGGCGATATTCCGTGCCTGACTTCTTCCATTTGGTTAGCAAAATGGCCTCCGGTAACGGACGCAACTCACCCATGCTGGTCGCCTCGGGAAGTGAAGGGCTGACCTGAACGGAAGCCCCAAGCTTTCTCTTCAAAACAGATACATGGAATGTCGGGTGGATGCGAGACCCCGCCGGAAGATCCAAGGTGTAGGCCACAGGGCCCACGCGACGCAGAATGCGGAATGGCCCGTAGTAACGTGGGGCGAGTTTCTGATTCGGCCGCCGAGAGACTGACAGCTGGCGGTAAGGTTGGAGCTTGGGGAAAACTTCATCGCCCACGGCAAACTCGCGCTCTGTCCGGTGCTTGTCAGCCTGAGCCTTAATGCGGTCCTGCGCGACCCGCAGGTTGTCCCGGAGCAAAGCTAAAGTGGGACCTCTGTCTTGAAGTGTCCGTTCCACAGCTGGCAGAGCGGTGCTGGAGGGTTCATAAGAACTCAAAGTAGGAGGAGGGCGGCCGTAGACCACCTCGAAGGGGGTGAGCTTGCTGGCTGTGTGGAATGACGTATTGTAACAGTACTCCGCCCAATGCAACCAACGCGTCCACGTGCGCGGCTCGTCCATCACAAAACACTGTAAATAGGTCTCCACCCCCCTGTTGAGGACCTCAGTCTGTCCGTCCGTCTGGGGATGGTGGGCGGTGCTCATGCGCAGTGTCGTGCCCTGGAGTCGAAAAAGCTCCCGCCAAAAATTGCTGATAAAGACCGGGTCCCTGTCGGAAATGATGGAGCGTGGGAGGCCATGGAGGCGCACAATCTCTCGCGCAAATAACTCTGCGACTGTCTCCCCCGTGTACGGATGGCTCAACGGAAGGAAATGACCATACTTGGAAAGCTTGTCTACCACCACCAATATGACAGACTTGCCTTGGGACTTGGGCAATCCGTCAATGAAATCCATGGAAATGGTGTCCCAGACCTGGTGCGGGATCTCGAGCGGTGTAAGAAGCCCCGCAGGTGATGTTGTCTCATACTTCTGCCGCTGACAAATGTCACACTCCCGCACAAATTGTTGGACATCGCGACGCATCCCCTTCCAGAATACATTTGCTCGGAGCCGCTGAAGCGTTCGTAGAATCCCTGCATGGCCGCCTGTGGGTGATGCGTGAAACTCCTGCATCATCGCCGTCCGCCATGGCGACGCGGATGGAATGACCACTCTGCCCTGAAAGTACAGCCGCTGACCCTGAAGATGGTAACCCGGCTCCGTAGCTTGACCCTGCTGTAGTGTCTCGATAATGGTGCGTAACTCGGGGTCCTGGAGTATCGCTGCCTGTATCTCGTCCAATGTGGTAACCACCGGTCCCGAGACATGAGAGAGAGCTCTCAGGTAGGCGGGAGAGAGCGTCGGCGACCACATTTTCTCTGCCCTGCTTGTACACAATCTCGTAATCATACCCCATCAGCTTGGTCAACCACTTCTGCTGCAGTGGAGACGCCAAGCGCTGCTCTAGGAAGTGCTTCAAACTCTGGTGATCCGTACGGACCTGGAAGTGCTGGCCCAAGAGATAGGGTCGCCACATCTCGACTGCATGTATAATTGCCAACATCTCCTTCTCGTACGTCGAAAGCCCCAACGTCCGTGGGGCCAAAGCCTTGCTGAAATAAGCGAGCGGGCGGCCCTCCTGCATCAAGACTGCCCCGAGGCCGACGCCCGAGGCATCAGTCTCCACCACAAATTCCTTGCTAAAATCCGGCAGCGCCAACACCGGTGTAGTGGTCATGGCCTGCTTTAAGGCCCGGAAGGCCTCGTCCGCCTCAATGCTCCACTGGAACGCATCCTTCTGCAGCAACTGTGTCAGAGGTCGAGCAATCTTGCCGTAGTCCTTGACAAAACGGCGGTAGTACCCCGTCAGCCCGAGGAAGCCACGCAAGGCTCGAACCGTCGTGGGCTGGGGCCACGACACCATACTCTCAATCTTCTGTGGGTCGGCCTGGACCCCACGGGCGGACACGAGGTGCCCCAGGTACTCGACCTGACTCTGGCCGAAGGAGCACTTGGACTTTTTGGCGAATAACTGGTTTTCCCGCAGTATAGTAAGGACATGTCGCACGTGCTCCAAATAGTCGTCCCAAGTCCTGCTATAAATTAGTATATCATCAAAAAATACCAGGACATACCGGCGAAGAAGTGGGCGAAAGATCTCGTTCATAACAGCCTGGAAGGAGGAGGGAGCGTTGGCCAACCCAAACGGCATCACCAAGAACTCGTAGTGACCGTCGTGGGTCCGGAACGCCGTCTTGTGGACATCCTCCTCCTTCATCCGAATTTGATGATAACCGGACCGGAGGTCCAGTTTGGTGAACAAACTCGCTCCATGCAGCTCATCCAGCAACTCCTCAATCATAGGAATGGGAAACTTGTCCTTGATGGTGGGGCTATTCAGCCCCCGATAATCGACGCAGAAGCGCCAGGAGCCGTCCTTCTTCTTGACCAAGATGATCGGAGAAGAGAACGCGCTGGTGCTGGGCCGAATAATGCCCGTCGCTAGCATCTCCCGGACGCTACGTTCGATCTCTGCCTTCTGCACGTACGGGTAGCGGTAGGGACGTATATTGGTAGGGTCCGTCCCTGTCTTCAACTGTATCTGATGATCCCGGAAACGCGAGGGAGGCAGAGTGTGCGGCTCCTGAAAGACGTCCTCGTACTGAGCTAAAAGAAACTGTATCGGGTCCGGCGCCCTCTGCGTGTCGGCCCCCTCCGCCGCCATCCCGAGTATCACGGCCATCATACTACCCTGCTCCTCCAATCTCTGCAGGCTCCGTAGGGAGATCTCCTTGAGAGGGGAGGATCGGATACCGTGCAAACAGTAATCCGTCCCCTGCTGCGTGAACTCCAGTGTCATGCGGTCCCAGTCCGTGGTCACCGGCCTCAGTTGGCGGAGCCACTGTACCCCCAGCACCATATCAGACCCTTTAATCGGAAGGAGGTAGACGTCGGTGCGGCACACATAACCTGTAAGTTGTATCTCCACGCCCTTCAGTGCCCCTTCGCACCGCAGTTTGCTGCCATCCGCGACCATCACCTGGAACGCCGCGTTCCTGTCAACTGGGTGTCCTGTCTTCAGTGCCACCTCAGGGTTGATGAAATTGTGGGTACTCCCACTATCAATGAGAATGGTGACCCGTTCCTTGCCAATCCTGCCCTTGATCCGCATGGTGGTGGGTGCCACACACCCCTCCATAGCCTGAATCGAAACACCAAACTCAGCCAGATCCAACTCCTCCTCTGCCTCGAGGCCCGGGTGGTCCTCGTCCTCCTCCCGCAGCATGAAGACCTGCACCTTCTGGCATCGATGCCCCGGTGCGTATTTCTCATCGCAGTTGAAACATAATCCTTTCTCCTTCCTGGCCTGCAGCTCAGTCCACGTAAGTCGTGTCACCGTCGGCCGTGCCGTCGGTGCCTGCTCCCTTCGGCCCGTTGCAAGGGCGGGTGGAGCCCTTGGTGGAGCTCGAGTCCTTTGGCGGTTGAAGCGCTCCTCCTGGATGCGGGCCAGACTGATAGCATGGCTGAGACTGCGGGGCATATACGCGTGGACCTCATCCCTCAAATGGTCCCGCAGGCCGGATATGAAACAACTGAGGAGCGTCTTCTCCTCCCAAGTAACCCGGTTTGCGAGCTTCTCGAAATCTGCTCGGTACTCCATCACTGTGCCCTTCTGACGGAGTTTCTGTAGCGTAGCCTCCACATCCTCGTACTCCAACGGTCCGAAACGAGCCACGAACCCTTCCACAAAATTCGCCCATGTTGCGTACCCGTAGGCCCGTATGAACCACTGAGCCCACTGATATGCATCTTCCTCCAGATGGAAAGAAGCCAGCTGCACCCACTGATCATTCGGTATCTCCTGATAAGTGAAAAATAACTCCGCCTTTTGCACCCATTCCAAGGCATCCCCGCCGCGGAATTTCGGGAAATTCATGCGAGTTCTCTTCGGAGGCATGTAGGGTCGTTGTTGCATATCTCCATGTCTCCCATTGAACTCCGGTCCATGCTGTGGTCGGCCGAATGGGTCATGGAAATTAGCTCCCCCTTGGCCGCCACCCCATTGTTGTCCCCCACCGTGAAATCCCTGACGGCGTGGCTGTTCGGCCCATGTCTCACCGTTTCCAAACCTCATTGGACCTCCCATGTGCTGCGGTGTCGGTAGAAGGCCCGTTCTCCCTCCGAAATTGGCGTCAACAGCCCCCGGTGGTCGCAAGGGAGCCGCTGGTGCCTCCCGGTTTCTCCATGGGTCGGCCCCGGCCCCTTCCTGGGCGGCGGACGGACCGCCTGCCCCGTTTCCGGTCGGCACGCCCGGATGTGGCGTTGGCTGGCCGGCCCAGGCCGCAGGCTGGCGTGCGGCGTAGGTGCCCCCTGGCCGGCTTCCGCCGGTCCCGTCGGCCACGGTTGACTAGCCGTGGTAGGCGTGCGGTGCTCCCATCCAAGCGGGGGCCGATCCGGTGCCCGCTGGTTCCGTGCGGCCCGGATCGGTCCCGATTCCGTCGGGACCGAAGTGTCCCGACCCCGCGCTTCCTCCGTTGCCCGTAGATCGGACATTTTGTGGTGCCTCGGCTTCAGAATCGCTGCCTTGAACCGCCTTGCCCTTCAACGATTGCATCAACAGCGTCTTGATCTCCTCCATACGCCCATCCATGCGTTCCTCCATGTTTTTTGTGGACGTGTTCAAGCGGCCTTCCATGGCCGTCACCGAATCCGCCAACCCCACGTAGTTCTCCTCTAGGGTAGCCAATCGTGCGGTCTCCGCCTCCGAACGTGTCACCATGGTCGCAGGAAGGATGCTCTGATACCAAATGATATGAACTAGCAAGAGAAAAAGAGGAGAGATGGAGATTCTAGAGAGAAAGAGAGAACTAGGGTTAGGGTTGAGGAAGAGAGAAGAAAGAAACCTGATAGATCTTCAATAATCCCTCCCCAAAGCAGCCCCGGGCTATAAATACCCGGGGAAAGGAGGGGGCCGGAAGCCCCCCCCCCCCCAAGTGGGGCTGAACCGGAGTGGTTCAGCCCCCTTCTGGCCGAATTAATGAATGGGGGCTGAACCGGATGGTTCAGCCCCGTTGTCTTGCGCGCGCTCCTTGACCCGCCGCGAGTATTTATGCCCCGAGAACCCAAGCGGATGTGGGGGCATAACATAGACCAATAAAGACTTGGAATGAAACTAAGAAAAGACATGATGTACTTAGGCATTAGTGAGATTATGACACAAGATAGGGCACAATGGCGACAAAGAACACATATAGCCGACCCCACTATAGTGGGATAAAGACTCTAGTGTTGTTGTATATATGATTGTTGTCATGGAGATCAGATGACTGAGTCATCGAGAGTACTGGCCTCCTTCTGTACGTTAAGACCCAAGGTTGTAATATGACATTTTCCTAAATGTAGAGGTTACTGATCCACTGTCACTGTTTGGCCATGGCGCTGAAATCTGTGTGGTTAGCTACCCGCGAAAAAATTGGTTACATCTATGCCAACATAGCTCATTTGGTTTGATGTGAATAATTGAATGTATGGAATAGAACAAATTGTAATGAAACTCATATAAAATTGTGTTTGGTTACTCCAATGTATGGTAATGTTTTTCTTTACAATTACATATACACGCTTGTGTGAGTGTTCTGTGAGAAGTGGACACCAAAAGAGTCAAAACATAAGAAAAAGGTTTATATTATAGCCAAAGGGGACTAAAAACATGTCCAATCCTATCCCGACCCCATTCAATTGGTTCAATGATCATACCACATCGCTTAACCTTATACCAATACTGACCCCCATACCCCATCGCAGAATCTTATCTTATCACTTTACCCTATCTGAAGCATCGACTACAAACAGAGGCCAAAGGTGACGTCTTTGATCGCTACCAGTCCAGAAAACGCCTTCCTTTTCCCTCCTTACCTAGTACCATTTTAGGTGGTGATGGTGTCTTCTCTTCTATTCTAGCGTATGAGCAATTCAGTGTCTTCTTGCTTCCAAGTCAGCCTTTTTTCTTCCCTTCAAACGTACGAGCAATCTAGCAACATAAAATCTAGCATACGAGCAATCCAACTGATTTAGTTATTCAATTATTTTTGATATAATTATTCACATACTGCTTATGTTAATGATTTTTTTTGTTAATTAAGCATGTAATTGGATGATACAAAGTTCAATTTTATATTTTTAGTTTTAATTTATGAATGTTGGAAGATCTTGCGATGCTCGATCCGATTCTACGATCTGATCTGATCCAATCTCGAAACGATCTCACCTAAGATTTTGATCTGACAACCTTGCTCACAATATTAGAATGAGGTTCATACTATTGCATTAAATATACACAAATTACTTTAATAACTGCATTCGTGATTCTTAGAGTTTGGTCATTTTGTTATATATTGTGATGTTTTAACACTTATTGCAGCTCAGCCTTGACTCCATCCTTTCTGTGCATATAGGGGCTGAGGAGAAGGTGAGAATCACTTAGGCTTCATTTGGCGCGATGGTGGCGTTTGCTCCCGGTGGGTGGAAAGGGGGGTCTCGGACTGGAGTGAGGGAGGCGAGGCTGGAAACGAAGGGGAGGCGGGGCTTTTTCCCCTTGCTGCGGGAGCAAACGCTGCAACAGCCGGGCCGGCCATTTGTTTTTCCACCCTGCGGGCGGCGTTTGCTCCCGCCATCGGCGTGAATACGCCGAACCAAATGAAGCCTTGGTCTATTTTTAGACTAACCCCATTTTTACACCACCAAGAGAGGCAACAACGGACCCAGCAGCTGCAGCATGATAGTCCAAACAATGTATTTAATGACGAGGTTGCCCACGTGAATGGCCTCATAAAAGATGTAAGCTCACAGTGTTTTCTTATATTTGTTTTTATAGTTATTTCATCTGGTTGTGAATTGTGGTCCTACTTATAGGCCCCGAATAAAATTTTGGACATTGTGTGTACTCAAAGTTGTGGCATTTTCGTAGTCATGTATCTTCCAGCTTTCTACCCTTTACTTCCAATATGATACTATCTGACTCTTCATTTTAACTTTGTTAAATGCTTGCATGTTCTACTGAATTTCGCTAGATAATTCTTTTTTTTCTTTACCTGAAATGTGAAATGATGATATTAGTTTGGCAATGCCTTCAAATTGGATACATGTTGGAGTTTGATAGGGTGTTACTTCTTATCATGCACTATGTATGTCATAGTAGTCAAATTGAGTGCATTGAGCATAAGGCTTCCCGGTTTGGTCTAACACCCGATAAGGGGGAGTCTTACAAAGCAGACCACCACTATGTACGTTGGCATTCGGAACAATGCACTCTGTCCTCCTAGACTCCCCCCCCCCCCCCCCCCCGAGTCCCTACAAAAAGAACCTTGCTCTTGTTAAGTGTAGGGAGTTGTATATCCCATCATGGCTCAGCTCATGGGAGTTCTCCAACAGTGTCATAATTAGTTGTGATGTGGTAGAAGATAGAGCTTGTCCTGATAAAATATGAGATCGTCTAGAGTCGCCATTGGGGCGGCATTCCCCAATCTCTAATGCGGTGTAGCAGCTCAGAAAGTATGAATGAGTGTTGTATTTCCTGTCTCGGGACATCCAACATTATGGAGGTCGGTTGTGATATGAAAAATAATTAATCTTTTTGGTGTCTCTACAGGATGATGTTTATACCACTAATTTCAAAAGCCCAAACTTATACTCCACTCTGAAATCAAAGCCCAATAATTTGCTCACTCATTGTTGTTGTGGTGTTATGCTGAATTTCTTCTCAATCATGTACTTCACGCTGAAATGATCCATGAGGATAATGAAAGCCACTCACGATAAATAGAGAAGCTAGTGTTGAGCAGCCTAATTGCCTAAGTGAGGCCTACAAGATCCTGCTCGTTAGGCAAACAATTTTTAGTGATGGAGGGTTGACTTCCTGCCAAAATAGATAATCAGATTCTTCTCATGTTGTAATATTGTGTTCTTCACCTGAAACTTGTCCGTGAAATTGGGTATGTGGAGGACTGGAGCTGTGATCAATGTTGTAGATGTCAGTGTTGTGAACAGTGTTGTGATCAATGTTGTACATGTCGGTGTTGTGATCAGTGTTGTAGATGTCGGCCGACACGAGGGTTTTAAGGAGAAAACACCACGATAATGACATGTTAAGCAAAAAAGTTATTTTTTGCAAATATCGCCCAATATATCGATTTTATCTGATATATCGGTTTGTTTTGTGCTTCATATTGTGTATCTTTGTGAGCCTAGCTTTGACGACTTTCTCGTTTTGCTCTCAATTGGTGTTTTTATGTCTCTTATTATCGTCGACGTTTCTTTCTTGTATAATTTATAAACATTTTTATTATGTGTGTATATATTTATTATGTAATTTATAAACATACATTATGTGTACATATTTACAAAAAATATGTATATATGAATAAATTTATTTAAATATTAAAATCTGACATTGTAAAATATCATATATATATATATATATATATATATATATATATATATCGCAAAATCCGACATCTAATATTTGAAACCTTGGTTGTGATCAATGAGTAAGATTGTCTTCCTGCTAAAATAGCTAATAGGATGCTTGTTGTGTTGTAACATTGCGCCTCTACCACCTCCTAAGGCATCACACTTGATGAGGTCGATTATGCGCCAATTGAGATATTTATGAGATTGAAATTTTTTTGTCCTGAAGGCAGTCTTTTCCATGTAATATGGCGTCATGCACACCTATTGATAGTTGAGTTGACACTTAAAATCGAAAATCGTAAACCGAATCAGAACCGGACAGAACCGTTCGCGAATTATTCAGTTTCCAATTTAAATTTTGAATCTGTAAACAACAATGGTTTGGGTGTGATTCTTTCATTTTATTATTCAGACTGAAACCAAAACCGCAACATAAATATCTCTAGCGGTTTCTAAATTTTTAGATCCAATCCGGACCAGACCGAAGCAGAACCAACCGCAATTCATTTATTATTATTATTCTTCTTTATAATATATATTTATTATTATATATTATAATATTAATGATATATATTTATTATCTATACAACTATATCTATATTAGCCATCTGATTGCAGCGCCGTCCGATTGTAGATGGACTCAGTGATGGACCCTACCAACATACAAAGATGATATTTGGTGGTTATTATTTAATTTTTTTATGATTATATTCTCTACTTTGTGCATGTTTATGTCTTCCATTCCTCAAATACGTCAGTAAAGCGACTATATTTGTTGAGCATCGAGTATTACAGTGTTACTTGTTGTCCATCGTATTAATGATCATGTTTATGTTAATTATTTTTTTGATCATGTTTATTGTAATCATATAATATTACTCGTTTTTTTTATTCAGTGCGTCAAATCAAATATTATTGCATGCATGTCTGTATTTATTCAATTTTAACATACTTAGACTTAAGAAATCATGAAATAATTGTTCTAACCATTTGAATTCCAATTTCTTTTTTGAATATGTATTTTTAAAGAGATAATATTCTTTGTGAATGCGTCCAATAACTCAAATTATGGAGTTATAAAATGATAAAAATTATAACAAAGAACCGATTGGAACCGGACCGAACCACATAGAACTGGACCAAACTGTTAGTATCCGGTTTGGTTTTAGTTCGTGCTAAACTGGAACCGGAACCGTTGACATGACGGTTCCAAAAATTATGATGGAACTGTAACTAGAATCGGTCAAACCAAATATGATTTGGGTTTAAATTTGAAGAGCCATTATCTTAGCAATTTGGTTTACGGTCTTAGTAGCACCGAACCGAAACCGTGACAGCTCTAATTGATAGTCGAAGAATAAGTCCGTCTTGGAGAAATAAGTGGTCACTGTATAACCCGTAATTCGTCGAGATCAGAAGTACCCAAGAAAACGGCTATTCGCAAACCATTGGGCGAGCTTGGGCGAGCAGAGGGGAGCAGAGACGAGCTTGGGCGATCAGAGGGGAGCAGAGGTGAGCTTGGGCGAGCAAAGGGGAGCAGAGGCGAGCTTGGGCGAGCAGAGGGGACTAGAGGCGAGCTTGAGCGAGCAGAGGCGAGTTTGGGCGAGTATGGGCGAGTAGCCCTAAATACTCGTTGGCAGAGGCTAGATACTCACATATAACCCCCCCCCCCCCCCCCCCCCCCAGGATTGATGGCGTCGTCATCCCTCGGCTTGTTGATTTGGAGCGTCCCCCTCTGGACGATGATGGTGACCTGGTACATGTCATAGATCCGCGTCATGTTGCTGCAGAAGATCCCCTTCCGGATGACTATGGTGACCCGGTTGATGTTGGTGTCGGCTCACACTTGATGTTCCCTCGCCGCCTTGAGATGATGATTTACTTGTTGGTGTCGTTGTTCGTCGCCATATGGAGCTTGAAGATCTTTATGACCGGGTGCCGCAAGTCGGAATGTTGAAACTTTGCCGCGACATCCACCGCCATCGCCGCGTCATTTTAATGTTGGAACTTTGCCGCGACATCCACCGCCATCGCCGCGTCATTTAAATTATTATTTCAGATTTTATAATTATGTTTTTAATTGGCCTATGTTTAGCCAAAGTTTTAATTATTTGTCATTTCATTTTGGCCTTTGTTTAGCCACATTTGGGGTGCTTATAACCCTTGTCTTTGTAAAGCCTATATAAGGCTATGTTGTATTGGATTTTGAGTAGATTGAATGAAAAATTAAAAACCCAATTTCAGATTTTGGAATTACCTTCTCCTCTTCCCTCTTCCTCTTGGCCGCCCCCTACCTTTCTCTTTCCCTCTTTGGCCGCCGGCCACCCTCCTCCCCTTCCAAGGCTTCGGCCACCTCCTCTCCTCCTCCCTTCCCTCTATCACCTTTCTTTACTCAAGGGTTACCCCTAGCCGCCTCCCCATCCTCATCCCAAAACGAAAAAGCCATCCCCTCCATTCAAATCCGCCGGCCACCCTTGGCATCCCCTCCAAAAAAACCGACCCTCATCAACTTCATCCTTGACCGAGCCCTCTCCCTTTGCCATCAAGATCTCGGCCACATCCATCCCCTCACAAAACCGACACACCTTTTCATTCTCCTAGCCGACCACCTCCATCCCAACACCATCCATAACCCTATCCTTACCAAAAACCGATTCCTTTGGTGAGATCCAAATCAGCCCCATCTTCTAATCTAAGAGAAGAATCGGCCAAAGCTTGAGGTGAATCTTGTGAAACTTCAACGGCGTCGGAAGGCAACGAAGAACTTGGAGTTTCCCTCCAACCGGCACGCTTTCGGTGGATCCGGAACGGAGCGATCCAAAGAGAGTTAAATCGGAATCATCCATTCTGGTTGGGTAACGAACGTCTCCACTCTTGTGTGTTTCTCTCTTAGATCTTTTCTTTGGGCATTTAGCATATCGTGTGATTTGTGATTGGTAGAATTTTCGTGGATAATATCTATTAAATTATTGTTATTGTTATTGATTCCCTTTTGAATTCGTGAGGCGTGGCGGCCCTCATTTTATTTTCGTTGGGAGAGAACCACCCGTTATCTGAATCCTTATTTTCGGTGGTGTCTCTTTTGGTACAACGTACGCTCGACCGAACCGTGTGGGTTCATTTCGCTTGAGAGGATCTTGGCTTATAGCCTTGATATTATCTTAAGGGGCCTAGCGAACCCCCCGAATTCTATTAAACTCGCGTAGTGGCTGTGTTTATTCTTCGTGTGAGCGTAATAGTAATTATAATTAAGCGAGCGTGTGAACCCCTTAGCCGTTACGGTGTCGAAACCCGTGGCCTACATCAGATTTCTCTATAAATAGCCCCCTAGGGATACTAGAAATGGCATCTTTGGAAGAGTTTGAGGTCCCCCCAAGTGGATAATCGCCCAGTCCATGTCTGCCTAGTACCTCGCCCAGCCTTTTAGTTGCGGAGATAAGTTTCTCCCAAACTTCTGGGTACGTGGTGGGACCTCCCTGCTGGAGCATTTGGGGTGTGCTTATAGATAGTTTCCTCTCTCTCGTGCTAGCCACTTGATCTGTGACGTCGGACCGCAAAATCAGTAACCTTAGCCTGTCTTGATCCGGATTTTTAGAGTAGGGAATTTTCTCAGCTTCAACAGTCTCCATGTAGCTCATCTAAGAGTTCCTCCACCGCTATAGAAAACTTACCCATAACCATCTTTGAGTTCATTTCTCGGTAACATATTTGGAAGCAAATATTATATCTTCTACACATCCTTGGGCTAGTGGAAACATATCTCTTTGTGCAGTCATTGATGTAGGTGTTCCCTAACAGCCGCTCAAAGCTTACCTACAACTTCTCTGGTATTTATCTCACGGTTACTTTCTTCTTATTAGTCGTGCTTATCATTGCTCGAATGAGGCCATTTTTCACCCAACCTATTGTATACATACTTATCCTCCAACAGTCAACAACATTTTTATAGGAGCAGGTGCTTCCAACAATATTTGAAAAGGAAAGAAACAAGATAAAGTAACGAGCATCTCATCAAGCTGCTCTGGATACTTCTCATTTGCTGGATATATGTAGAAAAAAGAACAGGGAAAATAACACTCATTCAACTAATTAACTTCGCTGAGTAAAAAACATGAAGAGTAAGCTAAAGAAAATTACACTGCATGAGCCGCAGACATAGAAGGAAGGAAGCTCGGCATTCGGACTACTGCCTCAGCAACATCTTCTAATCCCTCCCTACCTTTCCTACTCCCCATCCACCACCACCATCATCACCAGCAAAACCTAAATCCCCAAAAGAAAACCAGAAGTTCTCATTAAAAGCAATGCCCTGGAGACGGAAGAAAGTGGGGCAGCTAGCTTCAACGCGCCGCCGCCGTACCTTTGGCCCCCTAGAAAAAGGCCCGATCAGATCACCGGGGAACGGTGTGAAGAAGAATAGAGGCGATGATGGAGGTGGTAGGGGTTGGGAATCTCTAGTCCGATCAGACGAGGGGACGATTTTGGACAGTAAATCCCTTATCGGTCCCCCCGCAACCCTAGAAATTGGAGCTTCACTGAGCTCCGAAGATGCTGACTGTGGAAATCGACGTCCGATTATTGTTTCCACTCTAAGCTTCTCGTTTTCTGGAGAACGGTTTCTTTAATGATCTTGGGAAGAGGTGACGTCGGATTAATCCAATCTTCAGTGTCGTTTCCGGCCGCATTTATTACTCCAAAGATGTTTAGCTTAACAAACGACTTTAAACAAATTGCTTTTGGATTTGCTTTTTGAGAAAAGTTCCAAAGTTTTTGTTTTTCTTTTTTTTTTCCAAGAATTCTGTTATGTATAAATTTAATAGGACTAGGTTAGGTACAAATTGTCTCAAAAAAATTCAATAATAAATTTGACTATGTGCAAACCAAAGGATTTTTTTCATCCAATTCGGCCATCCCGCAAAAAATTGCGAGTCATGTAACCCCCGCCTCCTCTCTTCTCCTTTTCGCGAGCGGAAGCATCTCTGGCGGCGGTCGGTGGAAGAAGACCCCTCGGCGGCTGGCGTTTTCTCTCGCCCTCCTGTTGACCCCAGTCTTTCTGACGACCAAATTCACCAAAATTTTAATTTCGGACTCGTTCCTAAAATCCTTTAGTCTCTCCAACCTTAGTTATTAAAGGCTCAAAGAGGTCTTGGAGTCTAGGCGCAAGGCTCAAGGAGTTGGCGCGGACCTTACGAAAGCAATGTCCAATCATATTCATTTAAAATAATCAGCATCAAACATCATTTCATTTACTCGATTAAATTTTTCATCCATTCTACTAATTAATCATTCATTATTATCGTTTATATCTTTTAAAAATAGAATTAATACGGTCTTTTGCATCATATCAAAATCTCAACGCGCAATTATCTTTTACAAATAACAAATAAATCAAAAATTATTGAATTCTTACATTATTTTTTCCTCTCTTTTTTTGAAAAAAAAATTATAACAACAAATTCACTTTGGCACGTCTTTTAAGTTTTAAAGGCGCAAACCTCTAAGCCCGTGGGCCTTGAGCCTTAGACGCTCCTGAGGCACGCCTTTAACGACATAGCTCTCAGCATCCTGCCAAATTAGCGAGAGAACGGCGTTGCAGCGCTGCTCAAGCTTGCAATGTGCGGCAGAGAAGCGGTCATAGTTGAGATCAGACAGTTGAAATTAGCAGAGGCGGTTGTGAAGGAGCTCATGGAAAATGAGATCAGCGTTAAAATAACGAGCAAGATGGTGGCTCTGCTTAATGCTCTCGAGAGGAGATGCCACAATCCTTGTGTAAGCAACTTGATTAGGGACTTCGGTCTGCTGGACATGTCCAGGACTCTGCCAACGCATTCCTCTTGTGGACAAGCAAATAGAGTCTGGCATTATGTTATTCTGGTATTCTTCTTATTTTGTTTCCTTTATTTTAAAGTTGTTATTCATGAACGATTTCAGATTTTCATGTAAAATTAGGCTAGTTGAATAAAAAAAGGTGTTAATTTCAATGGTGATTTTGCAAGTTACATTTTTGTACTTGTTTGACGCGATTTCAAAGATCAAAATGTTGTTTTTTTAATAAATTTTTATTTGGTTTGTATTTAACAAGTTGGTTTGCACGAAAAATTCACTGATTTACACATAACAATGGTTTGCGCGTAATAAAAATTGATTTGCACTTAAAATTTCTCTTTTTAAGGCTCTGCATGGCCCGACATTGGAGCTCCGGTACGAGAGCAATTGCCATCGCACGGCGGAAAAACAATTGAACAAATGCGTCGGGTGACAGTGATTGCTCCCGTCCTCCCTTTGTGGAACGCCGAAAAAGCGCCAAGAGCAGTCGTAGCCCTCCTTCTATCCCGAACGGAGGCAACGTATGCTAGAATTCCAGCCGCTGACTCCCTGCCAAACAGAGCATCAATTTAGGTCCTAAAAATAATCATGTTACTTCTTCATTAATTGTCATCCCAATCCAAGTTTTCTCCACCTCTTCGAGTCCGTTAATGATCGCGATTTTCATCCATTCACAAGAAATTTATGTCCGGGTTTCGGACGGCATCTGTTAGCTGGCTTTCGGGACCAATGAAATACAGGGAGTTGCAGACTTTAGTGGCGCCAACAGTGCACAGTAAACTTGTGCATTGTGGGCCCCACTATTTCCATGTAATTTATTGGTCCCGGACAAAGCCCACCAAAAGAACTCTTCTTTCCCTCCAAAGTCTTTCTCATTTGTTTTCGTGAAAATGACTTTTCCTCTGTTTTTTCCTATGAAGTTTTCATTCTCAGGACTGTCGTCGGAGATCGGAGTCTATAGTTATATATGTATGAGATTAATTACTGTTAGGAAACAAATGTTGGAATAAAACTATTTAATATAACCTTTAGGGTGCAGGACTTCTTCATAGAAGGAGGGAACAAGCAGCAATAAAAAAATAGCACATAACCGACTACCGAGTGGGGCAAACAACCACCACAACTACCAACTACCGAGTGTGAGCCACCGCCGACCACCCGACCACTTCCCTGGCCATCCACCGCCACCACCACCTCCATCGAGGTGATGGCTATCGCCCGACGGTGGTTTGGCCGTCGGAGGTGGTGCTTTCTGGCGAACCCGTCACCATGATTTTTTTGGAAAAGCTCCATTTTTTCCTCACTGGATCGATCTCATTTGAGGCCGATTTCTATCCTAATTGATCTAGGATACTAGCACAAGAGGACGGGAGGAGAAGTGGACCTTGTTTGGGGTTTGACGACGACGGCGGCGGCGGTCGGCCATGGCATTTTTTCTCTCCGGCGAGCTTGCCCGATTCCTCGATCCTCCACCAAAACCATTGATCAAATACATTATTTTGACTGTCAAGGACGTTTTGAAAGTGATTTGATGGTCAAAAGTGGGAATAGGAGGCTGTATTGGGAGATTTATATTTTTCATGGGAGGGGAGGTGAAGGAGTGGTTGACCATGGTGGTTGGGCTCTCCCCATTAGTGTTGGCTGGCTGGAATTGATAACATCCTCATCCCAAGAGGCAAGGGAGATGAATGAGGGCAATGAGGAGATGAATGGAGTGACTCATGATCTCCCTCCATAACTCCTCTATCTCTCTTTCTTCTTTCTCTCTCCTCCATTAAAGTGAGAGAAGGAGCTTTCTCTCTCCTAGTCATTACCTCTAGGAAATAAATGGCTAATTGTATCACTGCAAACCTCATGAGGCTAGTGGGCCACCTCAATTGGGCTTAGCCTAAGTGGATTGGACTTGGTTAGGTCAAAATAGGTCATTTTGACCTAAAATTGAGGTGGAGTTGACTTTGGTCAATTTGACCATTTGGGTTGACCACAATGGGTCCTTAGTGACCCATTGGCCTCTCCTAAGGTCTAGGAAGACTTGGGTAGGGTTGGTTTGACACCTTATAGGCCACTTGACCCTTAATTAGGGCACTTTGACCACTTTGGAGCTAGGGTTTACTTTGGTCAACTTGACCTCTTTAGTTGACTCCAATGGGTCCTTAGTGACTTGGGTAGGGCACTTTGACCATTTTAGGGTTAGATTTGACTTTGGTCAACTTGACCTTTTTAGTTGACCCCAATGGGTCCTTAGTGACCCAATGAACTTCTAAAGGGATATGGATGTTATGGTGGGGTCAAAGAATCAAGGTGAGACCCTAAAGTCAAACCCTGGGTTAAATAATTAGAAAGTGTTATTTGCAGACCATGGTGATCTCACCTTCATTCCTAGGCTCAATTAGTCTTCCTAGGGTTTTGTCATGACCTAGTCATGACAAAACCATCTGAGGGGTCTAGTTGGAAATGAGATGTTACATAGTCAAGGCTGCGTGGCTTCATCTTGCCGCTCTCTACTCAAAATGGGCCCAGACGTCTTGCATCTATACTCTGTATGCGGACCTCTTTGCTCGTCCCTCCATGTTTCCTGCTGCTGCTTACTAGCAGGTTCAGGCTCTCAGAGCCGAGATTCTCCATAATCGCCCCTTCTTTGCGGATCTGGCTGAGAAATACAAGCACTTCCTAGTGCTTTTGGTTGTGTGCTATCTTCTACGACTTCCTGAGTCGTATGACATGATCTGTCAACAAATCCCTGGCGAAGCGAACTCTCCTACCTTGGATGCCACTACTGCCCGCATCGCCGTGATTACCTCTCTACTTCAACGTCTGTTGTTATCCTCCCCTCCTCAACTAGACAACTATGTTCACCAGACTCAGCGGAGTGGCTCTGGTGGTCGTAGCCACCAATCTGGCGGGCATGATCCTTCCCGCTTTCACTGCTCTCACTGTGGCCGCACCAGTCATACGGTTGATCACTGCTGGATGAAACATCCACATCTTTTCCCCTCTGGGGACGCTTCCACCTCCTCGTCAAAGCAGTCCGACTCCATGGTCACATCTTCTAGTAGTGCCCATGTCGTTACTCAAGGTAAATAGCTGATCAACTCTGACGCTACCAATCATATGACCGACAATCCTCAGTGTTTTTCTCTCCTAGAAACACATGATCGGTTGCCCCCTGTCTTTATTGTGGACGGATCTCCCTCACCGGTCAATGTGACTGGAGTGGTTCAAGTCACTCCATCTCTTCGCTTGGCGGATACTCTCTACGTGTCAAAGTTTCCTTGCAATTTATTGTCTCTATCTTCTCTATGCAAACAATTATAGTGTTCCGTCACATTCACTCCTACTTCGTGTTCTTTTCAGAATTCGGGCTCCCAACGGATGATTGTTATAGGGACTGAGAGTGACGACTTCTAATTTCTCGACAACGTTTTCGCTCTGTCCACTTTCTCCTCCTTTTCTTCAGACCTTCTACAATAATATCTTCTCCTTGGTCATCCTCCTCCACGGCATCTTCATCAGCTTTTGCCCCCACCATTCCTTGCACCTACCAGGAAGCCCTTGTTGCTCCTCATTGAAAGGCAGCTATGGATGAAGAAATTTCCACCCTCACTGAGCCGGGTACATGGACCCTTGATCCTCCTCCATTGGGCACCGATATAGTTGGCTATCGCTTGGTTTTTGTTGTGAAGTTCAGTCCGGACGGCAGTGTGGATCATTTCAAGGCTCACCTTGTCGCCAAAGGCTTCACTCAGACTTATGTTGTTTGTTATTTTGACACCTTCTCTCTCGTTGCTTGTCTCAACACTATTCGGGTTCTCTTCTCTGTGCCCGTCAACAGGGATTGTCCCATTTTCCAACTGGATATCAAGAATACTTTTCTCTATGGTGATCTTCAGGAGGATTTCTACACTGAGCAACCTCCTGGGTATGTTGCTCAGGGGGAGACAAGTGTATGCAGGTTGAAGAAGGCCATTTATGGCCTAAAACAAATCCCACAGGCTTGGTTTGATAAGTTTAGCGGCATTGTGGCAGCCGTGGATTTTACAAGAAGTTCTGTCGATCACTCATTGTTCATTCGATAAGTTTAGCGACATTGCGGAAGCCGTGGGTTTTATAAGAAGTTCTGTCGATCACACATTATCCATTCGTAAAGCCTCCCTGGGTCTGGTGGTTGTTGACATATATATGGATGATATTCTTCTCACTGGAGATGACCAGGCTGGGGTAGCCTTGACAAAGAAACATCTCCGTCAACACCTGGTCACGAAGGATGTGGGCTCCCCAAAATACTTTCTAGGGACAAAAATCTCTCGAAAGCCCAACTCTTTGGTCATCTCCCAACGTAAGTATGTTCTTTATCTTCTAAAGGAAATAGGGTTGACTGTGGCTAAAACTGCCTAATGCCCCATGACCACTAGAGAAGATAAAACCTGGACAGATGACTCGCCTCCTCTATCAGATGTTACGAGGTACAGACATCTGGTCGGCAAACTCATTTATCTCACGGTAACCAGACCCGACATCTCCTACACTGTAAGCACGGTTAGCTAGTCCATGCAAGCTTCTAGGGAGTGTCATCTATAATCTGCCCAGAGGATATTGGAATATATTAAAGGACGCCAGGTAAAGGACTACTATTTTAGAATAATGGTCATTTAAAGATTGAAGCGTACTCAGATTCTAGCTATGTTGATGTCAAAGGAGATCGTAATTCCACATCGGGCTTTTGCACATTTATGGGGGGAACCTTGTGAGCTAGAAGAGCAAGAAACAGACTATCGTCTCCAGGTCGAGTGCAGAGCCAGAATATCGAAGTATGGTGTCGACCACGTGTGAATTAAAATGGTTATGAGCTATCATGCTTGACTTAGGAGAGGTCTACAACCATCCTCTACCTATGTTCTGCGACAATAAGGCTGTTATATATATCTCCAAAAATTTGGTTTTCCATGAGAGAACAAAGCACATCGAAGTGGACAGCCATTTCATTAGAGAAGAGATCTCGAAGAAACAGATTTGCACTTCGTTCATTAATTCATACAACGAGTTGGCAGATATCTTCACCAAGTCTGTGTCCGCTTCCTTTTTGCACATTTATGACAAGCTGAGCATGATTGATATATATGCTCCAGCTTGAGAGGGAGTGTTGCAGTATGGAGACCGGGCGGTCTGGCAGCTTGAGTCTAGTGGTTTGGAGACTTGGTGGTCTAGCAGTTTCACTCTGGTGGCTTGGTAGTCGGGTGGTCTGGCGACTTCTCTCCAGCGGCTTGGTAGCCGAGATGTTACTGATTGGAGACCGGGCGGTCTGGCGGTTTGACGCAGACGACTTGATGACCGGGCGGTCTGGCGGTTTGACGCAGACGACTTGATGACCGGGCGGTCTCTCTTAGTGGCTTCACATCTCTTTATAGTAGTTGTCGGGCAGTTAGCCTATTCGTCTAACCGCGCCGCTTGTGCGGTCTAATTTAATGTATAGTCGGTTGTAACATTGTTTATTTGTCCCACATTACTTATTTGTAATCTCTCCAATCTCCTCCATTATAAAAGGGAGTCCATACTTTTATAATACTTACTTTTTTGAATAATAAAAATTCTGTTATTCCAAATTTCGGTCTGTTTCTTTCTTGTCCGCACAACTTCCATGCACCATTTTCTAAAGTACTCACATATCCCACTCTATCCAAAATCATTCCTGACATAAGATTCAATCGAAGATCCGGTACATGTCTGACATCTCGAAGAACCAAAATACATTCTAGGTTCGTTTTAAGTCGCACGTCACCAATTCCATGAATCTTGGACACACTCTTATTCCCCATTCGAGCATTCCCAAGATCACCAGTCATGTAGCTCATGAAGAATTCTTGTCTATGTGTGACATGGAAAGAGACACCCATGTCCACAACCCATTCAGTTTCATTTCTGGATGTGTGTAGACACTCACTCCCTTCCACTAAGTATACATCCTCATCATTATTTCTCGTGATGGTGCCCGTGGTACCTTCTTCCTCCTTAGGCTTGGCCTTGCCATCTCTCATATCATCCTTGAATTTGAAACAGTTTTTCTTGATGTGCCCAGGCTTGTTGCAATAGTAGTATGTGAAGGTTTTACCCTTCGACTTCGATCTAGTTTGGGACTTTCCCCTTTCATAAGGCTTCCAGAACTTACTCCTTCCGCGATCATTTATATTCTTATCCTCACTCACCAAATCTTATGGATGATCCTCACCATTTGCCTTTTGCATGACCTCTTTATTCAATAATAAGTTGTAAACTATTTACAATTTGCTTACCAAAATCACAAACATCTCCCAACTATTTGGGTGGGACCTCAACGACAACATTGCTTGAAGCTCTTCATCCACGTTCATCTTCATCATCTACAGTTGGTTCACTATGCTCTTGAATTCATTTAAGTGATCGGAGATCAGTGTGTCATCCCTGTATTTTAAGTTCACTAACTTCCAAATGAGCAAGATGTTGTTCCCCGCAATTTTCCGCTCGTACATTTCGAGCAATCTACCCCACATCTCACGAGTGAATGTAAGCCCAGATATATGATGGCATACACTAACATCTAGACATTTCACATAACACCACAACACTTTTGATTCAATATACTCCAGTTTTCATCGAAGACTTTCTTCGGCTTCTTAGAATCATATTCTAATGGGAGAAACAAATCCTTTTCGTAGAGAATGTCCCACATCTTGTCCTTCTAGATAGACCACGAATTAGTGCCATTAAAGAATAACATGTCCAGTCCCTCATCTCCCTTACTTCTTGAACCATCTTCCATGGCAGTCCCCACAGAGGAAAAACTTACACAAACACTTGATGTGCACTGATTTCAACAATCCAGAGAACTGCCAACTTCTCACTGCCACAGTCTATGCCAGATCCGCACAACCTCTGTCTGATACCAGTGTTAAGAAACAAAGATTGGAATAAAACTACTTAATATAACCTTTGGGGTGAAGGACTTCTTCATAGCAGGCAGGAACAAGCAACAAAAAAAACAGCACAGAACCATGTGGGGCAAACAACCACCACAACCACCAACAAACCAACAAAACAACAATAAAATGACGCGTAATAAAAACAGAGAATGCAAATCAGAAAAATGACAACACACACAGATTTACGTGGAAACCCCGAAGGAAAAAACCACGGTGAACGCTTGCACGGGCGGAAGCTTTACTAGGTGACGGCGGAAATGAGACACACTTCCCCTTTCTTCCCCTAACCTTCTTCTTCTTCCTCCTCACAAACTCTCACCCTAAATCCCTGCAATAGCTATAGCTTAGAACTTTCCCCTCTCTCTTCTTGCAATTGGTTGCAGTTGCACCTCTCAATTTCAAGAAATCCTCAATCTTCCATAACCCTAAACTGAACCCCAGTTTATAAAAAAACATTTTTGGTTCAACTGAACCCAAAAAAACAAAGGGAACCGAGCCGGCCAAAGAGAATGAACCAGAGCAGGAAAAAGAACCGAGATGTTACAGGGCTGCAACAACCTATGCCCGCAGCTGCAATTATCGCTCTTCTGGCCGCTGCCGGCGGTGAAGCTGCTGGCTCTCGTCGAGCTCTGCCACGCTCTTGCTTCCGGCCGCCGCCGCTCTTTAGACACGACCAAGGGTTTGGAGCCCCCAGCTCTCAACAATTACCATCTTCAACGACAGAGTTGGAAGTACCCTCCAGGAAAACATCACTTCTCAAATAATGACTCTACAAGTATTGTTGACTTCCTGTGATCTCGCCAACCCCAACCTAAGCCTGAGCATAATAATTGAAACTCGATAATCGAAATAAAATGATTCGAATCATCTGACTCGAATCAAAATAACTTGAAATTAATTTTGAGTCGATTTCGAATAGATTTCGAGCCGATCACAAGTAGCACGATTTATGATTCGAGTTGACTCAAATTAAATTAATAAATAATTGCTAGGTAACTGTTTGGGGCTTTGGGTTTGGTGTGAGCCCACAATAATGAAGGTTTTGCCTTTTTTTGAGTGGCGAAATCGGTCGAATCCGCTGTTTTTTATTACTTTTTCCGAGATTGAGTGGCACAAAGATACGACAGTAATTGGAATTCGGAGCAAGAATCATGATTTCGAAGTTGTACTCTATGTTCCATCACTTCCCTGTTCACTATGCTTGCCGTTATGAGAAATTTTTATGTACACGTGGGTACATAGAGATAGGTGCAATACTTTTTTAGGCGTCGGATTTAAGATCTGACCGCCAACATTAAAGATTGCCAAAAATATCTAAAAATAGGTAGGAGTTTTTGTTGATCGGACGACTCACAATGCATCGCGGGCACCATCCTCCACATGCCCGCGTGTATCTAAATTTTTTTTGCCGTTATCCCTTACTTTCTTATTTTGTGCAAATTAGTCCCAACTTTCAAGACCCTAAAAAATTAAAATAATATAATTTCTCATTATTCCTAGACCCTCGTCCACCTAGTTGTATTTTATTTTTTGCCAGCAATTATTATCCCCTACATCGTTATATAATTTAAAAAAAATAAAATTTTATAATAAAAAACAATTAATTTCGAGATGGTTCAAAATTGGTTCAAGCTGGCTCGGAATTGAGTTTATTACAATTCGAGTTAGCTCGACTCGAAATCAATTTTGATTTAGAGTCGATTTCGAGTCAACTCCGAGTCGAAAATTTAGACTTCGAGCCGAGTCTGACTTGATCGAAATCGACTCGATACCACCCCTGCCCCAGCCTTACATGAAACTAGAAATTTTTCAAGCTTGTCGTCTTGCCCAATCATGCTTAACTTTGGAGTTTTTATGCTCCTCATCACCAACTAACCAATTGGTGAAGAGGAGTGTAGAAACTCCAAAGTTAAGCATGCTTAGGCAAAAGTAGTGGTGTGATGGTTGACCTCCCTGTGCTGCCCGCTTAACTTGAGTTTTTATCGTCAAATGGAGGTTGCAGTGTTCAACAAGCCCTTGTGCTTTGTGGTGAGACCAGAGTGCAACACCCTATCCGTTCCAAATAATATAACAGTAAATCCGATCAGGACCCCACATCCTATTAAATGAACAAGATAAATAGTTATCAAATGAGCATCAACCAAATCAAACCTACACAAATACGCATATCAGTAATATATGCTAACGGAAGCTTTTTATTTATTCATTAGAATATCCACTACAACATTAGGAATATACACACAACCATAGTCTTGCCCTTAAAGCCTTACATGAGTTCAAACATGGTTACTATTGGTATTACCATGATGATCTGGAAGTGATCAAACATATAGTCTTCCTGCCAACGCAGTATGAGCCTATCAGAGTCACACATACGAGCGTTTGGAGAATTTGAAAGATTGGATTATGTTGGTCTTACTCATGTGATGAGTGAAGGACCAAGCACTGTCATGAGTTGAGTGTGTTGAGACCAAGCACAGCCAGACGTTGAGTGCGTCGATACCATTCGACGATTCGTCGAGTCAAGTGTTGATTCGTCGAGTTAGGCATTGAGTGCGTCGAGACCACTCGACGATTCGTTGAGTCAAATGTAGATTCGTCGAGTCAGGCGTTTAGTGCGTTGAGTCTACTTGACGCTTCGTCAAATCAAGTGTTGATTCATCGAGGAGTTGAGAGCGTCGAGACCACTCGACTCTTCGTCGAGTCAACTATTGATTCGTTGAGGCGTTGAGAGCGTTGAGTCTAATTAACGCTTCGTCGAGTCAAATGTTGATTCGTCGAGTTAGGCGTTAAGTGCACTCGACGCTTCGACGGGTCAAATGTTGATTCATCGATTATCGACGTGAATACTCGGCGAATTCCGATTCATCAGCTTTATTTCCTTTAAGCCCGGTTCAGCATGGCCTGCCGATATCAGTTGGCTCGGTATTTAGTATATATATGATATGTATAGTAAACCGAAAAAATGACGATACATTTTGACCTAATCGCGAGTCAGCTTCTTCTTCCTCCAGACAGAACAGTTCCGCCAAGGCCGTGAACACTGATCTCACTGCCGACCATCCGCCATCCTCGTACGTCGCCGAAAAGTCTTTCCAATACATCGTATTCGTCGTCGCCGCCTCTTCTAGAGCAGACCTAGCAGTCTGTGAAGACGCATAGTGCTTTCTTCCAACCTAGATCTTGTATGACAAGAGTCTAAGGGTTCTCCCGTTCGTGTTGATCATCTATAGAGGCATGAACATTATTCTGTGCTCGAAACTCCAGCCGCTAGTGATTGACAGATTTCTTGGAGCGTTGCCGTTCGTTGGATTTCTCTAGAGCGTCTTGGTTGAGTAGTGACTCAATCCCACAAAGGTAAATTTTTTTTACATCAATTTTACTTCTTGATCAATGTTCATCGCTAGATCCGAACAATTTTGGATATTCTTGTTCCTAATTTTCACTCTGCACAGCTGTTGTGACGTATAACAAAACTCAATAGTGGTATCAAAGCAGGTTGTGCGATGATCATTGTTTCATAAGTTGATAAATATATTGCTTGTAGATCTGGAAATTTAGATGTGTTCTAAATACCCAAATCTATTCTTAGAATCCCGTCAAGAACGCATGTGATTTCGTTGTGATATCTTAGTTGATATATTTGTTACTCCTTAACAGTAACTGTCTCTCTTGTTGGTTTGTGAAACAAAGTGTGTGTTAGATTTTGAATCTCACATATAGAGACGAGCTTGTCAATTGTGTAAGTGGAGTTGGTGTTGCTCATGTCCAGTGCATATAAATCTGAATATTTGGAAGGGTTCTAGATGTTCATATTTAGCCCAGTTCGTCAAGTGTTGATGATTTTTTTGTGCACATCTGGCATGCATTTGGATTATGAATGATGTGAGCTTTATTTTGTGGATGTGCACATTGGTTAATTGTTAACCATGATTACGTGTAAATCAATTATCTCAAAAATCTCTTAAGCAATAATAAGTAATCAGATGCCTTCCGATGGATGACACTCTTCCTGCCTCGATCGTTGAAGTGTGGGCTTGCCAAAACAAGGTGCATTAATATATCTTGGTAAGGATGCGAGCGGATAATTATGATATCCCACTGTCGACATCGGGTCAAACTTAACTAGGTGACCACAAAGGTTGAGTGCCCAGAGGTATAGGGTTAGCATGCACCATATGATGGATGCAAATAAAGAGTTATTCACCAACCATACAAGAGTTGCATAGTGATGCAATCAACAAGCGTTGCCTACCTAAATAACTGCATTGTGAGAGAAAAGCCGAAGCTGACTCATAGTGTTAGTGAAATACGGATCTTGTCCACTAAGAGAGTAGCTCACATAAACTCTCCGAATTGATATCGAGGGTTATCAGTTTGATAAAAATAGTGGGAGTAATTTGATTGAAGTCCTAATTGAAATAAAAATGTATTTTGAAATGTAGTACTAATTTTTCTCTGCATGAATCCTTATAAAATTTTCATGGCTAGTGGATCCCATCCCACCTTGTCCCTCACAGCCATCCTTGAGAAGGAGAAACTAAGTGAGACAAATTATTTGGACTGGTACAGAAACATGAGAATTATTATCGGGCAAGAGCGTAGGCTCTATGTTTTGGAAATGGAATCTTCTGAAGAGCCAGTCGGGAATGCATCACAGTCTAATAAAGATGCTTATAAGAAGTATCAGGATGACTCCTTGGATGTCAAATGCCTCATGCTGGCAACCATGAACTCTAAGCTTCATAACCAACATGAGAACATGGGTTGCAAAGAAATTGACGAGCATCTCAAGAAAATATTTCAAGGGCAAGCTCGTCAAGAGATGTTTGACATCACCAATGTGTTGTTTCAGTGTAAGATGGGAGCTAAAGACCTAGTAGGGAATCACGTACTCAAGATGATTGGGTATATAGAGAACCTTGAAAAGCTAGGCTGTACTCTAGGCCAAGAGTTGGCTACAGACCTGATCCTGCAATTGTTGTCGGACAGTAATGAACAGTTCGTCTAAAACTATAATATAAATGAAATAGACAAGACACTACCCGAGCTCCTAGGCATGTTGAGAACTTCCGAAATAAATATAAAGAAGACCAAACCTACTAGCCATATACTGATGGTGCATAAAGGCAAGGCCAAGGCCAAGGGCTTCAAGAAGACGAAGGTAGGACCTAAGTCATCTCTTGAGCCCAAGTCTTCAGCACTAAAGAAGAAAGGCTTAACGAAAGAAGGGAAATGCCACCACTATGACAAGGCTTGTCATTGGAGGAGGAACTGTCTTTCTTACATTGAGGGTCTGCAAAATATGAAGGGAGGTATGACTTCCGCTTCAAGTATCTATGTTATAGAGATAAACTTTTCTACTCCTTCATATTGGGTATTGGATACTGGATGTGGTTCTCACATTTATATAAATGTGTAGGAACTGAGGAGAAGAATGCTGATTAAAGAAGAGGTGGACCTGCATGTTGACAATGGAGAAAGAGTTACTGCAGTCGCCGTAGGAGTTTACCGTCTTTCTTTGCCCAGTGGGCTTGTAATAGAACTTGATAATTGTTATTATGTTCCTTCCATAACTAGAAACATTATATTTATTTCATGTTTGGACATGATTGGATTTTCTTTTATTATTAAGAATAATTATTGTTCTATATTTAAGAATGATACTTGTTATGGTATAGCCCAAATGTTTAATGATTTATATATTTTGAACTTAGACCATCAGATCTATAATATATAAAATACTAAAAGATTAAAAATGAATGAATCAAACCCTACGTATATTTGGCATTGTCGTTTGAGCCATATAAATGAGAAATGCATATCCAAGATCCATAAAGATAGACTACTGGACTCATTTGATTATGAATTATTTGAGAGATGTGAATCCTGTTTATTAGGCAAGATGACTAAGGTCCCTTTCACTGGTTTCAATGATAGAGCTGATGATCTCTTGGGTATAATACATAGTGATATATGCGGACTCATGAGTTCCATGGCTAGAGGTGAGTACTTCTACTTTGTTACATTTACTGATGATTTCAGTAGATACAGATATGTGTATCTTACGAAGTGCAAATCCAAAACCTTTGAAAAATTCAAAGTGTTTAAGAGCGAAGTTGAGAAATAACTGGGTAAGAGGGTTAAAACACTCCAATATGATCGAGGTGGCGAATACCTTAGTCATGAGTTTCATGATCTTCTGAAAGAGTGTGGTATTGTATCACAGCTCACTCCACCCAGGACACCGCAACATAATGGTGTGTCTGAGCGGAGGAATCATACTCTGTTAGACATGATACGGTCGATGATGAGTCATGCAGATCTACATGTTTCCTTTTGGGGTTTTTATTAAAAGTTTGTTTAGGATTGAGAGTGACCTAGAGGGGGGGGGGGGGTGAATAGGTCCAATTTAAATCTTGGCTACTTAAAATCAAGATATTTCTTTGTGTGTTTAATAATCTAGTCACAATATTCAAGAAAACAGAACATATCTAAATTTATTAGCACAAATCTAATTTTAATAATCATAGCACACATCAGAGCACAACACAACACAACACAACACAACAGTTTTATTGTGGTTCCCCAATTTATGGGTACATCCACTTCCCCCTTCGCTTATCTATTAATGAGCCAGATTCGACCAAACTTCTTTCTTTTTCTCAGATCCTCAGATCTTACACCTCAGAGCCCAGCTGGCTCCTACAACTCAAACAAAACAATGTCCTACCTCAGATCCTCAAGATCTTACAACTCAGGTTCCTCTTCAAGAGCCCTACCTCATAATGATCCTCAACTCCTACTCCTCAGGCAAACCCTTGCCCTACAACCTCAGAACCTTTCAGCTCTTATAGCTCAGAGAAATACTCCATCTCCTACCTCAGGCATACAACCCTACCTTAGCCTTTATAATTTAAGCTTACAACTCAGATAAATCTATCTCCTACACCTCAGATCTATTAATAGATCTTACAAAATTAATATAACAAAAGGAATTTGTGTTTTGAAATGTCACCTAGGAAGAAAGAGATTGGCGACTTCTTCTTGATCAGATCTTGATGTGTAAACTTCTTCCTTAATCCTAGTTGTGAAGAAAATGATCCAAACCTTCTTAGCCTTTTCAAAGCTTCTTGAAGGATAAGATAGAGTTGAACTTGGCTTGAGAAGATAGAAGTTGATCCACGATCTGCCTCCTTTCTACTTTCAGAATTCTCTTAAATTTTCTGATAGACTTAGATGAGAAGAATGATTATTATTGTCTCTTATTTCTGTTGTGTTGGTCTCCTTATATAGGCTTTGGCAAGAGTGACCGGCTATCGTGGTAAATCCACTAACATCTGACAGTTCTGACAATTGTCATAACTTCAGGATTTGAATTCTGGACTTAGAAGAATTTATATTTGAGAGCTTCTGCATGAAGGTTATGTCGACACCAGTCCTGGGTGTCGACACTTCTCTTATAGGGATGTCCACACCAATAGAGTGTGTCGACACTGCTTGCTTCTTGTCTTAACATAACTTATGTAGAATGTGTCTACACTGCTAGCTTCTTATCTCAACACAACTTGTATCAAATGTGTCGACACTAGTCTTGAGTGTCGACATAGCTGGCTTCCAGTCTCGACATAACTTGTGTAAAATGTGTCGACACTAGTCCTGAGTGTCGACTCAGCTTTCTTCCAATCTCGACATGACTTGTGTAAAATATGTCGACACTAGTACTGAGTGTCGACACAGCTTTCTTCCAGTCTCGACATGACTTGTGTAAAATGTGTTAACACTAGTCATGAGTGTCGACATAGCTTGCTTCCTTGACTGACTGTGTCGACCCAAGTCCTAGGTATCGACATAGCTTGCTTCCTGTCTCGACACTACTTGAATAAGGGTGTCGACACTAGTCCTGAGTGTCGACACAACTTGATTCCTTGTCTCAGCACTACTACTACAAAGGTGTCGACATTTGTCTAGTGTCTCTACACTTTTGCACTTAGTTTATTTTTCCTGCATAAGTAAACTTAACATACTTCAAATACAAATTTGTGTATATCATTGAGTTGAAAGGGCTTCTTCAAATCAGGTACACTATTCCCAATATACCCAACAATCTCCCTCTATTTGGAGAAGTCATAACCCCAATTCAATGATACACATCATGATACCAAACTATGATGATAAAGATATAAATTCAATAGTGTTGAACAAAATATAAAGTAACATAATTGATAACACATATAGAATACAGTGCAACCCAACTTTTTCATTATATCTTGTCAAAAGATTATATTTTTTTGGATTTGTTATACTGTTCTTTTAAAGCAAAAATTACATAATGTTCAAAAAATAAAATCTAGGAAAGATCCGGCTCTCTGATGACAATCCCTTTTCTTGATTGTATCTTTGCTTTAACTTCAGGCTCTTTGTCAGCAGCAATCATTTTGCCTTTGTCATTCTTGGCTTTCGAGATCTTTTCCTATTTAAGCCTCTGCCTTTCAAAATAGTGATAAGGCTTGGAAAAGTATTTGCTGGGCTCAACAGAATTAGCTGGGATCTTCCTTGCCTTCAGATCATTTATGAATTTGTAAATGACCTCCTGCTGCTTTAAATGCTTAGCCCACTCTTGCTTTGTGTACCATTTTCCCCTGTCAGTAGCATTAGTATTGACTGCTTTCCATGTAGTGAGTATAATTGATCTGAAATTTGGGCTCCATTGTTCAAAGTCAGGCCTAACTTCTGCTTGTTCCTTGAACCTTTTCTTAGACATTTGAGCTTCCTTTTCTTTTAATATAGCAGAATCAATCATTTCAACCTCCTCACATATTATATTCTAAATTTGACCTGGAGGACTATACATGGATTAAACAGCAGTTTGAATGTCCTCAAAGTTAGCTGGTCTATACATGAATTAGACATCTTGTTGAATAGCCTCATAATAAGCTGGTCAGCAGCTAGACTCAGCAGTTTGGTCCCCATCATACCATAAGGGAGGATGGCCTAAAGTTTCTTTGATGCTATTTGAGAGCAAAGTGGCATGCTCAAAGCTAGCCTTTATCATTACCCTCTCCCCCTTTATGAATTCTCATTCCATATGATCTCTCAAATCATTCTTATGAAATCTTACTTGACCATCTAGATAATTTATTCCTGATGTTACCGAATTCTTTACTTTTAGTAAATGGTCATCCAAATCTTTGTTAGAAGCCTTAATATCCTTAATCAAAGAAGCAGAGTGAGTAGATAGTTGTGTTTCTATTTCTTTGGAGGTAGAAGTTAGCTTGGTTTCTAGAGTAGTAGTCTGTTTTTTTTTTATTTCTTCCAAAGTAGTATCATGCATAATTATCATATTCTCATTCATTCTTGTTTGATTCTCCATGACATAGCCTTGTTTTATAGCTATTTCATCTTTAGTTTTCTTTGATTCTACTTATTTTGCAATATAGACCACAACATTTGCTCCCATCTGGAAGAAATCAATCATATCTGTCTTTAGTAGATTTACTTCAAATCTGATAGACTTAATGTCTTGAGCTAGTTGAAACTGCAGCTCCTTTTTCCTTTCATCTACATACTTTTCAAGTTGAGTTCTTTGCTGGTCAAGCATAATCTATAGTTGCATTAGAATTAAACTTAAATCCACTGCATGAGCTGGAGTTAATTCAGATTGAATAATCCTTTTATAACTCCTACTTCTCTTTTTCAGTTCAGATAATTTCCTTTTCTTCACCAAAGTGGCTTCATCCTCTTCAGATTCGGAAGAACTTACCTCCTCAATAGATTTTGTCTCTTTGGCTATTTAAGTATTTGGGGCCTGATCTGCTAACTCCCCCTCAATCCTTGCATAATCTTCTTCATTGATGTTTTCCAAGTGTGTCACTTCTTGCAGTACTTCAGTATCAGGAACATGGTCCTCTGGAGTATTAATTGTCCCCCTGGACATCTAAATCAGTACTCAGAAGTATTTTTTCTTCAGTCACCCTGAAGATTGTATCTTCAACCTCTTTTTCAGACAGGAACCTTTGTTTGTTCCAGTTATTGTACAACTTCCATGATTATTGTATATACTATGTTTATTTCAAGTGCTAGCAGATCATTGAGGTTCTCCCCCTCAATTGGATCCTTTTCTTATATATTCTCCCCATGCACCTGATCACCTATTCCAGGTGTGGGCCTTGGAGATTTCTCAGCCATTGTATCATCCTGTTTTTCAGAGGTAGAATAGTTTTGTTCTTTAGAGTTACTGGAAGAATCTTATTCCATAACTACAACCTTCTTCTTCTTATCCTTCTTCTTCTCAACTGCAGATGTTTCTTTGGATAGGACTCTATCCCACCTTGCAAGTATTCTCATGTCCATTCTCCTCATATGGTTTATCTTTGATCCAAGCTAAGATTAAGACTGCCATGAATGGCTTGCACTAGGTAAAGACTTATAATTCTTCCCATATTGGGCTTCTTAATACTCACTACTATTCTGTCAAAGATAATCTTGGTCTAGTTTGTCTTGACTTTGAATACAACTCTTATCATCAGCTCAAACATGAATGATGAAATCCTATCATGTGCTCTAGTCTTACACAGCAACACCTTCCCAATAATTTCAGACAAGAACTTGCCTTGGAAATTCATACCCTTCCTATTTAAGGTACTTCCAAACTTAGTGGTTGGAGCCAATCCACACCACACAAATGTTTCAGCAGTCTTGGTGGTGTCTAATTCATCTTTTTGATCGATTCTTGGAATTTGAAAAACCTTGGCCAATTTCCTGGGTGTGATTTTCATTTTTGCTCCATTTACCTTAGACTTGATCTTTTCTGAGCTTGAATCTAGTATAGTATTAGAGAAGAACTCTGAAACTTCTCGTTTCCAGAAGTTTTTTGGTTCTGAAAGTAGAAATTCTTTTCCAGCGTCAGTGATTAGGTCAATAACATTCCTGATTTCTTCTTGCGCTGAGTCGAAACCATTGCGCACAAGCTCATACCCTTCAAAGATATTGTCGTCATTCAAGAGATCAAGAAAGCGTAGTCGATTTCTACTCTCACACCCCTTTTATAGTTAAATCTTCCCTGAAGTTGAAAGGGCGCGCTGCATTTAGACTTTTCTAAATTTTTGGGTGAATGCCTAGTGTCGACACAAGGAAAGTTGTCTATCGAGATGTGTCGACTCAAGTCGACATAAGGATTATGTCTCTCGACACATACCTTAGAGTCTCGACACCCTTATGCCTTGACACTTATTTTAGTGTCTTGACACTTTGCATTTATGCAGTGTCGACACACATTCTGGTGTCTCGACACATTACTATCTATAGAGTCGACACACTTTCTGGTGTCTCGACACTTTTTCAACCGTATCGACACACACTATGGTGTCTTGACACAATTTTTGACTTAGTCAAAATTTTGTTTTCTGAAATGTAGATTCTTGACATTTATGATGTCTTACTTGTTTATTTAGGTTGGTAGACTTTGTTACTTACTTGTACAAGTTGAACAAGGATTTTTTTAGGTACCAATAAAAATGGTTATTCTATATTTAACATTCCTAGTTCAAACTTGAAGAAATTGAACTTGTTTTCATCTAAGGTTTTTGTGAATATGTCAACAATTTGATTTTCAGTTGGAGTATAATATAAACTTATATTGCCTATTTCAGCATGTTCTCTAAGAATGTGATATCTGATTTCTATGTGTTTGGTTCTACTATGAGAAACTTGATTATTAGCAATTGAGATTGCACTAGTAGAATCACAATACATAACAATTTTACTTAGCTGTTTATTATAGTCCTGGAGTTGATGTTGAATCCACAGTAACTGTGCACAACAACTCCCAGCTGATATATACTCAGACTTAGCTGTTGAAATAGCTACACTTGTTTGCTTCTTACTGCTCCAACTGATGAGTCTTCTCCCCAGAAATTTATAAGTTCCTGATGTACTCTTTCTGTCTTCTTTACATCCTGTAAAATCTTCATCTGTGTATCCAGTTAGATCAAAATCACCATTCCTAGGATACCAAAGCCCAAGATTGGGTGTGCCCTTTAGATATCTCAGTATTATTTTAGCAGTCGTATAATGAGACTCTTTAGGGCATGCTTAGTACCTAGCACAGACACAAGTTGAAAACATGATATCTGGTCTACTAGCTATCAAGTAAAGGAGTGATCCAATGATGCCTCTATACAAGGATTCATCCACTGGTTTCCCAGATTCATCCTTGTGTAGTGAAACTAAGGAACTCATTGGGGTTCTCATGGTAGAAGAATTTTTCATACCATTCTTATTAATCAACTCCTTTGTGAACTTAGACTGAGAGATGGTTATACCATCTTCAGATTTTCTAACTTGGAATCCCAAGAAGAACTTCAGCTCACCCATGCTGCTCATTTCAAACTTGCCATGCATAAGCTTGGCAAATTTTCTACATAGCAGCTCATTAGTAGAACCAAAAATAATGTCATCTACATAAATCTGGACTAGGATGCTTGAACCTTTGATGTCCCTTAGGAATAGTGTCTTATCTATCTTCCTCCTAGAAAACTTATTCTCTATGAGAAAGGTAGACATGGTCTCATACCAGTCTCTAGGTGCCTGTTTTAACTCATATAATGCTTTATGTAATCTGAAGACATGAGAGCTAAGTTTAGGATTTACAAAACCTGGTGGCTGTTCTACATAGACCTCTTCCTTCAATGTACCATTTAGGAATGCAGATTTAACATCCATCTGGTAGACTTTATATCCTTTGTAAGCTGCATGTGCTAAGAACAATCTAATGGCTTCTAGCCTAACTACAAGTGCAAAGGTTTGGTCAAAGTCTATTCCTTCCTCTTGTATATACCCTTTAGCCACAAGTCTTGCTTTGTTTTTTTAACTATAACTCCATTCTCATCCAATTTATTCCTATATATCCACTTAGTTCCTATGACATTGTGATTTCTAGGTCTAGGAACTAGACTCCAGAACTTACATCTCTCAATTGATTAAGATCTTCTTGTATTTCTATAATCAAGTTGGGGTCTGAATTAGACTCTTCATACTTCTTAGGTTCCATCTGAGTGAGAAAGCTAGAGAACATAACCTCATTTTGATGTCTACTCTTAGTAGTCACTCCTAGACTGACATCATATATTATTTGATCAATAAGATGATCTCTAATGCGTCTAATAGCTACAGGCAGATTCCTACCATCACTTAGTTCTTCAGGTGGTGAAGGATGAATCTCTTCCTCCCCCTGAGCAGTGACTGTGTCTGCTATAGGAACTACAACATTGTTTCTAGCCTCTAATTCTATATCAGATGAATATCCTATATTTAATTTTTCCATCTTAGAGTCAACATCTCTTAGACTAGAGTTGTTAGATAGTTTATTATGTAAGACAGAAGTTTCACCAAAAACAACATTAATTGATTTATCTACCACTTGATGTTTCAAGTTGTAGATCTTATATACCTTGCTATAATTACTATAGTCTACAAAAATACCTTCATAGGACTTCTCTGAAAACTTAGTTATATAAGTCTTCTCATTGTCTAAGATATATCACTTACTTCTAAAGATCTTGAAATAGGATAGACTTGTTTTTCTGCCTTTCATTAGTTTATAAGGAGTCTTGTTATGACTTTTATTGATCAATGCCCTATTTTAAACATAACAAGAAGTGTTTAAAGCTTCAGCCCAGAAATATTCTAGGATAGATGTGTCACTTAACATTGTTCTACCAGCCTCAATGAGAGTTCTATTTTCCTCTTAGCAACCCCATTTTGCTGGAGAGTTCTTGGAGAGGAGAATTCCTGAAGGATCCCTAGTTCTTTACAGAAATTTGTCATTTTTTAGATTGAAATTCTGTGCCATGGTCACTTCTAAACTTGACCATAGAATAGCCCTTTTCATTTTGAATTTGTTTGACAAAATTAGCAAGAATGTCCAGGGTTTTAGACTTTCTCCTTAGGAAGAATATCCAAGTAAATCAAGAGTGATCATCTATTATCACATATGTGTAAGAATTCCTACTTAAACTACGAATTTGCATAGGACCAAATAGGTCCATATGAAGTAAGTACAGACACCTTTCAGTGTCTTTGGATTGAATGCTCTTAAAGGAGAATTTTGTCTGTTTGCATCTTTGACATGCAGAACACATGCCTTCTTTGGAGCATTTTAGCTGGGGACCATTTCTAACTAAGTTCATAGAAAACAAATTTCTCATAGCTCTATAATTTAAGTGAGTTAGCCTCTTGTGCCATTGCACACACAAAGAGTCTTTCTTACTTGTTACTAGGCATACAAGAGAATCCTCATTTATACTTAAGAAGTTTAGACAATAAATATTGCTACTCCCAGTGTCTGACAAGATGATCTTTTGATCACTTGCATTCCTTATCAGACACTTATCATTGTAGACTATGATTTCAAAACCTATATCATAAAACTGACTTATGATTATTAGATTGTGTTTCAATCCTTCCACATAAGCCACTTTTGTGATAGTCACTAAACCATTAGAAATGTTACCATATCCCTTGGTGAGTCCTTTTCCTGAACCTCCAAAGATTACTTTTGATCCATCCTTTACTGAAGCATAGTCCCTTAGTAGACTTCTTGTTCTAGTCATGTGCCTGGAACAGCCACTATCCAAGTACTATATTGACATTTCTGTGGTACTTGGATCCACCTACAATCACAGAATTAATTAACCTTAGGCACCCAAATAGTTTTGGGGCCTTGGTTCCTGTTATACTTAGCTGTGTGAAGCACAACTGGCTTTCTAAACAGATGAGTTTATGACTTAAATGAGGGTGTTGTTGGATTGTACCAACAATATAAGGCAAAATGCCCAACCTTCCCACAACACCAACATTCAAATTTATTATATCTTCTCTTAGGCTGCACATTTGAAGTTGTACTTCTGGGCAACTTAGAGTTGATATTCAGATTCCATGGTAGAGGTGCAATATTGATTCCCTTACCTTTCAGGTTTAAGTGCTGTGCACTGGGACTAGATCCAAGAATTCCTTGGCTCCTTGGATTGATCACTCCTTATGGTGGTCTGTGGGCATTATAACCATTAGATTTTTGTCCTTTCCAGCTAGGATCTTATTGACCTTGCTGGTGTTGCACTCAAAATTCATGTATCTAGGAATACATGATCCTTTCTATCTATTAGAAGTTAGATGCATGACTGGTTGCTTAGCTGGACCTATTGAGGCTTAACACTTAGGATCACGTTTCTTATTGATCTTATTATCCTCAATATATCCTACACCACTTCTAAATGGTGCAGAAAATGTATAAATAATAGGTAACATAGACTTAGGTCTTGAGAACTTTTCCAGGAGCTGTCTTTCCTGAAGAAGCTTTGCTTCCAGGTCATTAGCAGTCTTGGTTTGTTCTGCAATAGTCTCAGTCTGACTATCTATTTTATTGGTTAAGTGTATGAGCTTCAGTTTTTGAAGGTCCAACTTAATGTTGGCCCTCTCCAACTATAAAGGTACTACTCTCAGAGAATCTAGTTCTCTAGCTTGTTCCTTAATTAGCTCTTTGCTTGTAATCAAAACCTTCAACAACTTCCCATATCTGTCGATGAGTGCGTTGAAATCTTCTTCAGAATCTAAAACATGTTCACTATTATTAGAAGAATGTGAACATGATTCATTCTCTGATGCTGATCAAGATCCTTCGACAAAACTAGTAGTAAGAGGTTTTTCCTTGGCAGAGTTTGAATAATCTAGATTTTCTTATTCTGCTAGGGTCAGCAACCCTTGATCTGTATAGTCTTCACTATCACTGGATGATAGTGTGGTTCTTATGCTATTGCTAACCTCCTCAATGGACATTAAACCCAATACAATCTCATCCTCTTCTGATTCAGATGAATCTGTCCCACTATCTGAAAGAGTGGAGTGCTTCTTGACCAAAAGGCTTTTGTCAAACTTCTTGTGCTATCCAGTCTTCCAATTTTCAGACTTTTTCTCCTTCCTTTTTAATGGGCAGTCAACAATGACATTCCCGTGCCTGTTACAGCAATAACAAACAATATTAGTCTTAATGTGTTTATTTTGAGAAGAACCATACCTATCCCAAGATTTCTTTTTACTGGGTTTCTCTGAGTGATCTGTCTTCTTGTGAGAAGAGTCTCCAGCTAGACCCTTCCAGCTGCCCTTCTTTCTTCTCCTCAACATCTTCTTGAATTATCTTGAGAAGAGTGACAGTTCTTCTTTAGTCATGTCCCCTACTGATGAGGAAGATTTTGTGCATTCTGAATCTGCATCATCTCTTTCTGAGGGAGCAGATTTCTCCCTGACTTTCCTGAATGTCTCAGCCTTTAAGGCCAAAGACTTTTCTCTATTGAGTGCTCTTGCTGAGTCTTCTTTAGACTTCCTGAGATTCAGCTGTAGCTTATGAGGCAGCAGCTTGCCAAATAGAACCTGGGGGTCTATATTGGCTAAGTTGCCCATTTCTCTAATAGCACAAATCTTGATGTCTCATTCCTTATTCAAGGACCTTAAAAACTTATCATTAAGTTCATAATTGGTGAACTTCCTGCCATATGTTCTCAGGTTGTTCACTATTCTAAAAAATCTCTGAAAGCTCTTTGCCATTGTGTCTTTCTTGTCTTGTATGAAGGCTTCATACTGCTGGTTTAATAGAGATTTTTTGTCATCTCAAACCTCATCAGTGCCTTCCATATATACAATCAATGATTCTCACATTTCTTGGATGTTTTGCAATGAATCAAGTTTTGGAATGTGAAATCATCTATAGCACTAACAATTATGTTCTGAGCCCTCTTATCCATAGAGGCCAGATTATCTCATCCTTGTCCATCTCCATGTAGGTCTTAGGTGTCCTTATGTTGGCATCAAGAATTGACACTTTAATAGGTATGAAAGGTCCTTCCAATACAGTGATGTATATTCTTGGATCTGTAGCCTCCATGAAGAGTCTAACTCTTTCCTTCCAAATCCCAAAGTTTACTTTAGAACAAACTGAGAGTTTGATGGATTGGTTTTCTCTTTGAGCCATGATTTGATCTCTATTAATCCTTAGGATTCTCACTAGGCTATTATTCCTTTACAGTCAACCTCCCTCTGATACCAATTGTTAAGTGTTTGTTTAGGATTGAGAGTGACCTAGAGGGGGGGGGTGAATAGGTCCAATTTAAATCTTGGCTACTTTAAATCAATATATTTCTTTGTGTGTTTAATAATCCAATCACAGTATTCAAGAAAAAATAGAACATATCTAAATTTATCAGCACAAATCTAATTTTAATAATCACAGCACACATCAGAGCACTACACATCACATCACAACAGTTTTATAGTGGTTCCCCAATTTATGGTACATCCACTTTCCCCCTTCACCTATCTAGCAATGAGCCAGATTCAGCCAAACTTCTTCTTTCTTTTCCTCAGATCCTCATATCTTATACGTCAGAACCCAGCTGGCTCCTACAACTCAGACAAAATAATATCCTACCTCAGATCCTCAAGATCTTATAACTCAGGTTCCTCTTCAAGAACCCTACCTTAGAATGATCCTCCACTCCTACTCCCCAAGCAAACCCTTTCCCTACAACCTCAGAACCTTTCAGTTCTTATAGCTCAGAGAAATACTCCTTCTCCTACCTCAGGCACACACCCCTACCCAGACTTTATAATTTAGGCTTACAACTCAGATAAATATATCTCCTGCACCTCAGATCTATTAATAGATCTTACAAAATTAATATAACAGAAGGAATTTGTGTTTTGAAATGTCACCCAGGAAGAAATGGATTGGTGACTTCTTCTTGATCAGATCTTGATGTGTAAACTTCTTCCTTAATCTTTGTTGTGAAGAAAATGATCCAACCATTCTTCGCTTTTTCAAAGCTTCTTGAAGGAGAAGATAAGGTTGAACTTGGCTGTAGAAGATAGAATTTGATTCACGATCTGCCTCCTTTCCACCTTCAGAATTCTCTTAAATTTTCTGACAGACTTAGATGAGAATAATGATTATTATTGTCTCTTATTTCTATTGTGTTGGTATCCTTATATAGGCTTTGGAAAGAGTGACCGGCTGTCTCGGTTAATCCATTGACATCTGACAGTTCTAACAGTTGTCAGAACTTCAAGCTTTGAATTCTGGACTTAGAAGAATTTCTGTTTGAGAGCTTTTGCATGAAGGTGTTGACAACAATTCTGAGTGCTTACACTTCTGGACTTAAATTGTGTCGACACTAGTCCTGGGTGTCAACATTTCTTTTATAGGGATGTTGGCACCAATAGAGTGTGTTGATACTGCTTGCTTCTTGTCTCAACATAACTTGTGTAGAATGTGTTGACACTGTTAGTTTCTTATCTCAACACAACTGGTATCATATGTGTCAACACTAGTCCTGAGTGTTGACACAGCTGGCTTCCAGTCTCGACATAACTTGTCTAAAATGTGTTGACACTAGTCCTGAGTATCGATACAACTTGCTTCCAGTCTCAACATGACTTGTGTAAAATATGTCAATACTAGTCCCAAGTGTCAACACAGCTTGCTTCAAGTCTCGACATGACTTGTGAAAAATATGTCGACACTATTCCTGAGTGTCTACACAGCTTGCTTCCTTGACTGACGATGTCGACCCAAGTCCTGGGTGTCGACACAACTTGCTTCTTGTATCGACACTACTTGAATAAGTGTGTCGATACTAGTCCTAAGTGTCGACACAAGTTGATTCCTTGTCTCAGGACTGCTACTACAAAGGTGTCGACACTTGTCTAGTATCTCGACACTTTTGCACTTAGTTTATTTTTCCTGCACAAGTAAACTCAACATACATCAAATATAAATTTGTGTATATCATTGAGTTGAAAGGGCTTCTCCAAATAAGGTACACAATTCCCAATGTACCCATTAATTTTGCTCTAGAAACTGCTGCTTTTACACTAGATCATGCTCCAACGAAAGCTGTTCTAAAGACACCATATGAGATATGGACTGGGAAGCGTCATAGTATGTCTTTCATTAAGATTTGGGGCTGTGAGGCATACTTGAGACGTCAAATGCTTTATAAGATAGAACCCAAGCCAGATAAATGTTATCTTGTGGGGTATCCTAAGGAAACTGAAGGGTACTATTTCTACCTACCGTGCGAGAGAAAAGTGTTTATCATAAGGACTGGTGTATTTCTTGAGAAAGAGTTCTTAAGTAGAAAGAATACCATGGTAGAACTTGAAGAAGTTCAAGAACCACAAACCGTGAATGAACTGGACTTGGAACCTGAGAAAGGACTATAAGTTGTTGTAGCTAAAGAGGTTGCTCAAGAAACACAGTCCTGCGTAGATCTGGTAGACCAAGATTTGAGCCTGAGAGATATGGATTTCTCGTGTTTCAAATAGGTAATGTGTTGCTTATATATTATGATGATGAGCCTGCAACCTACCAAGGATATTTGTGGACCGTACTCCGAGAAGTGGCTTGAGGATATGAAATATGAAATGGACTCCATGTATGAAAACCAAGTTTGGACCTTCGTGGAACCAACTGAAGGGGTACGACCCATAGGGTGCAAGTGAGTGTTCAAGAAGAAGACTGACATGGATGAGAATGTTCAGAAATTCAAAGGGCGATTAGTGGCTAAAGGTTTCATGCAAATTCATAGTGTTGACTATGATGAGACCATTTCCCCTGTTGCTATGGTTAAGTCCGTCAGAATTCTGCTTGCTATTACTGCGTATTATGACTATGAGATCTGGCAGATGGATGTCAAAATAGTTTTACTAAATGGAAACCTCCTCGAGAAAGTGTATATGACATAACCCAAGGGCTTTGTATTTTTAGGTGAAGACACTAAAATATGCAAGCTGCAGAGATCCATTTATGGATTAAAACAGGCTTCTCGAAGTTGTAATCTTCGTTTTGATGAAAAGATCAAAGAGTTTAGTTTTATCAAAAATGAGGATGAACCGTGTATTTACAAGAGGATTAGTGGGAGCATTGCTATCTTCCTGATGTTGTATATAGATGACATACTGCTGATTGGGAATGACAAACCGACCCTACAAGTTGTTAAGAACAACCTAGGGAACATATTTTTTATGAAAGACTTGGGCAAAGCGACTTATATACTTGGTATTAAGATCTATAGAGATAGATCAAAGAAGTTGTTGGGTTTGACCCAAAGTATATACATTGATAAGGTGTTGAAATGGTTCAACATGCTTGAGTCCAAGAAAGGATTTTTACACATGTCTCATGGTGTGAGTCTCTCTAAGGACCAATTTCCTAAATCTTATGAAGATAAGGACCGCATGAAGTTGATTCCATATACTTCTGTAATTAGATCAATCATATATGCAATGATATGTACTCGACCCGATGTCTCTTATGTTTTAAGCATGACTAGTAGATATCAGTCTGATCTCGGTGAAAGTCATTGGATTGTCGTCAAGAATATACTAAAGTACTTGAGAAGTACTAAGGATACGTTCTAGGTATTTTGTGGAGAGGAAGAGCTCGTTGTAAAGGGTTACACGGATGCTAGCTTCCAAACTGATAGGGATGACTCAAAGTCTCAGTCAGGATTCATATTTTGCCTAAATAGAGGAGATGTTAGCTGGAAGAGTTCCAAGCAGGAGACAGTTGTTGATTCTACAACTGAGGCCGAGTATATCGCCACTACGAATACAGCGAAGGAGGCTATATGGATTAAGAAATTCATCGGCGAGTTAGATGTAGTTCATAATATTGTTGGTCCCGTAGTTCTCTACTGTGACAACAACAGTACAATTGCACTTGCTTTAAAACCTAGATCTCATCAGCGCTCCAAGCACACACTTTGGCAGTTCCATCTTATTCGAGAGATTGTCGATCGAGGAGATATGAACATTTACAGAGTGCCGACTAAAGAGAATATTACAGATCCACTAACAAAGCCTCTAGCGCAGAGAAAGCATGATGGTCATGTTAGATCTATGGGTATACGATACCTTAATGATCAGCCCTAGTGGGAGTCTTGTGAATTGTATATTTGTCGGTTGTTTTAATAATTCATTTGATGAATAGATTACTATACATTTCATTTTATATTTATGACAAGTTCTTTTGTTATGTAAATTTATTTCTATTATGATAGATTAATTTAACGTAATAAATACCCTTATAATATTTGCTTCCATAGGAGTCAAGTGGAGACTTGAATGTGAGAGCTTATGTTTAAGAAGCTTCATTCTTAAATAGTCTCTAGTTGAGTGTCATCTTATAAGCTAAGGGCGATGATGATACATTAAGACTTGCATGTGCATTGACTGATGACCGGTTCTTATAGGTCATGATATTGTGATATCAAGTCATCACATGGGTACTTGTTAGTGAACAAGTTTTACTGGACAGACCCACCATGAAAATACTTTGTGGATAGTTATATGTATGTGCCACAAGTATGGCTCAAGTGGCAATGGTGTTTGTGGTTCTTTGACCTGAAGTCACAACATTCATCGAGTGAGGAAGAGCGTGCTTTGATGCTATCAAAAGTCATGTCTTGAGAAAGTTGGATGATAAATGTGATTATTGGGTACGTTACAAACCATTTGGATGTTTGTGTGTGAGCAGAGATGGGATTTGTCCTCCTATATAACAAGAGTTGCATCCATGGGCCCCTTGATGGAATGGGACTGAGAAATACATGGTCATGCTTGATTGAGTCAATATATGATATTGGACTCACCGATTTCCGGAAGTTCATTCTAGATTAGGAAACTAGGATTGAACAATTATGAGGGTGACACGGTCTATACCTATAGTTCTATCCGTATATAAGAGACAAAGGGACATGAATACACTAATACATTGGTCATGGGCTTTCGAGTTTTAAACTCTTATTGCTTGGGGAGCAATGATGCATTGCTAGATGCTGCTCATTGTTTGAGAAGCTTTTGTTTGATATTTTCAAGATTAAGTAGGAGACTGTTGGTATTATCATGGTGATCTAGAAGTGATCAAGCATGTACTCTCACTGCCAACGTAGTATGAGCCTATCAGGGTCGCACATAAGAGCATTTGGAGAATTTGGAACATTGGATTATGTTGGTCTTACTCATGTGATGAGTGAAGGACCAAGCACTGGCAGGAGTTGAGTGTGTTTAGACCAAGCACAACCAGGCATTGAGTGCATCGGGACCATTCGAAGGTCGTCGAGTCAAGTGTTGATTCGTCAAGTTAGGCATTGAGTACGTCGAGACATGCGTTAAGTGCGTTAAGTATACTCGACGCTTCGTAGGATCAAGTGTTGATTCATCGAGGCATTGAGAATGTCGTGACCACTCGACGCTTCGTCGAGTAAACTATTGATTCGTCAAGGCGTTGAGAGTGTTGGGGCCACTCGATGCTTCGTCGAGTCAAATGTTGATTCGTGGAGTTAGGTGTAGAGTGCACTCGACACTTTGATGGGTTAAATGTTGATTCGTCGATTAATGACGTGAATACTCGACGAATTCTAGTTCATCCACTTTATTTCCTTTATGTCCGATTCGGCGTGGCCTGCTGGTATCGACTGGCTCGGTATTCAGTATATATACGATATGTACAGTAAACCAAAAAAGTGACGATACGTTTTGACCTAATCACGAGTCGGCTTCTTCTTCCTCCCGACAGAACAGTTCCGCCAAGGACGTGAACACCGATCTCTCCTCCGACCGTCCACCGTCCTTGTACGTCGCCGGAAAGTGTTTCCAAGTCATCATATTCGTGTCTGCCGCCTCTTCTAGTGCATACATAGCAGTCTGTGAAGATGTAGAGTGTATTCTTCCAACCTAGATCTTGTATGACAAGTGTCTAAGAGTTCTCTTATTTGTGTAGATCATTTGTAGAGACGTAGACATTATTCTGCGCTCGAAACTCCAGCCGCTAGTGATCGACAGATTTCTTGGAGCTTTGTCGTTTGTTGGATTTCTCCAGAGCATCTTGGTTGAGTAGTGACTCAATCCCGCAAAGGTAAATTTTATTTACAGTGATTTTACTTCTTGATCAATGTTCATCGCTAAATTCGAATTATTTTGGGTTTTCTTGTTCCTAATTTCCGCACAACTGTTGTAATGTATAGCATAACCCAACATTTACATGATTTACATGCATCCGTACGCAGACCAACAATATATGAAAACCCCAAAACTCCTTGGATTTTGAGGTCCATCACAACTTTGAGCTCCTTTATAATATCCCGACTTGTATTGGGTCACTTGAACCCTAATGGACCCAATAAAAGTGACCCGAACCTCTATCCAAGGCCCAAAGAGGTAGGAGGTAAACCCTATTTGGGGATATTGAGCTAAAGAACTCTGATTTGAGTTTTGTTAGTTCGATGAACTTGTATAGTCGATGTGAGTGTGATGAAACTTGTTGCATCGAAATCCATGGTCATATGGCGGTTATGACAATTTCTCGCAAAATGTCATGATTAAGAGAAATTTGAATATTGAGCTAGAGAACTCTAATTTGAGTTTTGGCAGTTCTTATGAACTCGTATAGTCGATACGAGCGTGATGGGACTCACTGCATTGCAATCCGAAGTCATATGATGAATATAAGCACTTTGATTTTCGTTGCACGTCACGACGCACAATTTTCAAAATTTAACAAATAAACTCTAATTTGACCCCGGTCAGTGGCATTGAATTCGAATGATTAATACAAGGTCAACATAGTTCATTCCGACAAATTCCAATAACAGTAAGTAAAACTTTTGTCAGACCATGCTTTATTGTGCACCAAAAAGCATGCACACGTCAATTGTACCATAATACCCCCAACATTAACCTGTCCCCCGATGACATGGATTCACTTTGATTTTGACCCACAAGGGGTACCCACCCTATGGCTGACTTTCGTCAAACCCCCAAAAAACTTATTTTTTGAAAAAAATTCAAAAGAAGGCGTTTTCAATTCAAGCCCCACTTGTTCTCCACCATAGAACCATCTCCTAAGTGGCCTCACCAATCAGAAATCCACAAAAAAGGGGTGGGATTTTGGCTAAGAGAAGGTCCAACACATTCCCTTCCCTTCTCTTTTCCTAAGCCCAACAAAGTCCAAGCCTCCCCGTTCTCCCTTGATGCTAATACCTAGCGTGTAGCTCTACCCCAGATGGGAGCCACTTGGTCGAGACAACTAGAGGAGAGGAGGAGAGGGATTCTCCTCTTGGGATTTATTCCACACTATCAATGAGAAAGTGAGGGGCTCCTCCCCACCCATATGTAACATCCCATTTCATTCTAGGCCCCTCACACACGTTTTGAGTCAAGAGAATTAACTCAGGCTCGTGAGAGTCGAGTGAGTCTGGTGAACACGACGCCACTCGACGAATTTAACTTAGAAAGTAGTCGCGATACTTTAGGCATCGAGTGATATCGACGCCATTTGAAAAGGCGTCGAGTGATCCCGACGAAATTAACTTAGAAATACTCGGGAAACTTTAGGCATCGATTGATCTCGATGCCATTCGACAAAGCGTCGAATGAACTCGACGCCACTCAACACGACGTTGAGTGGTCCCGACGCCTTTTTACTTAGACACTGCGGGATGATGTTGGCGTTGAGTGGTCTCAACTCCACTCAACACGGCGTTGAGTGGACTCAATGTCACTCAATGCCTTAACTTGGAAAAGTCCGGAATACTGACGGCGTTGAGTGGTGTCAACACCACTCAACGCGACATTGAGTGGTGTCGACACCACTCAATGCCTTGACTTAGGATTGCTGGCGGCGTTGAGTGGTGTCAACACCACTCAATGCAGCATTGAGTGGGGTCGACACCACTCAACGCCTTGACATAGGATTGCTGGCGGTGTTGAGTTGTGTCAACACCACTCAACACGGCGTTGAGTGGTGTCGACACCACTCAACGCTTTTGACTTGAGATTTTTTCTAGAGTGTTGAAGGCGTTGAGTGGTGTCGACACCACTCAACGCAGTATTGAGTGGTGTCAATACACTCAACGCTTTTGTACTTGAGAATTTTTCCGTCTAAAAATTATGTTGACAGGTTCACTTGTATATGGACTGAATCGGGTTCAGGATAAAACGGTGATAAGACATTTATCTCTACAACAAAACTATATAATCTATTCATCATTTCAATAAAACATATTTATGACAATGATTGACGGTCCAATTTTTGGTTACACGTGACAAAATGAGGAATCATGCTGTCAGCCATGCCCAACCACTCATATTGAGTCAAAACCTTTAAAACAGCCAGCCTCACCTCCATTCCACCCCACCATCACCTTCAGTGAACCCTAAGGATCAGAAACTGATAGCTGGAGCAGAGGATTAGCCGAAGCAAGGGTCGGCCATGACGCACCACCACCAAACCCGTTGTCAAGCTCGTTTAAGGGTTTGTTTATCCTCCCCTACCTCTATGCTAGCTGTCTAGCTCTTTTAGGAGAGATATCAGGCTCAAATGAGCCTGATGCCATGGGAGAGGGAGTATTCTGAGCATTTTTTATTTCTCAGGTTCGTCGTAGGAGCCACCTCTGGCGGCCACGTCATCGGGAATCGCTAGTCGCCACCTTAATGGAGGTGGTGGATTCAATCGCCGGCGGTGGCGGCGACCAGAAGGCCTGGAAATGCAAGATCAAGTTTTGCCCAGGTTAGGGCAATCTGGACCATTGACTCATTGGGGATGATGAGCCGATGCCGTTTATTATTTATAATAAAACTATATGTTTATTTAAATGATTATTTTTCTGTCACTGTTTGAATAAAACCTTGCTTGTAAATTTAGGCCTCTTAAAGGCATTTTTCAGAAATGATGCTCAACATGAAAAAGGTAGATCTAGGTGTTAACTTTAAATTGACATCCTAAAGTTGTAATTTGGAGCACTACCACTCCCTGTAGGGCCATTCTACTAAGTCTGGTCCTAGGCTAGGGCAGATTTTTAAATGAGTGCCCAAGCCAAATCCTAAGTCCACATGTCATGAAATTTTGAAAATATATGTGTTTATGCTAGACTTAGGCCTTGTACAAAAATCAGAATTTTTGGGATGTATTTTTCTATAGTTTTTATAGAAATATCATTTATTAAATAATTGGAATATAGGAAGATTCCTTCTTCCAAATGCCTCCAAATTTGGGTGGCATGGTCATTGGGTCATTATATGACCATGTTAAAAGTTGCAGGTCATTTAAACCTCTGTATGTTGGGAAAATCCAACATGTATGGTGGAGGTAGATTTGTAAATATTGTGCCAAAATGTAAAAATGGGAAGTTAGCCCATTTGGCCCCATGAATGTTCATGGGATTTTGGACAGAGGCATATAGGGATGAGTTACACCTCCCAAAGAAAGAGTGAGATTTTTGGGAACAAAAATCCCATTATTTTGATTTAATGGAAAATAAGTTCTTTTAAAAATAAAAAAGAGATATAGGTCTACTGACCTTATAAAATTCTAAAATTTTGATACATGCCCTAATAGGACATTTTACATCTCTAGAAAAAGTTATAAATCTAGTTGCGGATTATATCTTGTGTATATAGTAGATTTATAATTTTACCATTTTTGGAAATTAATATAAAAGTAAGGAAAACTACTGTTGAATAATTATGGGAAAATTTATAGCATCCTATTTCTATGATTAAAACCTAATATAATTAATTAAGAATATTTGGATGATCATATATACTGAAAACCCTAGTAGTGACATTTTTTAATAATATCCATATGAAATTATGTTAAGTCAAATCACTGACTAGGATCATGAATTTCTGTCCTCAGTATTATTATATCAATTTTGATCACCATTAATTTTCTAGGAATTTTTTTTGTATATTTTAAGTACTTCATTTGGAAAATGGATTATTTATGAATTTAATTATAAATAAAAAATATATGGAAATTCAAATTGGAAAATCATGATTTTCGATTAACAGACATTTTTAACCTAGATAAACCTCAAATAATTTATTTAGACATAATGGACCACTAGTTAGAGAAGTTCATGTTCAAAGTGACCTAGGTCACTTAATTAATTAATTTAAATTATGGTCCAAAATAATTAGAAAGATGATGAAATTCTGAATGATCAATATTACATACCTGACAAACCCATGATAAATAATTAGGGGCATTTAGCACAAGGAATTGGAAGTCATTTTGTTTGGGCTGGAGTTATATCATGGGTTGCGCTTAGATAAAGTAACACATAACACTAGGACCCATAGGGGATATGATAGGAGGTTGTATTGAGAAGCGTATTGGGAAGTTGGAACCCTTGTTGGTGTCAAGTAGTAACGAGTGTTGGAGTGCAAATCCCAAGGAAAGTAATTAGAATGGAGTCCGGCGGAAGACCGTCGTTCTCCCAATAATTCCTTAAGTCATCAGGTTCACTCAAGAACAACATAGAGAGCTGGGTATTAATAATGTGTAAACACTAATAAAAGTAAGTGTCCTTGAGAAAGGGAGCTTTGAGCTTCATCCCATCGTAGTTCCTAGTGCCCCCGAGAGTCCGTCACCGGGTATGCCCTGGGCAGTCCAATGACTAACCATAAGTTACTATGCCTAATAAGCATTAGACAAGACTAGTCTAATAGGTTAAGGGAACGATGTGACGATCTTACCCGTATAGGGTTGGAGGATACAAGACGGGCTTTGTCCTGCGAGCTGGAGGCTCGGATGTTTGGATACAGGACGGGTTTTGTCCTACGAGCTGGAGGCTCGGATGTTAGGATACAGGAAGGGTTTTGTCCTGCGAGCTGGAGGCTCAGATGTTTGTATACAGGACAGGTTTTATCCTGCAAGCTGGAGGCTTGGGTTGGAAATAAATTACATGTGCATAAAACATATTAGTGGTGGGTCATGCAGTACTGGGCCAATTGTCACACCGATGACAGTATGGTGACTCAAGTGAGGTGTGAGGGTTTGAGGGGCCAGTAGGTTGTTTATACTGCGGTCTGGAGTACAATCCCCGAGAATGCACACCCAACCTAAAAGTCTGGTGGATTAGCCAGCGGTTTAGTATGTGGTGACTCTGCTGTGTTCTTTAGAGGCATACAGAAGGTCTAAGGCTGGTAGTGTGTATACCCGCCTAGGAGTGGAGACGCCCGCTCCACTGTTGCCGTAACCACAACGATAGTACCTGAGAGTTAAGCTAACTTCAAAGAGTGGGAACTAAAGGTCTGTGCGCACAGAGTCGTGTGGGTGAGTTGCACTTGTATGATTCATAACCCGCATGCCATACCATTCATACATAATTAGGATATACACACCATAGATCTTTATAATATTAATTAGTATATGCTCTTTATATGATAAATTATATTTGTGAAACCTTAACTTATAAGTTTGTATGAGCATTCATATAAGTTAAGACACTTCTGTGATGATTAGTGCAATAGTAGTTAGTTTACTTTTCTGTTTAGTACTTTACTCTACTTACTGCACTTCTTTTTGTACTTCTTTTCAGTACTGCTTTTACTCCATTACTTGTACTATATAGAACTGCTAAAGTAGAGATATATTTGTTATTCTATAACCATGATAGAATAGATCCACTATCACCTGCTTTACTTTTATACCCCTTGTTATTCTCCGCTTCATCCTCCCTCTCGATACCTAGGAGTCGTGGGGGTGAGGCGAGGACAAAATGTCTTAGTCTTTATGACTAACGGTCGGTTATCACCGTATCATTTTAGGAGCTCAAGGAGATAGAGCACCAGCTGGACGAGGTGGCAGGACATAAGGAGCTGGTACCACCTACTACTACAACTGCAGCCTGGCGTCAGGTGATGATGCGTGTACTGATGATAGATTAGCTTTCGCTTAGTTAGCTTTTATGTGAGAGAGATTGATTACTATGTACTGGGCATAAGCCCTTTTCTCTTTCATTCTGTACTCATTGTAGACTATTGGATCTCTCATTTTACTTATATTATGATGATGCTATGATGTTGACTCGATATATAAATTGCTTATATTGCTTCTCTTCTCGATTGGCCGATAGGTTGAATGATCATACTAGCCGGTAGGATCGGCGTCTTGCGGTGTCGACTAGCCCGTGTGTGGTAAGTATCACCGTAAGGAGGCGACTCTAGGCATAAGACCGGGTTACATCCGGAGTAGGGGGGGGGGGGTTTGTAACACTGGACCACTGAGAAGAAGTACGTAACACTAGACCTCCCCTCTCGGGAATTAGTTTGCAGACAAACTATGCAGCGGAAATAATGGTGTGCCCATGTGTAAAAGTCACAGAAAATAGTCGTTTTAAGAAATGAGTTAGGCCAATCATAATGTAAACCTTACATTTATGGAGCCCCCACAGGTCGCTGTACTGCTAGCTATGGTCCCTCCCCCTCCGGATGCCGCACCTTTCCAGTAGACAGAGATGTGGAAGACTCTGGTGGACATCCTCGATTCCTTTAGGGATCAGTAGGCCCCGACCCAGCAGCCCAATCCAGGATCGAATTGGCTAAGTGCCTTCAAGAATTTGTCCCCGCCGATGTACCATGGGACAGAGAATGCAGTAAAGATGGAGGAGTGGCTCGAGTCCATTCAGGAAATGCTTGCAGGTATCAGCTGCCTTGTTAGGTAGGCAGTTCCTTTGGCGACTTCTGCAATGGATGCTCAATCGAAGAGATGGTGGAAGTCCATGCACGACTCCACATATGCAGATATGGAGCTGTCAGATATTTATTGGGATGAGTTCAGCGAGGCCTTCTTGGATCACTTCATGTATATTACAGATAAAGATGAGTTAGAGGAGAGGTTTTTGAACCTCAAGCAGGGGACCAGATCAGTGATAGAGTATCAGAGGGAATTTTCCCATCTGGCTAGGTTCTCGGGGATACCTAATCTGGATGATAGGAGGTATGCAAAGAGGTTCTACCGGAGGCTTAAGGACTCTACTAGGCAGGCTCTATTGTTTATTTCCCATGGCACTTCGACGCAGATCATAGAGATGGCTAAGAAGCTGGAGGTAGACCAACTGATGGTACAAAGCAGAGGAAAGAGACCATTAGACGGGTCATTCCATGGGGAGAGCAGTAGGGGCTCCCAGAGTGTCAGAGTGATGAGATACAAGAAGGGTCGGGGGGGGGGGGTTATCGTCCCAACTTTAGGCAGGAATAGGGGCCTCCTGCAGTACTAGCTCCCCAACCACTACAGGTACACGAGTCGAGGAGATAGGACAACCGTGGACACTGACTGTTGATTTGCTTTAGATGCCAACAGCCAGGGAACGTAAGAGCTGACTGCCCTCAGCAGTTCCATCCACCACCTCCTCCTCCACCTCTGTTAGTCCCTCTGACACAATAGGGCCGAGGCAGAGGACAAGGTCGAGGCCGAGGACAAGGTCGAGGCCGAGGACATTATGGCCGAGGTCGAGGGCTGGAGCAGATGTACGCTTTGGACCTCGCCAAGCCAAAGAACCCCGAGGAAGTCATTACAGGCACTTAAAATTAATTGCAATCTATCTTTCATTTTATAGTACTTTGCCAACCCTAGTAGAACAACAAACGTGATATAATTCAAATAAAAACCTCAGGCATAGTCTTTGTCAGCGGCAAGCCCGCTCATACATTGTTCGATACAGGTGCTTCCAAGTCGTTTGTATCAAAAGCCTTCATGGAAGGACTTGCGGGAATAGAATGATTCACGGGCATAACCAGGAGGGTGAGTCTGCCAGATAGATCAGAGCTATTATCATCTGCTAAGTGTAACATAGAGGCAGAAATTAGAGGAAAGACCTTCGAAGCACCGACGATGATTTTGAGAATGCCAGACTTCGATCTTATCTTGGACATGACTTGGTTGCACTGGAACCATGCCCAGATCGATTTCCCTTCAAGGAGGATCACCTTACGACATGGGGACACCGAAGTCATCATTGAAGGTATTAGACCTATTTCCCATATTCTATTATCATTTGTACAGGCTGTCAAGGCCCATGAGCATGGGAAGGAGGTATACATTATCTACTTCGAGATGGCGGGAGCAGAAGCTTCTATTGATGATATCTCAGTGGTTCGAGATTTCTCCGATGTATTCCCGGAGAAATTGCCCGGATTGCCACCGATTATGGATATGGACTTCCAGATTCAGTTGGTGCCGGGAGCGAAGCCCGTGTCTCGGACATCGTATAGGATGACCCCCAAGGAGTTTTCAGAGTTCAGGACCCAGTTGCAGGAACTGGTGGGGTCAAGATTTTTCAGATCGAGCTCATCACCGTGGGGAGCTTCGGTGCTATTCGTTAAGAAGAAAAATGGATCGTTGCGGCTCTGCATCGACTACCGGGAATTGAACCAATTGAAAGTCAAGAACATATATCCATTGCTACGGATCGACGAGCTTTTTGATCAGCTATTGGGAGACTTTTGGTTCACCAAGCTGGATTTGAGGTCCGGGTACTATTAGCTGCACATTCAGGAGGAGGATATCCCGAAAACAACCTTTAGTTTTCGTTACGGCCTATAAGAGTTCCCGGTGATGCCCTTCGGACTCGCGAATGAACCTTCCGCATTCATGAGTCTGATGAACCGTGTCTTCGAGCCATTCCTGGATAGATTTGTTATAGTCTTCATCGACGACATTCTGATCTACTCTCGGACAAAGGAGGAGCATACCCAGCATTTGGCACTGGTGTTGGGCAAGCTGAGAGAGCATCAGATGTACGCAAAGTTCTCTAAGTGCCAGTTCTGGCTGCAAGAGGTAGCATTCTTGGGGCATACCATCAGTGGAGCTAGGTTGGCTGTGGACCCGACCAAGGTACAGGCAGTTCGAGATTGGTCGCGACTAAAGTCAGTTTCAGATATACGCACTTTCTTGGGACTGGTAGGATATTATCGCAAGTTTTTGGAGGGGTTCTCAAGGGTAGCACTCCCCCTCACATCCTTGACGAAGAAGGATGCGACTTTTACTTGGAGCAAGAAGTGCGAAGCAGCGTTCTAAGAGTTGAAGGACAGGCTTACCTCTTCCCCCATCCTTGCACTTCCATCTGGGAAGGAAGGATTTCACATTTATATCGACGCATCATATTAGGGGATGGGTGCAATCCTGATGCAACATGGACATATCATTGCATATGCTTCGAGACAGCTGAAGAAGCACGAGCAGAATTACCCCGTACATGATTTGGAGCTCGGGGCTGTAATATTCGCGTTAAAAAGTTGGAGGCATTAATTGTATGGGGTTCATTGTGATATCTTCTCAGATCACAAGAACCTCAAATATATTGACACGCAGAAGGATCTAAATCTGTGCCAACGGAGATGGCTTGAGTTATTGTGCGACCATGACTACAAGATGCATTATCACCCGGGGAAGGAGAACACCGTGGCGGATGCCTTGAGCAGGAGAGCTGACACTACTGGACCGAAGCCATGGGTGATGGCTATGGAGCTTGTACGGATGATGGAGGATATGCACATTACCATGGTTTATAGAGCTGAGCCGGATGTTTATCAGGGTACATGAACTCCTTGGTCATCGAGTGTGATATATGGGAGTGCATTAGGACACAGTAGAGGCTGGATGAGGATTTGGAGCCAATATTCATATCCCTGGAAGGGGGCAAGTCGGAGGACTATTCTTTGCATGATGACATCGTTCATTTCTATGGCCGTGTCTATATACCCGCAGGAGGCGGTATCCGGGAGGATATACTCGGGGAGGCACACAGTTTTCAGTACTCAGTACACCCCGGTATCACCAAGATGACAACGAATCTGCGAAGGAGCATGTATTATACAGGGATGAAGAGGGATATCATATATTATATGACACATTACGAGACTTGCCAGTGGGTAAAGACAGAGTGCAAGAGCCCAGGAGGGTTACTACAGTCATTACCAGTAGTAGAGTGGAAGTTTTGAGGATATAACTATGGATTTCATGCACGGATTGCCTCGCTCCCACTCTGGGAAGGACTCTATATGGGTCATTGTCAATAGACTGACCAAGGTAGCCCGATTTATTTCAATCAGGAAGGATAGCCCAGTTGCTATTTTGGTGAGGTTTTTTGTGGAATAATTTGTCAGGTACCACGACGTCCCTAGGACGATTATCTCGGATCATGATGGTCGGTTCACTTCTAGGGAGTGGAGAGCAGTGTGGGTGTACTTGGGTTCTCAACTTGCTTTTAGCATCGCTTTCCATCCACAGACCAACGAACAGACAGAGCGGACCAACCGGATTATGGAGGATCTGCTGCGTTTATGTATACTGGATACGGGGAAGCCCTGGGTGAGACTATTGCCCCTGATTGAAGTATCCTACAATAACAGTCACCAGACGAGCAATGGGATGACACCATATGAGGCTCTATATGGTAGAAAGTGTCGGACACCACTATCTTGGGTCCAGGATGAGGACCCCAAGACACTCGGGTCGGACTATATTGAGGATACAGATGCTCAGATACGGCTGATCAGGGATCGGATGCTGGAGGCACAAAGTAGGTAGGCCAAGTACTACAATGCGAGGAATCGAAAGGTGGAGTTCCAGGTGGAGGACAGGGTGTTCTTGAAGATACGTCCGGTGCATGGTTTCTCGCGGGTGCGGAGGCACAAGAAGCTCAACCCTCGATTTATGGGACCATACTTGACCTGGAGCGGATCAGTCCTTTGGCTTATTGGCTGGAGCTATCGCAAGAGTTAGGGACTTTGCAGGACGTGTTCCATGTCTCTTCGCTTCGGAGAGCTCTCCTTCGGCCAGAACAGTATATTACCACTACAGCAGGCCCGGTAGCACCTGATAGATCAGTTCGTTTTGAGCCAGTCTAGATCGATGATACATTAACTCGTGTACTACAGAAGAAGAAGGTTCTCTTGGTCAAGGTGTTGTGGACCAACCACGGATGGGAGGAGCACACCTGGGAGTCAATGGATCTGATGCGTGAATGGTACCCGGAGCTTTTTTCCTCAGATACCTTTTGATTATGCTTAAAGTTATTAAAATTCTTGTGCATAGAAACCCCGTAGACCCGAACTTGAATTTCGGAGATGAAATTATTTTTTTTGTTTATTGGGATTTGTAACATCCCATTTCATGCTAGCCCCCTCATACGTATTTTGAGTCAAGAGAATTGACTCAGGCTCGGGGAGCATCGAGTGAGTCGGGTGAACACGACGCCACTCGACGAATTTAACTTAGAAAATACTCGAGATACTTTAGGCGTCGAGTGATATCGACGCCATATGAAAAGGCATCGAGTGATCCCGATGAAATTAACTTATAAATACTCGGGAAACTTTAGGCATCGAGTGATCTTGACGCCATTCGATGAAGCGTCGAGTTAACTCGACACCACTCAACACAGCATTGAGTGGTCCTGACGTCTTTTTACTTAAACGATGCGGGATGATGTTGGCGTTGAGTGGTCTCAATTCCACTCAACGCCTTAACTTGGAAAAGTCTGTAATGCTGACAACGTTGAGTTGTGTCAACACCACTCAATGCCTTGACTTAGGATTGTTGGCGGCATTAAGTGGTGTCAACACCACTCAACGCAACGTTGAGTGGTGTCGACACCACTCAACGCCTTGACTTAGGATTATTGGCGGCGTTGAGTGGTGTCAACACCACTCAATGCGACCTTGAGTGGTGTCGACACCACTCAACGCTTTTGACTTGAGATTTTTTCTGGAGTGCTGAAGGCATTGAGTGGTGTCGACACCACTCATCGCGGCGTTGAGTGGTGTCAATACACTCAACGCTTTTGTACTTAATAATTTTTCAGTCTAAAAATTATGTAGACCGGTTCACTTGTATATGAGATGAACCAGGTTCAGGATTAAATGGTGATGAGACATTTATCTTTACAGCAAAAATATATAATCTATTCATCATTTCAAGAAAACATATTTATGACAATGATTGACGGTCCAATATATGGCTGACACGTGACAGCATGAGGAATCATGCTGTCGGCCATGCCCAGCCACTCCTATTGAGTCAAAACCTTTAAAACAGCCAGCCTCACCTCCATTCCACCCCACCATCATCTTCAGTGAACCCTAAGGAGCAGAAATTGACAGCTGGAGCAGAGGATTAGTCGGAGCAAGGGTCGGCCATGGAGTTCCACAACCAAACCCGCCGTTAAGCTCGTCTAAGGGTCCGTTTCTCCTCCCCTCCCTCTATGCTAGTTGTATAGCTCTTTTAGGAGAGATATCAGGCTCAAATGAGCCTGATGCCATGTGAGAGGGAGTATTCCGATCATTTATTCTTGCTCGGGTTCGCTGGAGGAGCCACCTTTGGAGGACACATCGTCGGGAAACGCTAGCCTCCACCTCAATGGAGGTGGTGGCGACAATCGCCGACGGCGGTGGAGTCCAGAAGGCCGGGAAATGCAATATCAAGGTTTTCCAAGATCGGGGCAATCTGGGCCATCGACTCATTGGGGAAGATGAGGTGATGCCGTCCATTATTTATAATAAAACTATAGGTTAATTTAAATGATTATTTTTCTGTCATTGTTTGAATAGCAACTTGCTTGTAAATTTTAGACCTCTTAGAGGCATTTTCAGAAATGATGTATAACACAAAAAAGATAGATCTAGGTCTTAACTTTAAATTGACACCCTTAAGTTTTAATTTGGAGCACTACAACTCTTTGTAGGGCCATTCTACTAAGACTGGTCCTAGGCTAGGGCAGATTTTTAAATGAGTGCCCAAGCCAAACCCTAAGTCCACATGTCATGAAATTTTGAACATACATGTGTTTATGCTAGACTTGGGGCTTGTCCAAAAATAAAAAATTTTGGGATGTATTTTTCTATAGTTTTATAGAAATATCATTTATTAAATAAATGGAATATAGGAAGGTTGCCTCTTACAAATGCCTCCAAATTTGGGTGGCATGACCATTGGGTCATTATATGACCATGGTAAAAGTTGTAGGTCATTTAAACCTCTGTATATTGGGGAAATCCAACATGCATGGTGGAGGTAGATTTGTAAATATTGTGCCAAAATGTAAAAATGGGAAGTTAGCCCATTTGGCCCAATGAATGTCCATGGGATTTTGGACTGAGGCTTATAGGGATGAGTTACACCTCCCAAAAAAAGAGTGGGATTTTTGGGAACAAAAATCCCATTATTTTGATTTAATGGAAAATAAGTTCTTTTAGAAATTAAAATGTGATATAGGTCTACTGACCTGGTAAAATTCTAAATTTTGATACATGCCCTAATAGGACATTTTACATCTCTTGAAAATTTTATAAGTCTAGTTGAGAATTATATCTTATGTATATAGTAGATTTACAATTTTACCCTTTTAGGAAATTAATATACAAGTAAGGGAAACTACTATTGAATAATTATGGGAAAATGTATAACATCCTATTTCTGTGATTAAAACCCAATATAATTAATTGAGAATATTTGGATGATCATAAATGCTAAAAACCATAGTAGTGGCATTTTATTAATAATATCCATATGAAATTATGTTAAGTCAAATCACTGACTAGGATCATGAATTTCTATCCTCAGTATTATTATATCAATTTTGAACACTAGTAATTTTCTAGGAATTTTTGTTTGTATATTTTAAGTACTTCATTTGGAAAATTGATTATTTATGGATTTAATCATAAATAAAAAATATATGGAAATTCAAATTGGAAAATCATGATTTTTGATGAGCAGACATTTTTAACCTAGATGAACCTCAGATAATTTATTTATACATAATGGACCATTGGTTAGAGTAGTTCATGTTCAAAGTGACCTAGGTCACTTAATTAATTAATTTAAGTTATGGTCCAAAATAATTAAAAAGATGATGAAATTCTGAATGATCAATATTACATACATGACAAACCCATGATAAATAATTAGGGGCATTTGGCCCAAGGAATTGGAAGTCATTTCGTTTTGGCTGGAGTTAGTTTATGGGTTGCGCTTAAATAAAGTAACACATAACACTAGGACCCACAAGGGATATGATATGAGGTTGGATTGAGAAGCGTATTGAGAAGTTGGAACCCTGGTTGGTGTAAAGTAGTAACGAGTGTTAGAGTGCAAATCCCAAGGAAAGTAATTAGAATGGAGATCGGCGGAAGACCGTCATTCTCCAAATAATACCTTAAGTCATCAGGTTCACTCAAGAGCAACATAGAGAGCTGGGTATTCATAATGGGTAAACACTAATAAATGTAAGTGCCCTTGATAAAGGGAGCTTTGGTATTCAGCCCATCGTAGTTCCTAGTGCCCCCGAGAGCCCTTCACCGGGTATGTACTGGGCAGTCCAAGGACTAACCATAAGTTATAAAGCCTAATAAGCATTAGACTAGACTAGTATAATAGGTTAATGGAATGATGTGACAATCTAACCCGTATAGGGTTAGAGGATACAAGATGGGATTTGTCTTGCAAGCTGAAGGCTCGGATGTTTGGATATAGGATGGGTTTTGTCATGCAAGCTGGAGGCTCGGATTTTAGGATACAGGACGGGTTTTGTCCTGCGAGCTGGATGCTCAGATGTTTGGATACTTGATGGGTTTTGTCCTGCAAGCGGGAGGCTCGGGTTGGAAATAAATTGTTTTTTCATAGAACATATTAGTGGCGGGTCATGCGGTACCGGGCCAATCGTCACACCGATGGCAGTACGGTAACTCAGGTGAGGTGTGAGGGTTTGAGGGGCTAGTAGGTTGTTTATACTACGGTTTGGAGGACAGTCCCCGAGAACGCACATCCGACCTAAAAGTCTGATGGATTAGCTAGCGGTTTAGTACGTGGTGACTCTGGTGTGTTCTTTAGAGGCGTACGGTAGGTCTAGGCCTGGTAGTGTGTATACCCGCCTAGGAGTGGAGATGCCCGCTCCACTGCTGCCATAGCCACAACGGTAGTACCTGAGAGTTAAGCTAACTCCAAAGAGTGTGAACTAAAGGTCTGTGCATATAGAATCGTGTGAGTGAGTTGCACTTGTATGATTCATAACCCGCATGCCATACCATTCATACATAATTAGTACATACGCACCATAGATCCTTATCATATAAATTTGTATGGGCTCTTTTATATGATAAGTTATATTTGTGAAACCTTAACTTATAAGTTTGTATGGGCATTCATATAAGTTAAGACACTTCTATGATGATAAGTGCAGTAGTAGTTAGTTTACCTTTTTGTTCAGTACTTTACTCTACTTACCGCACTTCTTTTTGCACTTCTTTTCAGTACAGTTTTTACTCCATTACTTGTACTATATAGAACTGCTAAAGTAGAGATATATTTGTTATTCTATAATCATGATAAAATAGATCCACTGTCACCTGCTTTACTTTTATACCCCTTGTTGTTCTCCGCTTTGTCCTCCCGCTCGGTACCTAGGAGTCGCGGGGGTGAGGCGAGGACAAAATGACTTAGTCTTTATGAATAATGGTCGGTTGTGACCGTATCATTTTAGGAGCTCGAGGAGCTGGAGCACCAGCAGGATGAGGTGGTAGGACATGAGGAGCTAGTACCACCTACTACTACTACTGCAACCCGGCGTCAAGTGATGACGCGTGTACTGATGATAGATTAGCTTCCGTTTAGTTAGATTTTGTGTGAAAGAGATTGATTACAATGTACTGGGAATAAGCCCTTTTCTCTTTCATTCTGTACTCATTATGGACTATTGGATCTCTCATTTTACTTATATTATGATGATGTTGTGATGTGGACTCGATATATAAATTGTTTATATTGCTTCTCTTCTCGATTGGCCGATAGGTTGAATGATCGTTCTAGCTGACAGGATCGGCGTCTTGCGGTGTCGACTAGCCTGTGTGCGCTAAGTGTCACTGTAAGGCGGCGGTTCTGGGCATAGACTGGGTTACATTCGGATTAAGGGGGGGGGGTCTTATACATATATAGGCCCAGACCCCCTAGCTATGCTCGCGCAAACCTCTCATACTTAAACGAGCCATAGCCCACTCCTGACAGAATCCCTCCTCGTCGAAAAATCCCTACCTGAACCTGCCACTTATGGCTGGCTAACTGGCCCAGCTCCTCCTTACCCCCTCCCCTGTGTGGAAACTTTTCCCCTCCTCCTTCGCTACTCCCCCAACGTGTTGCATGCACCCATCGATCATCGGAGCATTGCAAATACCACTTGAGCCAAGCTCCAGGCTTGGTTAGTGGTCGCGCATGGTGATCCCCACCTAACATCGATGGTGGTGCTGGGAGGGTGGTACTCAATTGGAGGCACACCTCCTCGATAGTGAAGGGTAGTGGTGTTGCTAGAAATCTCATCTCCGGTGGCACCCAAAAGTTAAATATTTTTAACAAAGGCTCTATTTTGTTTTTCGGCAGCAGCCGATGGTGCCAGGATGCCAGGCCATCGTCGGATGAAAGCCCAACCCTGGGCATGCTGGCCGAGAGTAGTAGAGTGGCGTGCAAACCACCAGAGAAGCGGGATGATGCGACACTGTCGAGAGCAGACCCAACCGCGCCACCTAGCTCCTAGGTTAAAGAAATTTGGTGGTAGTTGGTAGCATTAGGATGTCGTACCATAACAAAACGGTTCGCCGGCCCCGACGAGTCGAAGGGGGAGGTGCTAGCTTCTAGCCGACCCCCGATGAGATGAAACTGAAGAATCCTAATAATAGAGTGTTAGACTACTAACCCTCTTATTTTGCTTTTATTTTAGTTTATTGCATTTTCTTTTACTCTAATCTCGTACTAGCTCAGTTCCTTTCAGTACTTTATTTAAATTTCTTTCCATTCCGTTTTTATTACTTTCTTTCAGTACTACTTTTACTCAAATCTGTTACTAGTCCAGTTCCTTACAGTGCCTATTTTAGTTCGTTAATTTTAGTACCTTTACAGTTCTTCATTTTATTACTGCAATTTGTTTCAGTACTTTATTCTAGTACTTATTTCTACAGTTTATTTCAACAACATTTTTTCTTACCACACTCAATTAATGTAATTTACTATTCCTACATTTCTAGCTTGGGTCCTACTCAGACGAGTGTTTGGCTTTTTGGTAGAACATTAGTTGGGATAACCGAGAGTTCAATAAATTTTCCAAGGTTAGTCCCAAAAATGTGTTCTCACACTCGTTGCGCTCCTTATTTAAAGTTGAGTAGAACATTGATTTGAAGTCCGCTTGCCTGAATTATTTCATGAAGAGTAGGGTAGGTCATCGCATATTCGATAAGTGTTATTTATTTATTTATTGAAGTGCTTGTGAATTGCTTACAGTAAAAAAAGTGATGGGTCATTCACTTCCGCAGACCATTCATACCGGTGCGGGAAGGTTGATGACTCATGACGATAGGGAGATGTGCACCACGGGTGATCAACCATTTTATACCTCGTTGGATTCCTTTGTTGATCAGCCTAAATCTAAGTAATCATCGGATATTGCTCATATCCAAGAGTACACATGGTTGTACGTTAGGGCCTGGGTTGTGCGATACAACTACACCCAGAAGTGGCTGTCACAACCCGCATTTTTCTCCGAATTAAGAATTATCAGAGTAAGAGAAAACACGCGTCATGATGCCACGTCAAGCAGGGGATAACTGCTGACGCTCAGGCAAAACCAACTACAATCTTTATGCAAGAAAATCATGTGCTTAATGAATAGAAAATCAGTTATGATTAGAGTCCGTATCCCTCGGCTCAGTGGATCATCTAGTCCACAAATGAAAACTATATTAATACGCTGCGGAAAAATACTTTATTTAGATCTGACATCCTAAGGAGCACATAAGGGTCCCAAGAGAACCACTCATGCTATGCAAGACCCTACATTTAATTTATATAATATATAAGAAAACGGTCTTTATACGTGATTTGGAAAATAGTGATTTCGCTTTATAAAACATGCTGATCATGAGCTTTATTTATAATAACAATTATAGTTTAAAAATAACTAGCAACCTAGCATAAAACCTTCTCAGAGCAAGTAGACTATCTCCAGAAAATGGTAGCAGCAATAGTATATATCTAGTACAAGGTAAAAACTACCAGTGGGCGCCAACAACATGACACGAACCCACTAGCACAAATATATGTCTGTAAGAAAGTACTGAAAACAACCTCACTAACAAGGTAAACAGAACTCCAAGGTCCGGAAGTCCACCAAAAACACCACCTCCAACTAGCCACCAGACTGGCTACAACTCAGAACCTGGGGTATTCCAAAAGAAAACAGAATACCTCAGCAAGCTAAACAAAGAAAAAACTGCATGAAAGAGTCAACCAAAGGACAAAGTAACAGAAAAACATGCAGTAGAAAGAGTCACAACTGTCCACAACAGGACCACAAGAAATGCACAACGTGCAAAGCAACAGCAACGACCCAGCCCAGGAACCACATCCTGCAGGGCCTACTAGGCTACCAAGAGCCAGAATGTTGCAAACTACCAAAGAAGAAACTTCTAACACCCTAAACTGTGGGAAGTGATAGTAGCAAAAACAACAACGAGGAACCGGATCGAAGGCAAACGCAGTCCCCCAATCCACCATGTCCAAGTCAAAAGCTCGAGGGTCAACACGTGAAAACACAAGGGACCTTCCACCCGACATGCCCATCCCATACCTGGAGCAAGAAAAACATGGGTGGCCTTGGCTATATCACTCAACTCCACCCCCATAAAGAGCTACAACCACCACTACTAACCACGACCCACGATTCGGCCTTTAGGAAAATAAAGAAAACGGCCGACAAGGAAAACCCAGAAATACAACTGGAAATCCACTCGGAAATGAAATACAAGGTAAAGGAAGAGTGTTGAAATAAACCAACACGACTAGGCGTTGAGTGAAACCCACTCAGTGCCTACCTAAACTTTGGCGTTGAGCGAGCTAGCCTCACTCGCCGCCAAAATAATACCACTACCCACAAGCCCACTAAAGAATGCGGAGCTCGACGACAGTCGAACGACCAAGGCAGAAGATCCAGAACTCGAGTAGTTGCCTGCCACTTGAGTATCTAAACTCCCGCACTCGAAACCATCTAAATTCGCCTAGCAACAAATAATATACAAAGCGCACGATCAGTGACGCACGATCAGTGGTCGTGCGCACTCATCGGCTGATGATCGTGCGAAGTGAACCTGGAAAACCTGACAGAAAACCTAGCAACTGCGCACGATCAGTGTCGCACGACCACTGGTCGTGCGCACTGTTGCCAACGCTCGTGCGATTTTCCGAGACAGAACTTTGGAAACTGAAAGACAGCCGCGCACGAGCAGAGGCACACGACCAGTGGTCGTGCGCCCTAACGGTTGATGACCGTGCGCGGTCAACCTGCACCGTTTGGAATTTCCCGAACGACACCGGAACGCGCACACGACTCACGCCACTGCAGTAGCAGCAGACAACTATCAACGTCGCGCACCACTACCATACGAACTATGCCTAATCATTCGAGTAATACCATAACGAAAATCGGCAACTACACCCCCCTCCTAACTCTCCCTCTCGGCTACACCCGAACCAGAGCAACAATCAAAATAAAGGAAAACAACGGCTCCACGCCGATAATCTGGATTCCAATCATCACAAAATAGGGGGGGTTTCAGTAGGAAGAACTAAGCCCTATAGTTAGCAAGAAAATGAGAACAACAAGGCCTCTAACCTGGGCTAACCGGGATTTCAATTTCATCAAGAAAATTCAAAAAAAAGGAAAACTTGGCAAGGGCAAGAATACCACTTGCCTCAATCACAGCGAAGCTTTGGACTGCTTTCCTCCTCTTCGCACGGATCAAAACGGCCGCAACACCTAGAACAAAAACTCGGCCATTAATGGCGGAAAACTTCCAAACCGAAAATTCCAATCCTCCCAGAACTCCACGAAAATCGAATTTCTTACCGCAGGAATGAAGGTCTTGACGAGAGCAATCCAAATCCACTCTCGGAATCGAATTCCGTCCACAAACGCTCCGGAATCGGCGTCCGAAGGCAAGGGTAGGCGGTTTCTCCGTTTCCTCGTACAGGGCCGACGGTTATAAATCGGGGAAGAAGATGATGGATCGGCTCCTTTCATTCTCTCTATATATATATATATAAAATTATATAATTATATAATTAATTACAAAATTACATAAAGCACCACATCGACGCGAAAACCGAACTACCTCGGAATTCGACGAAATTCGCACCGTAGCTAAATACCCATGCTACGAACACAACGGCGAAGTCGAAATTACTTTTCGACAAACAGAACTCGAGTTATACCCAAATAAAGCCAAACACCAACATCCCCCCGAGAGGCCACACCGGGTCACCCAAAACGACTCGGCTTGCTAGGGAGATCTTGCCAACAGGCTACAGAATAGGGCACTCAGTTCTAAGGAGCTAAACCACACTCCACAAATGGCACAAGCCACGGAAACGCGTCATCGTAACGCCAAACGAGAATAAAAATAATCGCTGAAAAAACGGGGCGTTATAGTCACCCCCCCTAAAAGAAAGTTTCGTCCCGAAACTTTACGCACAACCCTCCTACAAAAGAAGGAAAAGTAACAAACAGAAGTTACAAAGGGAAACATACCGATCAAATCAACGAAACAGGTGAGGGTACGCCCTCTTCATGGCCGACTCTAGCTCCCAAGTCGCGCTCTCCAAATCCTGATTTTTCCATAGAACTTTCACCATCGGTATGGACTTCTTTCGTAGCACACGCTCCTGAGTATCCAAAATACGAACTGACACCTCAACAAAAGAGAGGTTGGGCTCCAACTGGGGCACAACATCCAAGAGTTGCCCACTACTGCGCACACACTTCCGCAATTGGCTAACATGAAAAACATTATGAACACCAGGGAAGTTCGCTGGCAAATCCAATCTATAAGCAGACACACCAATCCGCTCCAAGACCTCAAACGGGCCCACATACCTTGGGTCAAATTTCCGATTTTTACCAAATCTCTTCACACCAACCATTGGAGAAACCTTGAGGTATACATGATCCCCTACTAAAAACTCCAAAGCAGACCTACGCCGATTGGCGTTCTTTTCATACCTCTCCTGAGCTAACCGAAGCTTCTCCCGAATAAGCTTCACGGCGACTTCCATCTCTTCCAGAGCATCTGGACCCAACAAAGGTTTTCTCACCAGCCTCAGCCCAAAACAACGGAGTCCTACAGCGCCTCCATACAAAGCTTCGAACGGAGCCATCTGCAAGCTTTCCTGATAACTGTTATTATAAGCAAATTCCATGAGTCGCAGACGCTCATCCCACGCTCCACCGTGGTCTAAAATATAGCACCTGATCATATCCTCAACAATCTGATTGACCCGCTCCGTCTGCCCATTGGTCTGAGGGTGGTACGCAGTAGAATACCTCAGATCCGTACCCAAACCCTCCTGCAGACTCTGCTAGAAACGAGAAGTAAACCGGGAGTCTCGATCAGAAATGATGCTAACCGGCACACCGTGGAGTCGGATGACTTCATTCAAGTACAACTCCGCTATCCTCCTCATCGGGTAATCAATCTTATAAGGCACGAAGTGAGCACACTTCGTCAATCTATCCACTATAACCCAAACAGAATCAAATCCTCTCGGGGATTTTGGCAAACCCGTAATGAAGTCCATAAATATACTCTCCCACTTCCAAGTCGGGATCTCTAGCGGAGTCAACTTACCACCAGGCCTTCCATGATCGGCCTTCACACGCTTGCAAGTGTGACACTCAGTAACATATCGGGCTATATCTCCTTTCATACCATACCACTAGGCAACTTGCCTTAAGTCACGGTACATCTTCGTAGATCCTGGATGGTAGGCAACGCTGGAACCATGAGCCTCACTGCAAATCATACCTCTAATGTCCCCAACAGCGGGAACGCAAAACCTGCCGCGGTACTTCAAAGTACCCGCATCATCAATAGTAAAATCTGGCAACTCTCCCTTCTCTGTCCTGGTAAAAAGGTGCAACAGATCCGGATCGTCCTTCTGATGCAGTCTAGTCAAAGAAATCCAGGACGGCTCTGCCACTGACAAACTACTCTGCAAACCACAGCATCCCACTGAAATATCCATAAGGAGGAACTCCTCAACTAACCGATCGGCGGAGAGGTTAAAGATCTTTCCCGTCTTTCGGCTCAGGGCGTCGGCCACCACATTGGCCTTGCCCGGATGATACTGGATTTCTACGTCATAATCCGCCACATACTCAAGCCACCGCCGCTGATGCAGATTCAACTCCTTCTGCGTGAACACGTACTTCAGGCTCTTATGGTCAGTAAAAATCTTGCACTGAGCCCCATAAAGTAAGTGCCTCCACAACTTCAACGCATAGATAACCGCTGCAAACTCAAGGTCATGCGTTGGATAATTCTTCTCATGAGTCTTCAGCTGCCTTGACCCATAAGCGATTACTTTTCCATCCTACATTAATACGCATCCCAGTCCTATATGCGAAGCATCCACATCCACATCATAATCCACGCCCTCAGTAGGAAGGGTCAGAACGGGAGCAGCACACAATCTCCTCTTTAACTCCTGAAAAGCTTCTTCGCACTTCTCGCTCCAAACAAAAGCCACATTCTTCTGAGTCAGCTTGGTCAAAGGTGCGGCTAGAGAAGAGAAACCCTCCACGAATCTTCTGTAATAGCCAGCCAACCCTAAGAAACTTCTGATCTCCTTAGGAGTGTTCGGCCTACTCCAATCCATCACTGCTGCAATCTTTTCTGGGTCAACCGAGATCCCATCCTTGTTCACCACGTGGCCTAGAAAAGAAACCTGAGGCAACCAAAATTCGCACTTGCTCAACTTGGCGAATAACTTGTGGTTCCTCAACTCTGACAGGACCAAACGCAAATGCTGCTCATGCTCCTCAGCACTGCGAGAATAAACCAACACGTCATCAATGAAGACCACCACGAACTTGTCTAGGAAATCCTTGAATACCCGATTCATCATGTCCATGAAAGCTGATGGTGCGTTGGTCAAACCAAACGACATCACCAAAAACTCGAAGTGTCCATGCCTCGACCTAAACGCAGTCCGTGGAATATCTGCCTCACGGATCCTAAGCTGATGATAGCCCGAACGAAGATCGATCTTGGAGAACACCGTGCTACCACGCAACTGGTCAAATAAATCATCGATCCTCGGCAGAGGGTACCTGTTCTTGATAGTGACCTTGTTCAACTCTCTATAGTCGATGCAAAGCCGCATCGACCCATCTTTCTTCTTTACGAACAAAACAGGAGCACCCCAAGGCGACGAACTCTGCCTGATAAAACCTTTAGCCAACAACTCATCTAACTGAATTCGCAACTCCTCTAACTCACGAGGGGCCATCCGGTACGGCGCCTTAGCAATAGGACGCATACCCGGCTCCAAATCAATAACAAACTCCACATCCCGCTCAGGAGGGATACCAGGAAGATCATCAGGAAAAACATCGGCGAAACCACGAACAATAGGAATCTCCTCCAAGCGTGGCACGCTAACAACGGTTCCAACCGCTGAGACTAAACAAACACAACAATCAGAAAGAAACAATCTCTGAACACATACCGCAGAGAGAACAGGAGAATCCTGACACGGATCAGCATACAGGCTACCGGGCTGACCGTCGTCCCTGATGAAGTCCAAGCGCTTTCCTTTGCACTGAATGACCGCATCATACCGAGAGAGCCAGTCCAAGCCCAAAATGACATCGAAGTCCTCTAGATCAATCATCTTCAGGTCCGCCTTTGCAAGAAAATCCCCCAACAAAACCGGGCAATCCAAAATACCCAAATCTGACAACACAGATTCACCAGAGGGAAACTTGACACGGAAGGAATCCCGAACACGATCTAGAGACAACCGATGATGCTCCACAAAGGCTCTAGCCACGAACGAGTGGGTAGCGCCGGAGTCAAACAGAACACGCGCCCAACGGTTCTTCACCTTAAATTTCCCTATAGGAGCGCACAAAGCTAAGGAACTAGCACAACAGTACCGCAAATAATCTAGCAACTAAACTACCAGGCTAGAAAGAAAATAACAAACAACTAACCTGAGATCACCTGGGTCAATGTCTGAGCCTCCTCGGAAGAAATCACGTTCAGCTTCCCTTTTCCCTTGTCCACACGCTGAGGTGGAGGTAAAGCCTGTAACAGAACTGCAGGAAGAGCTGGCTAAAACTGAGGACACCTCGACTTAATGTGACCCTTCTGCCCACACTGAAAGCAGATTTTATCCTTGGACCAACACTGGACCGCATCATGGCCGGATCGCTTGCAAACTGAACAGGAGACATCTCTCCTAGGAGCACCCTGAATCGCATGAACCTGCTCCTTCTTCTGAGCTGCCGCCTTCTTGAAACACCTCTCGACAGGATGGCCTGACCGGCCACAAAAACTGCACACCACCCTGCTCCTCTTTCCCGGAACAGCATCGGGTACCAGGGGTTTCTTCTCCTCTACCAACTTCCTCTTATCCTTCTTCAACTGCTGGCCTCTGCTCTTCGCCGTCTCAATAGCCTCCACCTTCAGAGCAGCCTCTACTACACCTGCATAAGACACTGACCCATAAGCACTGGTCAACTGCTGCACCTCACTCCTCAAACCACCGAGGAATCGCTTAACTCGATCAGCCTCAACGCTGACCAATCCAGGGGCAAAACGGCTCAACTTACTAAACTCTACCTCATACTCACCCACCGTGAGTTGCCTTTGCTTCAGATGGAGGAAGTCGTTCATGAGGCGGTCACGCTCGACCGAGGTAAGAACTTCCTCAACAGCATCTCCTTGAACACTTCCCAAGAGCATCCGGCTACCAGGCTCTCCTTCTCTCTCAGCCACCAACTCTTAGCCAAACCTTTAAGCTGATAGGCGGCTATCATCACCCTCTGATCATCTGCAATCCCTGAGTACGAGAACATCTCCTCCATGGAGATCAGCCAGTCGTCTATCACCATGAAATCTGCCTTCCCATCATAAGTGGGAGGGCTCAGCCTCTGAAACTGCGAGATGAAGGCCATCTCTGCTGGCACCACCACTAGAGGTCTCAAGGGTGCAGGAGGAGGAGGAACAGCTAACCCCCTGCAGGAACTTGCGCACCCTGAGCCTGCCCTGCCACAACCGCCACCAAAGACTGAATCTGGGCTTGCACCTCCTCCAACTGCCTACCCATAGCTTCGCTACTCTGACGCAGACCCTCGATCACCGCATCGTTCTGAGCTCCAGAAGATTCACCCTCAGACAGGGGAGTCGATCGAGTCGCAGGACGCCTAGCCATCCTAAAAATCATTACAACGCAAATCAGATCCAAATCCCACGACTAGAACCGACTACCAGTACAGACAATACACATGTAGATATAGACTTAAAGCTGCTAAACTTGCTCTGAGAGTTTATCTTCTTCACAATAATTAGATGATATGCCCTATCCTAGGATGGTTAACCACCACCTCACTAACTCTTGTGCCTAGATCGGATGCATGAACTTATGTTAATTTGAAAACTCATGTGTGTACATATGTCATCCTGCAAATCTTTAGCTCGGCGCGTTGTGCTTATGCAATGATATGATATGCATGATTGTGCTATGCATTCTAAAAAAAGGCCCTAATGCATGCTATGAGCGGCGTACGCATGAAAATGTTATGCATCCCATACTACATAACATTTCCGTGCAACGAAAAAGAAACGTGCTAGTCGCAGTCATGTGGTGAGGTTATGCATCCCATACTACATAACCCTCACATGTAGCCCCTATGGTGGATCCATATACGAACACATATTATGCATCCCATACTACATAATATGCCCCGTATACTTCATGTTATGCTATGAGTGTAGTGTTCGTGCTTTTGCCAAGACGTGCTGATGACATATCGGTGTGTGAATGACATGATGCAGAACTACTAAAAGCGAACAAAGGAAGGTTGCTCAACTAACTTGTCAAGCAACCTCCCTCTGATACCAACTGTCACAACCCGCATTTTTCTCCGAATTAAGAATTATCAGAGTAAGAGAAAACACGCGTCATGATGCCACGTCAAGCAGGGGATAACTGCTGACGCTCAGGCAAAACCAACTACAATCTTTATGCAAGAAAATCATGTGCTTAATGAATAGAAAATCAGTTATGATTAGAGTCCGTATCCCTCGGCTCAGTGGATCATCTAGTCCACAAATGAAAACTATATTAATACGCTGCGGAAAAATACTTTATTTAGATCTGACATCCTAAGGAGCACATAAGGGTCCCAAGAGAACCACTCATGCTATGCAAGACCCTACATTTAATTTATATAATATATAAGAAAACGGTCTTTATACGTGATTTGGAAAATAGTGATTTCGCTTTATAAAACATGCTGATCATGAGCTTTATTTATAATAACAATTATAGTTTAAAAATAACTAGCAACCTAGCATAAAACCTTCTCAGAGCAAGTAGACTATCTCCAGAAAATGGTAGCAGCAATAGTATATATCTAGTACAAGGTAAAAACTACCAGTGGGCGCCAACAACCTGACACGAACCCACTAGCACAAATATATGTCTGTAAGAAAGTACTGAAAACAACCTCACTAACAAGGTAAACAGAACTCCAAGGTCCGGAAGTCCACCAACAACACCACCTCCAACTAGCCACCAGACTGGCTACAGCTCAGAACCTGGGGTATTCCAAAAGAAAACAGAATACCTCAGCAAGCTAAACAAAGAAAAAACTGCATGAAAGAGTCAACTAAAGGACAAATTAACAGAAAAACATGCAGTAGAAAGAGTCACAACTGTCCACAACAGGACCACAAGAAATGCACAACGTGCAAAGCAACAGCAATGACCCAGCCCAGGAACCACATCCTGCAGGGCCTACTAGGCTACCAAGAGCCAGAATGTTTCAAACTACCAAAGAAGAAACTTCTAACACCCTAAACTGTGGGAAGTGATAGTAGCAAAAACAACAACGAGGAACCGGATCGAAGGCAAACGCAGTCCCCCAATCCACCATGTCCAAGTCAAAAGCTCGAGGGTCAACACGTGAAAACATAAGGGACCTTCCACCCGACATGCCCAGCCCGTACCTGGAGCAAGAAAACATGGGTGGCCTTGGCTATATCACTCAACTCCACCCCCATAAAGAGCTACAACCACCACTACTAACCACGACCCACGATTCGGCCTTTAGGAAAATAAAGAAAACGGCCGATAAGGAAAACCCAGAAATACAACTAGAAATCCACTCGGAAATGAAATACAAGGTAAAGGAAGAGTGTTGAAATAAACCAACACGACTAGGCGTTGAGTGAAACCCACTCAGTGCCTACCTAAACTTTGGCATTGAGCGAGCTAGCCTCACTCGCCGCCAAAATAATACCACTACCCACAAGCCCACTAAAGAATGCGGAGCTCGACGACAGTCGAACGACCAAGGCAGAAGATCCAGAACTCGAGTAGTTGCCTGCCACTTGAGTATCTAAACTCCCGCACTCGAAACCATCTAAATTCGCCTAGCAACAGAAAATATACAAAGCGCACGATCAGTGACGCACGATCAGTGGTCGTGCGCACTCATCGGCTGATGATCGTGCGAAGCGAACCTGGAAAACCTGACAGAAAACCTAGCAACTGCGCACGATCAGTGTCGCACGACCACTGGTCGTGCGCACTGTTGCCAGCGCTCGTGCGATTTTCCGAGACAGAACTTTGGAAACTGAAAGACAGCCGCGCACGAGCAGAGGCACACGACCAGTGGTCGTGCGCCCTAACGGTTGATGACCGTGCACGGTCAACCTGCACCGTTTGGAATTTCCCGAACGACACCGGAACGCGCACACGACTCACGCCACTGCAGTAGCAGCAGACAACTATTAACGTCGCGCACCACTACCATACGAACTATGCCTAATCATTCGAGTAATACCATAACGAAAATCGGCAACTACACCCCCCTCCTAACTCTCCCTCTCGGCTACACCCGAACCAGAGCAACAATCAAAATAAAGGAAAACAACGGCTCCACGCCGACAATCTGGATTCCAATCATCACAAAATAGGGGGGTTTCAGTAGGAAGAACTAAGCCCTATAGTTAGCAAGAAAATGAGAACAACAAGGCCTCTAACCTGGGCTAACCGGGATTTCAATTTCATCAAGAAAATTCAAAAAAAAGGAAAACTTGGCAAGGGCAAGAATACCACTTGCCTCAATCACAGCGAAGCTTTGGACTGCTTTCCTCCTCTTCGCACGGATCAAAACGGCCGCAACACCTAGAACAAAAACTCGGCCATTAATGGCGGAAAACTTCCAAAACCGAAAATTCCAATCCTCCCAGAACTCCACGAAAATCGAATTTCTTACCGCAGGAATGAAGGTCTTGACGAGAGCAATCCAAATCCATTCTCGGAATCGAATTCCGTCCACAAACGCTCCGAGAATTGGCGTCCGAAGGCAAGGGTAGGCGGTTTCTCCGTTTCCTCGTACAGGGCCGGCGGTTATAAATCGGGGAAGAAGAAGGTGGATCAGCTCCTTTCATTCTATATATATATATATATATAATTATATAATTATATAATTAATTACAAAATTACATAAAGCACCACATCGACGCGAAAACCGAACTACCTCGGAATTCGACGAAATTCGCACCGTAGCTAAATACCCACGCTACGAACACAACGGCGAAGTCGAAATTACTTTTCGACAAACAGAACTCGAGTTATACCAAAATAAAGCCAAACACCAACATCCCCCCGAGAGGTCACACCGGGTCACCCAAAACGACTCGGCTTGCTAGGGAGATCTTGCCAACAGGCTACAGAATAGGGCACTCAGTTCTAAGGAGCTAAACCACACTCCACAAATGGCACAAGCCACGGAAACGCGTCATCGTAACGCCAAACGAGAATAAAAATAATCGCTGAAAAAACGGGGCGTTACAGTGGCAGGACTGACCACTATCACTAATGGTCACATCGATGATGGCTAGTTGAGCTCATTTTAAATAACTAGTGATTATACAGCTGCCTTCTAGTTATTTATAAGCTGCACTCTTTCATATTTATCCTCCTAGCTTATTATAATGTAATATATAGAAATGATTTTAACTCTCCTTACTTCGGCTATTTATTTAATGTTTAAGTGCTCAGGCTCGTCGCCAAGATATGGATATGGGGAGGAGATGTGTTTCCACTTAGCTTTTTGACTAACAGTTATTTACATAACCATTCACAGGATACGGAGCGTCGCGAAGCCCAGTTGCCACGTGACATCGTACTAGCAGTAGAGACCACCCAATCAGAGGCACCCCTTTCGTCTCAAGATTTTGGAGATGTGAGTTTCTAGAGCTAGAGGAGAGAGTTCTTAGTAATAGATATTTTGGAGCCCATTAGGCGTTCATGTATAAACAGTGGCTACAACCTATGCTTACTACTCTTATATATATATTTACATATATATTTGGTTGGCTCTCTGTGATATATTTCCGCAGTGGCAATGTGTTGTGATATGTTGTGATTATTGTCTGATAAGATGACCAACTAGTGCTTTGAAGAGTGGGTTGTTTCCACTTAGGAAGTATTGGGTGGCCGTCTTGGGCAGTAAGACCCATCTCCGACCTGACCCGAGCAAAGGTTGGGGGAGGGGCTTTACAAATAGATCAGAGGAATCACGATTCGTCCTTATAGGGCAGTCTCAGGATCCTTCCGCCCCTCGCTCAGTTCTTTGGTTCAGAACGAACCATGCCACGGAAGCCAAGTGTACCCTTACATTAGAGGTTTAAGGATTCTAGATTGTACGATAGCATGCCCATACACTTTTAAATTCCGCTTCTATCAGTCTTTTGCAAATTTCCCATACTTTTGCAAAGTGCTGAAATTATTCCTGTTACTTCTCCAGATACTATAGTGCAGTAATGGGAGGTTATCCTCCATAGGATACTAACTCTCCACTCCACCTCTAGACCCAATCGCTCCTGCTGCGGTACAATTTGTTGAGACAGATTTGGGGCAGACGCTGACGACCCTATTGATTAATTTTCAAGCAGCCATTGCACAACCACCGAAACAACTTGTGGTACCCACGAACCTCTTGATGACATTTCCAGAGCTGAGGCCTCCCACTTTCAGAGGTACAGAGTCTGTCATACTAGAGGACGAGTGGGTGGAGCGAGTCAAGGAGTTGTAATTGGGCATGATATGTTATGTGGTTGTCACAGTTTCTTTAATTGTGACCCTATTGGAGGGATATGCTAAAGATCGGCCGAGGGCGGTCAGTCGCTCTATGTTCAGGGGGGGGGACCGCTGAATGCCATTCTATGTGGAGAGTTTTCCGACGCCTTCCTCGAGCACTTTATATCTGATGCCGACCGAGCCGCACTATAGGAGAGATTCTTGCAAATTTGACAGAGTGATAGGACTGTCCCCAAGTACTAGCACGAGTTCATTCACTTGTCCCACTTTGCAGGGACACTCACAACTTCCAACAGAGACCGAGCCGTGATGTTGACTACATCAGATGCATCATTATTGCATGTGTTATCAAGCTATCACCATTGGTATTAAATCGACTGCATCGACTTGATCGTTTTAATCACTATAGTCGGCGTTATCGAGCTACTACCAACGATAGCGTCAAAATCCAAATACTGTTGTTTTCAGCTATAGGAAACCTGGGGTGTTACAAGTAGTACAAAATTGGTCGCCGCTCAAGACAATAACAGACATTAGAAGCTTCCTCAGACTCTCCGGATAATGACGCTGGTTGTAATTCTTGTATGACTATGACTTCGCTCTCTAGTATCACCCCGGGAAGGCTAACAAAGTTGTAGATGCATTGAACTGTCAGCCCTTTGTAGCCAAAAGCTGGATGGATTTGATGCTAGAAGAGTTGATCTGATCTTTGGTGTATCTAAATATTACTCTTATTACTCATAGGGACCCGGTGGAATCCCAATCCCAACTGTACTGGATGGAGATATAGTGTGATATCTGGGATCAGATACGTGAGGCGAAGAAGATTAATCCGGAAGCGACCCCGATCATCCAGACGGTACACGATAAAATGCATGACAACTATAACATGCATGATAACATATTGCAGTATAAGCATCATGTTTTCATTCCCTGGGGAATTCAAGAGGAAATTATTCGTGAAGCATACCAGTCAAGGTACTCTATCCACCTTGGTGTTGTAAAAATGTATACTGATCTGCGCATGCCATTGTATTGGCCTGGAAGGAAAAGGGACGTCACCAACTTTGTGGTACATTACCAGACCTATCAAAAGGTCAAGTCGAGTGGCGCAACCCAGGAGGCTTGTTGCAACCCCTACCCATACCAAAATGGAAGTTCGAGGACGTCTTTATGGACCTTGTCCACGACCTACCTTAGTCTCGTGCTGGAAATGAATCTATATGGATCGTTGTGGACTAACTTACAATGATGGCTCGATTCATCCCAAATTGACAGAGTGATGGTATGGACATCCTGGCCAGGTTTTTTATAGAGCAGGTAGTACAATTCCAAGGAGTGCCAAGGTCCATCGTGTCTGACTATGACAGGCGTTTCCCTTTGAAGGAGTGGAGAAGGGTGCATGCATATTTGGGGACCAAATTAGCCTTTAACTCCGCTTTTCCACCCTTAGACAGACGGGCAGACAGAGAGGACAAATCAGACAATGGAAGATCTTCTCCGACTATGCATAGTGGAGCACAACGAGCCTTGTGAGTAGCTGCTACCACTGGTGGAATTTTTGTATAACTTCTAGGTCAACATCAAGATGGCACCGTACGAAGCTCTGTATAGAAGATGTTGTTGGACTCCGTAGTCATGGTCCCAGGATGAGGACCCTGAAGCCCTGAGAGTCACATATATTGATGACACTACGACAGCTATACGGTTAATCCAAGATTGGATGCGGGAAGCATAGAGCTGACATGCTAAGTATTATGATGCGCGATATCGACCGGTGGAGTTTAACATGTGAGAGTTAGTGTTCTTAAAAATTAAGCACATGCACGGTATCTCCCAATTAAAGAAGTAGAAGAAGCTGGATCATTGCTATTTGGGCCCCTATTAGGTGATAGAATGTGTCGGCCCAGTTGCGTACCGATTAGCCCTGCCCCCAGAGTTGAGAAATTTTCATGATGTTTTCCATGTCTCTTCACTGAGACGTGTTTTTTTGCAACCAAATCAACATCTACCTGCACCGTTATTACCGCTATAGTCGGATAGATCCATCCAGTTAAAGCCAGTGAAGATAGTAGATTTCAAGGTTAAAAACATGTGAAACAAAGCTATTTCGATGGTCAAGATCTTGTGGTCGAATTGCGAATGAGACGAATGTACATTGGAACCTGAGACCCTCGTCCGAGAAAAGCGCTCTGAGCTCTTTTCCTAGGTATATTACATTTACCCCCTCCCCACTCAAAGCAAATTTTCGAGGATTAAAACCCTCTTATTTTTATTGGATTGTCACATCTCGACTTTTATTGGGTCACTAGAACCCTAGTGGACCCAATAAAAGTACCCAAACCTCGACTCAAGGCCCAAAAGTAGGGGTTTACATGAAAAATCGAAAACGATCAAATCATCCTGAACCGCCAAACCAACCGATTTTAAACTGAACCGAACGAATCAGTTCAGTTTCGATTTTCCTCTCTGAAAAACTGAACTGCACCGACTAATAACGCATGTAAAAATATTACCAATAATGATCTTTTGACTATTTTTATTAACTAAATAATGTACACAAATTATATCAACTTAATAATTTTAATATTATTTGAACCTAAATAAATTTTTGTAATGCATATTTTATGCATCAAGAAAAATTAAACATTTTGTTTAACTGATCTCATTTATATCTTTTTAAATCTATTACTCGATTTTGCAATAAAAACATGCAATCATAATTTTTTTTATGTATTATGAGCTATTAGCTGTAATATATCATATGTAAATAAAGCTTGATGATATTTATTTTTTAATTATCATAACTTTTTTAAAATTTTCTTGCGATATTTATGTTGAAACCGGAAACTGGCTTCCTATGAAGTTCGAACCCTTGGGTAAGGGGCGATCACACACTTACTTAGCCTAGGAAACTTTGTCGATCGAAGACTTAGAGCTCAAAACTGGCCCAAGGCTCCAGCATGGAGGTCCCACAACACACCCGGAAGATCTCAGAGAGCTTCCCCTCCTTAGCCTATGCTGAGCTAAGGGCACCTCGGAAAGCGCAAGAATATCTTGGAATTAGAAAATTAGAAAGCTTCCCTTCTAAGGTACCCTATTGGATCTATTCATAGATTTCTAGGTTTGGCATGCAAATAACGCAACTCTGCTGTTCTAAACGATTATGTACAGCCAAAAGGAGGTCTGATAACAGTGAAACTCCGTTGTTCTGAGGAGCTAAATGCAGACCTAATCACATTTAACAGACCAAATTGAGTTAACCACATGATATCTGTACCCCACTTATAGGAGGATATCGGGACCAGCTCGCCACTCGCTGGGCGAACGCGGCCTGGCTCTCAGGACTCGCCTCCCTTCTCAGGCGAGGGCAAGTCGGGGCTCCCGCGGCTCGCTTGCCCCTTATTTGGAAGCAGGCCGGCGGGCTGTGTTTGGCGGTCTATTAGGCAGACGCGAGCTGGCGAGCTTGCTCGCATGGCTTGCCCGCCTGTGTGGTGGAGACGGGCCTGCTGTCCTGGCTCGCTCGCCTGCCTGGCAGACCCAGAGAAATTGTCAAAGCTAGAGGAACAAGCTCAGAAGCATTGACAGAACAAGTTTCACTCAACACCAAGCTCAAGAAGCATCGACAGAACAAGCTTCACTCAACGCAAAGATTAGGAAGCGTCGATAGAACAAGCTTCACTCAATTCCAAGCTCAGGAAGCGTCGATAGAACAAGCTTCAATCAACGCCAAGCTAAGTAAGCGTCGACAGAACAAGCTTCACTTAACGCCAAGATCAGGAAGCATGTCTAGAACAAGCTTCACTCAACTTCAAGCTCAGGAAGCATCGACAGAACAAGCTTCACTCAACGCCTAGCTCAGGAAGCATCAATAGAACAATCTTCACTCAACGCCAAGATGTAGACAAAAAAACTGGCTTGGCTCGCTCGCCTTCTTGGTGGACCCACTCGACGAACACTGGGTTTTACACAATCCTCGCTCTTTTTGAGCTTTGTAAAGCTCAAAAAGAATCATCCAACCCTATGTGCTCGGTGAGTGCCTGCTGAGCTGGAGGGAATCTTTTGGTGGGTCTCACCAATGTGCGATAAATACACCACCAGGATCAAGGGAAAACCCCCCATCCTTCGACTTTTCTTTCCTTGCGAACTATTGTAGCTGAGCGATGCCCATATCAGAAGAAATGCAAGCTCGCATAGCAGCCGCGAGGGAGGGAACGCAGGCGCATTTCCTCGTTGTTACTACTTGGCTGGCGTGTGGATCGCCCAGTTCCACCTTCAGGCAGAAGAAGGCGAAGATGATCAGGCAATCTCCCCCGAACGATGCCCCCGTGTCTAGTCTGGTGGCCGGTGCCGAGGCCACCCATGAGGTACGCGGGCCGGTTGTCTGATCTCTTTGTCATTCCGATTCTGATTTTTCCTTCCTCACAGGAGGCGCCCTGCGAAGACAGAGGCGAGAGAATGGAGTCCAGTCATTCCTCCCCGCGTGTCTCTGAGCAGGTTGCCAACCCCTCAGCTACGGGACCTGCCCTTTTCACGGTCTCGACCGCTCCTCTCGCGACTACTGGTGAGTCCTTGACTCCTTTCCTGCTTTCTTGTTTGCTCGCTCCTTACCTGATCCCTTGCTGCTACTTTTACCCCCAAGGGCTGCCGACCTGCCTTCGTAGATTCCTCCGTCGCCAACCCCTCTCAGGCTGGGAAAATCCTTTGCGGCTCTTGAAGGTAGACTCTTTCAGGGCCAGCTAGGTGCTTATCGTCTGCGTACCAGCGCGGGCGACGTGCCGACCCCGGGTGAGTTTGTGTGCTCGCTTACTTATGATCGTTTACCTGCTTTTTCTGACCCTTTCTATTTCTACAGGCTTCATTATGATTTCATCCTCCAATATTGACATTAGTGAGCGGTACTCGCCTCTCCCTCTTGTGGACCGCATCTCAGAATACTTGGGCGACCCACAGGATGCCGAGGAGATGAAGAAGCGAGTGACCCGACTATTCCAGAAGCACTCCCAGATGCTGTGGGAGGTCTGTGACAGGGTGGACGAGGACAAGGCTGAGGAGGAGGAGCGATTCGCAGTTATGGAGGGCGTGAGGCGTGTAGAGGACGACGACCTGACGACTTCTCCGAGAGTGCACATTGCACGAGCAGAGGAGCGACTCAGACACGTCATGGAACAGGTCGACCTGGACTAGCGGGAACTGCTGGCGATTTTCGAATACTTCTATCCTCGCCTGCCACCTCGTTCCGGGGTGCAGGGGTGGGGTAGGTGGAAGTGGATTCAATACTAAACCACCCACCCCATCCTTGACGTCAATCTGCGGGCTTGGGTCGCACCTATCTCTGGGATCAGCTCGCATGTCAGAATAATGATCTTTATTTGTTTATCTTCCGGAGAACTACACTTTCTTGTTTATTATTTGAAACTGATCGCTGGATAATGGGCCTATGTTTGTATATTATTTATTTATCTGTAGCTTGTTATTGCTTAGCTTTTCTTAGGCAAATGCAGACGATCTGCCCTTGCTTGCCTACCCCCTACTTAGGTGGGCATGAGCTGACTTGGCTTGCTCGCCTCTCTGGAGGATGTGAGTCGACATGGCTTGCTCGCTACTTGGACGGACGCGAGTCAGCATGGCTCGCTCTCCACTTGGGCAGACACGAGCCCATGTGGCTCGCTCGCCACTTCCTTGCTGCCGCATAGTTTCTGCAGGGTCGTGGTGAGTAGACGGGAGACAGTGGAGGGCTCGGGAATCAAAGCATCAGGGTTCATTTTCGCTATCCAAATATTTCCAGCTTATGGGACATTTTCCCGCCCTTTCTTTTTCTATAAATAGGACATGACCCTTCTTCCCACCCAGCGTATTTAAAACCTTTTGCGCTTTCTACACTCCTGGAACTCTCAGCCCACCTTTCTTTGCGAGAACTTCGACGTCCTGCCAGACTAACTAATTGTGAGATGGGAAGCAGCGGTGGCGATACTGAGGGGAGAAGCAAGTGCGCCTGGACTTTCCCCGACTATGCCTTCTTCTCTGCCACCACTACCGAAAGCGAGTTTATCACAATGGTTTACGACTTCATCCTGTCTGGTTTGAGGCGAGGCGACCCGAAGAGGAGGAGAAGATCAACGACCTCTATCCCCATCGCTCACTTCGATGCGGGCCTCCGGCTCTCGCAATGGCCCAAGGTTCAACAAATTTTGAAGTACTTTGGGTCGTCCTCGGCCAGATGACCCCAAAATCGGTAGCTGCCATGGTGGAGTTCGCTTGCTTCCTGCGGGAAGAGCGGACCGAGTTCAGTCTTGCGGCCTTCCACAAGCTGTTATCCTTTCGGGAGAGCAAGGACGACGCCGCCTACTTCTCCAGCACCCACGTCAAGGTGCGGGAGAAAGTGAACAAGAGCCACAACTGGCTCAGAAAGTTTGTCTTTGTCAAGGGTGACTTCGGCAATGTAACATTCTCGCCGGTCCAACTTAGCGAGGCGAACTATCTCCCCCTAGACTGGGGGGGGGGGAATTAAGCCGAACAATATAGGTTCTTCGAGGGGAAGAACTTCGAGGTCATGTTCCTCCGAAGGAACGTCGACTCCCTTGCCCCCGTCATGCCCGGGGGAGGTAAGCTACTCGTGCTCGGTCCTCTTTTTTTACTTAACTTCTTTTGTTGTTCTAACTTTATTACTGCAGGTGAGCGAGATATTCCCCTGCACCCTCCTTATGAGAGCACGCGAGCCGCTTTCGGCGAGCTCGACCATGCCAAGGTGGTGGAAACCGCGCATTACAAGGCCCCAGCCCTCGCCTCCTAGAAGCGGGTCACCCGCGAACAACCTCTGCCGCCGCATCCGTCTAATAAATCAAAGACTGCGGGCGGTGCACCACCCACATCCTGGGAGAAAGGCAAAGCTCCGGCGAGCCAACAACCTGAAGCGGCCGCCACCCTGGGTGCTTCGACCGGTGGGCCTTCTGGCCAAGTAGCCGGCACTTCAAAGGTTCGAGGACAGGTGCCCGCTGCTAAGCCCGTGCCAAGAGGGCACCATAACTTTGGCTATGGAGAGTGGCACCTGGACGAGCTCGAAAAACCTCTCCTTCAAAGGGACTAAGGGGAAAACCGGGCGACAATCTCCACCCTACTGCCGAGCTGGCTGGAGCTGGACACAACTAGCAGGGAGGCCTATGCCTTCTCCTTCGGCTTATATGCGTGGGATGACATCACGATTTTTGATGAGGAGACCGCGCAAGCACTTGTACATGAGAGTGCGCGGGCCAACTCCGTGTCCTAGAGCTGGACCATATGGTGAGCCGCCGCTGCATGTAGATGGAGTGGAATTCCACCTCGCTCCAAAAGCTCACCGACGATAAGGAAGAGGCCCGCCACCTTGCGTAGGAGGAAGTGGAGCATGAGCAAAAGCGGGCGGATGCGGCCGACGCCATTCTCATTGGATACCTAGGGGGTTGGTAAGTCCCGAATCTTGAAGTGATCATTCCTCTTTTAGGATTTCCTTTTTTGACAAACTTGCTTCTTCACGCAGGACGTGGCAATGGCCAAGCACCTTAGCTTCTAAATCGCCTTAGCTCCTTTGCCGCCCTCCAGTAGTAGAAATCGGCCCGCCCATTACTCAGAATATGAGCTAGAGGAGATGATGCAAAAGAACATCGCCAAGGTCGCGAAGTTCACGCTCCAAACCATACAGCGGGCTGACCTAGGGACGAGCGAATGCACAGGGCTCTCGGCGAGTGACGTGGTCCCAGAGCTATTTCTTCCAGTCCCGAAGTGTAACACCCCAGTTTCTGTACTTGAGGCTTAGAGAGTTATCGCACTATGATAAGTTGCTATTGCCCAGCGGTAGCCTGGCATTGAGTGCATTGATTAGCAGGCATTGAGTGGAGGTGTTAAGTTAGCTAGCATGCGATATTAGCTAGTTACCGCTCAACGGTAGTCTGGCATTGAGTGCGTTGAGTAGTCAGTGCTGAGTGGAGGCTTTGAGTGGTAGGCGTTGAGTGTGTCGAGTGCTAGCGAGCGACGTTAAATAGTTTCTGTTGGCGTTAGCCTCCTTGCGTTGATACCTAAGCGTTGATTAAGCTACCATAAATGGTATTTCTACCGCCGACGGTTGCGTGGCATTATTTTTTGACCGAATGCTCGGGAAATTAACGCGGCACGATAGGTGGTTACCGCCCAGCAGTAGCGGACGGGAGCAGTTCCGTAGATCTGTGTTCTGACCGTCCAATTTCGCTTCAGTTTTGATCTTATGGTCCAGGACACTCCGTCCAAGGGGCATAAGTAGGGTTGAAACTCACTTTCCCCTCGTTTATTCTCATTTTGAGAGTCGAAGTTAGGGTTTTGGGGAGAGAGGCTTCGGGGCTCCGATCGTCGATCCGAGGCCAGATCCTTGGAGAGGACTTGAAGACGCACACTTTCATCCATGCAAATTGAGTTTTCTATGGCAAAGAAGAGGAGTCGTAAGGTAATGACACTTCTCTCAGTATTTAGGATGCGTGCATAGCATCCATGTATTCTTGCTTTCTTTCAAGCATTTAGGCATCAGATCTCTCAAATGAGAGGGGTTCAGGTTGCCATGGCTCAAGAGGAGCCATCGGGTTGATTTCATCCATCCCCGATATGATATTGCATTAGAAATCCATTCCGTTAATGGATTAGGCATTGTGGGTGAAGCCTTAGTCGCGACCGTTAGTCCGACTCAGTGATGTTACATAACGAGCCTTAAGGACTGTGCTAGAAATTCGTTTGCGGCAAGACACCATTTGTGATGATTGTACCCCCTTGTTTTCATGTGATTATGAATGGTGGATTAGGGCGAGAAAGGCTTAGGATCACAAGCAGGAGCTAGCTCGCCGACCAAAAAATACCTAAGCCTCATGAAATGAACTATTTATTTAGTAGCTTTGTTTTGTTGAGTGCTATGCTTAGTACTTTATGTTTCCGGCTTGCATACCAAGGTAGCCTAGGAATGCCCAGGGCACGTTGCTCTATTTGTGGCTATTGTTTAAGTTTCTGGACAATTGGTTATTGTAAGTCCTTAAGGACGTTCTCATACTCTTGTAGTAGTGGATAACTTCTGGTTGGTTTTTTGTTTTTGCTATTTTAGTTCTGAGTTTTGAGTTGCGTAGTTTTATATCATCTTATAATGCTTAAGCTGTGGAGTCTGTATGTTGTGGGGACCCAGCCGGACCCATATTATACGGTCATTATAGGGGAGACGGTACAATTTGGTATCAGAGCTAGGTTAGTGTCCAAGGTAAGGTTGAGTGGTCGATTTGACATAATCAGATAGCATAAAGAAGTTATCCACATATGAGTATCGTGGGACCGTGAGTGTCCTTGTGTCTAAGTTTTGCGAATAGAAGCAGTCTCAGTTTGCGACCTTCATGTTAGAAGGTGACACTAAGTTATGGTGGGTGAGCCATATCGGCCGACAGTTTCCTGGATGCACCCCGTCCATAAGAGAGTTCGGGAATGCCTTCTTAAAGAAGTATATCCCTTCGTCAATGAGGTTTGCCCTTCAGAGGCAGTTTCTTCACTTGGTGCAGAGGGATAAGCCTGTAGATTAGTACGTTCAGAAGTTTACTCGATTGGGTCATTATGCTAAAACGACCGTAGCTAATGATGAGGAGAGGGACAACCTCTTTTACCAAGGGTTTAGAGAGAATCTGAGACAACCCCTTATAGGTCCGAAGAATGCGAGCTTCAATGAGTTGATTGAAGCTGCCAGGACATTGGATAGTCATATGGAACGAACCCAGCATCGTAAGGGACTTGCTGTAAAGAAGGGAGAGGGAAAGCCTTCTCAATCTCAAGGGAAGTCGGAAGAGAGTAAGTTGAAGAAGAAGCCCCATCCCTTCAGGTATGGAAAAGTTTACATTTGTTTATTGGCTTTAGACTTTCGAGACTTTTATGTGTGTTGCCTGCGTATTAGGCTTCGTGGTAGTTTCTGGGTACCCCGCTAGGGTATTGTTCGACACGGGAGTGTCTCACTCCTTTCTTACGGAAAGGTTTATCCGGAGAATTAGGGTTGAGCCTTTTTCGGCAAATGCAGAGCTTAGGGTGTGCATGCCCAATGGGTCTTTCATAACCACCTGGACTAAAGGGCGCATTGGTTGGAGTTTAGACGGATTTGACTTCAAGTTGGTAGCAGCGGTTCTACCATTAGCCGAGTTCGATGTGATCTTGGGGATGGACGGGCTTACAGAACAGCGTGCTAGTATTGACTACCTATCTAAGGTGGTGACCCTAAGAAGTGAAGAAAAGGAAGAAGTCGAATTTGAGGGCCTTAGTGGAGTGGCTTGCTCCCTGATTTTGGCCATACAGTTGGTGTGGGTAGTTAACCAGGGAGGAGTGGATTTTGTAGCATTGTTAGAAGCCAAACTTTACAAGCTATCAATTGTAGAAGTGCCGGTAGTGGTAGAATTTGATGATGTGTTTCCTGAGGAGCTTCCTGGAGCACCTCCTCAGTGGGAGATCGATTTCTTGATTGAGTTAGTGCCATGAGCTAGACTGGTGTCACATCGTACTTTTAGGATGACACTGAAGGAGTTTTCCGGGCTCAAGGTACAGTTGTAGGAACTGTTGGAGAAGGGGTACATTATACCCAGCTCTTCGCCATGGAGCATGCCAGTGTTGGTCGTGAAGAAGAAAGATGGTAGTATGCGATTGTGCATAGACTACCGGGAGTTGAATAAACTAACTGTTAAGAATAAGTATCTGAATCCACTGATAGATGACCTATTCGATCAATGGTGTACTCTAAGTTGGAACTGAAGTCAGGGTACTGCCAGCTGCGGATTCGAGATGAGGACAAACCCAAGATAGTATTTGGTACGAGGTATGGACACTTCGAGTTTTAAGTGATGTCGTTCGGGTTGACGAACGTGCCATCGGTATTCATGGATTTGATGAACCGAGTATTTCGGGAGTACTTAGACTTATTTGTAGTAGTCCTCGTCGATGATATCTTGGTGTACTCCAAATCAGAGGCAAATCATGAGACTCATTTGAGAGTAGTCTTACAGTCTTTGAGAGAGAACCAGTTTTATGCAAAGTTCTCAAAGTGCGATTTCTGGTTGGATAAGGTGGCATTTTTGGGCCATGTGATTAGTGGTGATGGGGTGGCGGTGGATCCGGCAAAGTTGAGGCCATCAGGAATTGGCCAATTCTGAGCACTGTGGCGGAAGTTAGGAGTTTTCTTAGACTAGTAGGGTATTATAGAAGATTTATGGATGCGTACATGACATCAAATGAGAGTGGTTTGAGTACATGACATCCATGTTTATTCTTGCTTTCTTTCAATAATTTAGGCATCAGATCTCTCAAATGAGAGTGGTTTGAGTTGTCATGGCTCAAGAGGAGCCACCGGGTCAATTATGTCCATCCCCGACATGATATTGCATTAAAAATCCGCTCCGTTAGTGGATTAGGCATTGTGGGTGAAGCCGTAGTTGCGATCGTTAGTCCGACTCGGTGATGATGCATAATAAGCCTTAAAGATTGTGCTAGAAATCCGTTTGCGGCAAGAATTCCTTTGTGATGATTGTCCCCCCTTATTTTCGTGTGAGTACGAATGGTGGATTAGAGTGGGAAAAGCTTATGATTGTGATGTGATAAGGAATGTCTTTGTCTCTGTGGTCGGCTGGCTAGCCCGTAACATTGCAAAGCCATATGTGGAGAGTGTCCTGGTGAGACAAGTCCCCTTTTGTAAAACTTACGAGAATGCCAAGCTTTGGACAAGCCCAGACGATGCCAACTAGGTCATGCCGGGTCTCCTTCAGTGGACTTGGTTCTGATTGGATCCGGTACTGGGTCATCGCGAGCGAGTGGGGTCAAGCATGGGTTCTTAACATCGGTTTGTGGTTTGTGAGACAGAATCCTGATGTGAAAAGTAAGAGATTGCAGGCAAGCCTGGGTTTTGAGACACACGAGCGGGTGGGGCCTTGGCAAGAGTTCTGTGTGGCAGCTTGTATGCCGTTAAGGGAAATTGGAAGTATCCTTTTTATTGCGGCTTGAATGCCGATTGGGAAATTGGAAGTACTCGTTTGATGATGTGATCGATTCATACATTATAGGGTATCTTAGGTAAAACCCAGGATTGCATACATGCTGTATTGTAGGCCCCTTTATTTTACCTGCTCAACATAGAAACGTGTTTGTTGTATGAGACATCCAAACTTGTTTTACTACTTTCTATGTTCATGTATATTTGCATACGAAGTTCTGAACTGCAGGGTGATGGAGTGCCCCGGGGTCCGCTAGGGACGATCGGGAGGAGATGTGCTGGTTATACAGTTAAGGTCAGCCTTTGCTGACCCACGTTACAACAAATTTTTACAGGGCAAGGATCGCAAGCAGGAGCTAGCTCGCCGGCCAAAAAAGGCCTAACCCTCATGAAGTTAACTATTTATTTAGCAGTTTTTGTTTGTTGAGTGCTATGCTCTGTAATTTATGTTTCTGGCTTGCATGCTGAGGTAGCACAGGAGTTCCCAGGGCACATTGCTCTGTTGGTGGTTGTTGTTTATGTTTTTGTACAATTGGTAATTGTAAGGCCTTAAGGCCGTTCTAATACTCTTGTAGTAGTGGATAACTTCTTGTTGTTTGTTTGTTTCCGCTATTTTAGTTCTGAGTTTTGAGTTGAGTAGTTTTATATCATCTTATAATGCTTAAGCTTTGGAGTCTGTATATTGTTGGGCCCCGACCAGACCCATATTATACAGTCATTATAGGGGAGGCGTTACACGAAGCCGAGCGACAAGTCCTTCCAACACCTCTAGGAGAGTTCGTCACCCGAGAGCCTGCCTCACTGAAATCCTGCGTCGCACTTTCCTTCCCCTTTTTTGTAATCATATGTACTTTCTTTTATTTCTCTCGCTATATTGTATATGTGGGCTAAGCCCCAATACCTTGTAACTTTTGTGATTAATAAATACTCTTTTTAGAAATGATGTCTACTGCTCTTTGTAATTTTCCCTTTCTTTTTTCTTTCTTGAGACCCGGCACGGCCTTTCAGCTCGCTGCATCCGAACCCGCGCCCTGTTAGTGAGATTGCATGGTTCTCAGGGACTTAGTTTAGAAAATTGATGACCTTAGGTAGTCGGCCTGCGGGAGGCGATCTGCCGCCTTCACTTAGAGAGCCTACCTGCGGTGCTCGCAAGATTTAGGTCTGGGCTCCTCTTGGCCCGCACCCTAAGTGCTTGGCCCGCGCGAAACGGGACCAATTTGGCGCGACCTGAAGGCACGCGAGCGCATTGCGCGATTGACCCTCGCAACCTGGATCGCTCCGCTGGTACTTGGGAGCGACGAGACCTAGTTTTCCTAGGAGGGCAGAGACCCAGCTTGCCAGGAGGGGTGAGACCCCACTCTCCAGGAATACTATGCGAGACCCAGCTCGCCGGTAGGGCTATGTCGATAGGGCTATGTTCTCAGCACGTCGCTTCTTAGAGTAGCTCCCTGAAATCTTCGACGCTCACCAAGGGACCAACAACCCTATCAGCTAAGTGAGAGCTTGATAGCAGGAGCCGAGTATCAATCAGACATATATCTTTGGCTAACCATTGGACACTACCATCGACCCAATCAGCTAGATGAGATCCTGAAGGCGGGCATTGAGCATCAACCAAACTTTTATTTGGCCAACCGCCATGCACTACCACCAACCCAATCAGTTAGATAAGACCCTGACGGCGGGCATTGAACATCAACCGAAATTTCACTTGGCCAACCATCGAGCTCTACTACTGCCCATCAACTAGATGAGAGTCTGATGGCGGGAGTTGAGCATCAACTGGACTATCACTTGGCCAACCATATGGCGCTACAATCGGCCCATCAACTAGATGAGAGACTGACAACGGGCATTGAGCATCAACCAGACTTTCACTTGGCCAACCACCGGGCACTACCACCAGCCCATCAGCTAGATGAGAGCCTGATGGCGGGAGTTGAGCATTAACTAGACTTTCACTTGGCCAACCATCGGGCGCTACCACAGGACCATTAGCTAGATAAGAGCCTGACGGCGAGTGTTGATCATCAACTGGACTTTCACTTGGACAACCAACAGGCGCAAATACCAGTCCATCAGCTAGATGAGAGCCTAAGGGCGGGCGTTGAGCATCAACCGGACTTTCACTTGGCCAACCACCGGGCACTTCCACCGGCCCATCAGCTAGATGAGAGCCTGACGGTGGGCGTTGAGCATCAACCGAACTTTCACTTGGCCAACCACCGGGATCTACCACCGGCCTATCAACTAGATGAGAGCCCGACGACTGGCGTTGAGCATTAATTGGAAGGGTAGACTCCACCGAGCGACATCTAGCCCCAATAGCTAGTGGGAGCCTGATAGTGGGATCTGCTCGGGGTCTGGGTAGACTCCCACGAGTGACATCCAGCCCTGCTAGCTTGTGGGAGCCTAACCGTGGAATCTGCTCGGGGTCTACTTAGTGAGCTCTTCACCAGCTCATATAACTCATTGCAGAAAGTCTGGAATGCCAAGAAACTTCTCATTAAAAAAAGATGTCATGTACATGCTTTACAAATAGAAACGCTTCAGGTCATCACCGCTCCAGGTGTGACTTAGGGTCCCTCCTTACGCATTTCGGAGGTTGTACCCCATGACCTCAATGCCTCTTTAACAATAAACGGGCCCTCCCAGTTTGGGTTGAGCTTTCCCACGACAGCTGATCTTCCTGTGGCAACTACCTTTTTCAAGACAAAGTCCCCTTCTGCGAACTGTTTGATTCTAATGTGTTTGTCAAAATAATTGGCCATCCGCCATTTAATTTTTTCTTGCCTGACAGCGGCCACATCTCGGAGTTCCTCCATCAGGTCCAAGGAGAGTCGAAGCTCATTCTCATTCTCGACCCTCCATTCTTTTCTGCCTTTCTCTACTTCCACTATCTGTGGTGTCCGGACCTCGAATTCTATCGGAAGCATGGCTTCACAGCCGTGGGAGTGTTTGAAGGGAGTCTCACCAGTGGCTATGTTGGGAGTGGTTCTCAGGGCCCAAAGGACTGAAGGGAGTTGCTCCACCCAGCTCCCCTTCAGGTTCTCGACCTTCTTCTTCAGCAAGTTAACAATGATCTTGTTCGCCGCCTCCACTTGCCCGTTACTCCTGGGGTGGTGGACCGACGTGAATCAGAGATAGATCTTAAGCTGACCACAAAAACTGATGAACTCCTCGCTGGCAAACTGTGACTCATTGTCTGTGAAAATGGCTTAAGGCAACCCGTGCCGGCAAATAATCTCCCCCCATACAAAATTTTGAACTACCTGGAAGGTCATCTTGGCCAGTGCCTTCACATCCAACCACTTAGAAAAATAATCAATCATTACCAATAAGAACCTCCTTTTCCCACTATCATGGAGGAAGGGTCCCAGAAGATCCATTCCCCAGATAGCGAAGGGTCGGGGCATAGTGATGCTCTTGAGTTTCTGGGCGGTAGTAGATGGAGGGGCGCAAATAACTGGAACTTCTGGCACTTCCTCGCGAACTCGATAGCATCCCTGCCTTGGGTCGGCCAAAAATACCCTTGCCTTACAATCCTTCACTTAAGGGTCCTGCTCCCTGAGTGACTCCCGCACTCCCCGGAGTGAACCTCCTCCAAGATCCCCGGGACCTCCTCTTCAATCACGTAACGTGTCAAAAGCCCCGAGAGAGTCTTTTGACATAGCTTTCCGTCGCGCATCAAATTTTATGCCGACTTATACTTGAAGCACTTTTTTTACAGGCCCTCTGGGAACTCTCCAAAGGACAAGAAGGTCATAAATGGTCCATCCAGGAAGGGCGCTGATCCACTTCCATCAGCTCCCCCTCTTCGATAGAAGGACGGAAGAGGTCGGTTAGAGTTCCCCCTGTACGGGGTCCAAACTTTGCCTGCTGGTCCACCTATTCATTCTCTTCACGCGACACATATTTGATGGAGAATGTTTGGAACATGACGATAATCCCCTTTACCTTTGCCAGGTATAGTTGGAGAGTAGGCTCCCATGCTTCGAACTCATCGTTGATCTGGGAGGTCACTATCATGGAGTCCATTAGTATCTCCACATCCTGCACCCCCAGCTACTAGGCCAACTGAAGCCCTGTGATCACTACCTTATATTTCGCTTGATTGTTGATGATGGGGAAATGGATGAACACCATCTGCTCAATATTTATCCCTCACAGACTTTCCAAAATCACCCCTACCCTCAGGGAGTGCCTTTCCGACACGCCATCTACCTTCACCCTCCAAGAAATTGGATGAGTCGGCCATTGCATGGGCCTTGATTGAGAGGCGAGAGACAAATAAAATGTCAAACTCGCTCAACTCCACTAACCACTTTGCAAGCCTCCCCAAGTACTCCATCCCCTCAAATATGTTGCGAAGGGGGTGGTCAGTCATAACTCGGATAGAGTGCGCCTGAAAGTACGAACGAAGCCTCCAGGCCGAGATGACTAGAGAAAAGGCCAACTTTTCCAAGATTGGGTACCGAAGCTCTTCCTTCCTTAGGACCCTACTCACATAGTAGATTGGCATCTACTTCTTGTCCTCTTCAGGGACTAGGACAATGCTCAGGACCTCGACCCCAACACCAAGGTACAAGGACAGATCTTCCCCCTCCTTTGGTACCTAAAGCAGAGGAGCATGGGTCAGCTGCCTCTTCAAGGCTTGGAAGGCTCCCTCGCACTCCTTGAACCATTCAAAATTTTGGCCTCCTCTCAGCGCTTTGAAGAAAGGTGAGCACTTCTCTCCAGCCTCAGAGAGGAACCTGCTTAGCCCGGCCAGCTTCCCTGTAAGGCACTGGAATTCCTTGGCGTTCCGAGGTAACCCTAACTCCATGATTTCCCTTACCTTGTCAGGGTTGGGCTCCACTCTCGTGGGAGTAAGGATATGGCCTAGGAACTTGCCCCTGCTCACCCCGAATACACACTTCAAGGGGTTCAGCCTCATTTTATATTTCCGTAGGGTGCCGAAGGTCTCTTCCAAGTCCTGGAGGTGAGAGTCAACATCCCAACACTTGATCATGAGATCATCTACATACACCTCAAGGTTCCTCCGCTTCTGCTTTTGGAAGACCCGATCCATCATCCTCTGATAGTTTGCCCCTGCATTTTTTAGCCCAAAGTGCATCATTTTATAATAATAACACCCCTCCCCTGTAATGAAGAAGACATCTTTCATGTCGGGCGGGTGCATCCTGATCTGGTGATAACCTGAAAATGTATCTAAAAATCTCATAGAGAAAAACTGATGACTGAGTCAACCAGCGCGTCGATTCGAGGCAAGGTGTAACAATATTTAGGACATATTTTAATTAAAAGAGAGAAGTCGAGATCGACCATTATTGGAACACTTTATTAGTGATTTGGGCTAGGATTACTATTCTTTGTTTAGGATGTTGATTTTGACCCAACTTGTATAGTTTAGGGTCATAAGTTATTTCCAGGGTTATTACTTCAGAAGGAACTCCAAAGAAGTTCAGTTCGATGAACGAAGAGCTCAGTTCGACGAACTCAGATTTCTTACTCTAAGTTTAGCTCGATGAACGCTGAACTCCGATCGATGAACTCTGATCTCAACTCAAAAGCTTAGTTAGACGAAAGACAAGCTCAATTCGAAGAACTTAGGACTCAACTCGATGTAAGAGAATATTCAGTTCAACGAACTCTAGGCTCAGTTTGATGAATTCCCTGCTGAGTTCGACGTTCAGGCAGTTTCTATATATAGAAGGCAGAATGATTTCAAAAATATTTGGTAACTGAAACTCTGATATTTAATGCTAAATGTTCTATTGAATATAGCCGTTTAAGGCAACATTAAATATGGATTTATCAGAGAGTTTAAGATCTAATTAATTCCAAGGCAGTTATAAATTCTCAAGGGATTCAGACATTTCAGAATTATTTTATTTAAAATATTGAAATCTTCCCTGACAGTCTACATATATAAAAGATTGCTGCTTCACCAGACATAAAGAGTTAGAGATATAGAGATACAGAGATATACTTTCATTCTGCTTCAAACTCTCCTTGAGACATCTAAATACACATCGGTCTCAAATATCTGCTGGAGAGGAACAACATATAAGAAGGCCTACACCCTAAAGAAAAGTCTCCACCCTTGATCACAAATTCTATTCAAATAAGGGGGAGCTTTTTACAACATCATCCACTAAGTCTTCTCAGAGATTCTTGAAAGAGAAGACAACATCTAACTTCTTTTAGTTTATTCTTAAACTGTGTACAAGGTTTTTACACCCTTCAAAAGTTAACATTTGGTTCTTAAGTCACCAGATCAAAAGACTTAGTTTTTGTTATTGGGTACCTGGTCAAAAGCTCAAAGGGTTGTTAGATCTCCCTTTGAAATTGATCTTCTGGTGGCAGGGCACCTGATCAAAAACCTGTAGTGGATACCTACCAGGGTGGTAGAAGAGTAGACATACCCAGATTTATTGGGGAACTACTATAAAATTCTTGTGTCGTCTGTGATTGCTACTTTCTTTATTTGTGTGTTGTGAATTTTATCTATATATATATATATAAATATATAACAAACTTTAAATCCGCTCTAAAAATAAATTAAAGTTTTTAAAATACTTTATTCACCCCCCTCTAGAGTAAAGTTAGATCTATCCCTCACTTTCAATTGGAATCAGAGGAGGTTTGGTTTTAACATGCTAACACCTGAACCAATAGATCTAATAGATCTTATCTTACCTAGAAGATAGTTGATAAATTTATCATGGCACAAAATAAGGAGTACTCAAGCACTAAACCTCATGTTTCAACCTTAATAAGTTTGCACTATGGAAAACAAGGATTAGGTTATATATGAAATATATTGATGAGGATATCTATAATTCTATTTTGACAGTCCACCTCTACCACTGGAAATAACAAGCACCAGTGGTACACCTCCACCAGAATGGACAGAGGCTCAGAGAAAAGCAAAACTGTTAATGCAAAGGCTATGAATATACTAGCCCAAACAATGTCTGATGATATTTTTCAGAAGGTTGATGAATGCACCTCAGCAAAAGATATCTGGGACTCCCTCACTACAATGGTAGCTGGATCAACAAATGAGAGAAAAGACAGAAGATCTCACCTGATTTCTCAATATGAAAATTTCAAAAAGGGAGAAACCGATTCTATTGCTGAAATGTACGCAAGACTCAGTCTCATAATTAATGAACTGAAAACCTTGGAGAAAGACATTACATTGATAGAAGTCAATGACAAAATTCTCATGTGTTTCCCTAGCACATGTGATTTAAGAATTTGGCCAATTAGAGAAGCCAGAAGTGTTAGTGAAATTTCAACTGAAACTTTATTAAGCAAGCTCAAATCATATGAGCAGCTCATCAAAACAAGAGAAGCTGAACAAATAACTTCATCCTCAGTGAAGAAGGAAAAGAGTATTGCCTTCCAAGCAATTGAAGAGGAAGAACAACTTCCAGAGAATGAAGAACTCATGAGTCTTTTGGCCAAAAGATTTTACAAAATGGCCAAGAAAGACTTCAGGAGAAGATTTTCTAGAAACAAGGTCAAACCAAGGTATAACAAAACACCTACTAGGAAATTGTTTGCTATGGATGCAGGACACCAGGACACATTCTTCCAGATTGTCCTGAAAATCAGAAGAAGGAGAACAACTTTAAGAAGAAGTCAAACAAACCCTATTCTAGTAAACACAAACAGAAGGAGAGAGGCTTTGTAGCTGAAACATGGAGTGATATAGACACTGAATCTTCATCCATTTCAAGTGAAGATGAAGAAGAATCAAATGCTAAAGAAATCTGTCTGATGGCAATTAATGCATCAAACAGCAATTTTGATTCTGAATCTGAATAAGACCAGGTAATTTTAACTTTTGATTTTACTTTAGACCAATTCAAAATAGATTTCAAATTACTCTGTAAAGATCTGATAAAATCTGAGAAGGAAATAAAACTTCTCAGAGAAAAATTAACTGAGTTAAACAATCTATCTTCAGAAAACATTAGACTTAAGGAAGATTTGAAAATTTCTAAAGAACAAATAGTTTCCCTGGAGAAAAAATTATTTGAGGCTAAAAAGTTTGAAGAAACACTTAATGGGAGAAGTATCAAACTGATGAATATCATAAGTACAGTTAATGCCAGATTAAATGGCAAACTAGGCTTGGGAGCTTCATCTAGTCAACCTTGCATTCTTAGGAAAGATATTTTAACTACCCCTGTAAAATTCATATCGGCAAAAGGAAAAGAAATATTAGTAATTACAGATAAAGACACTGAAGCTTTGTCATATAATGAACCAGAGAATAAATCAAAATCCTTTCAGAAAAACTATGTTCAACAAAATTCGTCAAACCAAGATCGACGAAATCAAAGTTATTCGTCAAACTGAGATAGACGAAATCTGAACACCGGAAATGAGTATAACTATTCTATAAATGGTGCTTGATGAAATCAAAGTTATTCGTCGAACAGATATCGACGAACGTTGAACACAAGAAATGAGTATGGTTTTTCACTGAATGGTGCTCAACGAAATCACTATCATTCGTCGAACGGAGCTCGACACAATCAGATTAATTCGTCGAACTCAAAAGTTTCAAACAGAAACTTTAATTCTTTTCAAAAGAAGGATCAAACTCAAAATTTGATAAACCCTTTTACTGAGTGAATCATTCCTCCAAGGAGATATCATCCACTTGGATATAAAAATAAACCTGAATATTCTTATATTTCTATTTATTATGACAGAGAACCAGAACCTAAGGCAACCTGGGTCAAGAACACCAAACTTTTTTTCATACAGGAAAAGAACTATCATACCACAGAGGAATAGTGGTATTTGGATAGTGGGTGCTCAAAACACATGACAGGAATAAAAGCTAATCTAAAAGACTTCAAAGCAAAGCTTGGACCAAAAGTTATATTTGGAGACTCCAACTATGGCCAGACAGAGGGCCATGACAATGTAAACTCATCTCCATCAATCAACTATGTGATGAAGGTTATCAGGTATCCTTTAATAAGTCTTTATGCTCTATTATATCTAATGAAAACAAAATTGTTTTATCTGGGGTTAGATAGGGTAATATATATTTAGTCAATTTTAATTCTGCTAAAACCGAAATATATTTGTTTAATCAGATAAGTAAAATAAATAAACTTTGGCATAAGAGATTAGGGCATGTAAACCTTAAAATTATTGCTAAATTAATTAAGGATAACCTTGTCAGAGGACTACCTTCTGGTTCTTACAAGACGGAAGGACTTTGCAGGGCTTGTCAATTAGGTAAGCAAACTAAAAATAGTTTTAAATCCATATCTAAGAGTGATTCACCCAGAATTTTGTATTTGCTATATATGTACCATTTTGGACCTATTGCAATACAAAGTTTGGAAGGAAAGTCGTACACTTTAGTTATTGTTGATGATTTCTCAAAATTCACTTGGGTGTTCTTTCTTAGGAACAAGTCTGGTACTGAGTTTGAATCTTAGGAACATCAAGATTAAGTATTCTACTCAGATTGCATTGACAAGAACTGATCATGGCACTGAGTTTGAATCTCTTCCGATGAAAGAATTCTATGAGAAAGAAGGAATCAGGCAGTGCTTCTCTGCTCCTAGAACTCCTCAACAAAATGAGGTAGCAGAAAGAAAAAATACAAACCCTAATTGAATCTGCTAGAACATTAATTGCAAATGCTCACTTGCCCTATCTTTTTGGGCAGAGACAGTAAGCATAGCAAATCATTTTCTTAACAGAAGTCTCATTCGTAAACTCAAGGGTAAGACTCCCTATGAATTGCTTAAAAATAAGAAACCTAAAGTGTACAACCTCATGTTCGCCGAGTGAACCCAGAAGGGCGAGCGAACCAAGATGATCGGCCCGCGCCAATATAGTGGGCAGGATCAGAAGGGTGGCCCGATCTCCTCAGAACCCGTGAGGTCAGCTGGACAAGCCAGCCCTGGTCTACGCCTGCCTGGGCGAGCCAGCCCTAGACCATGCCTGCCTGGGCGAGCCATCCCCGACCCTCGTCTGCCTGAGCGAGCCAGCCCCGTCCCGTACCTGGCTGGGTGAGCCAGCCCCGGCCCGCGCCTGCATGGGGCAAGCCAACCCCAGTTCGAGTATCTAGGGTGGGTGGCGAGCTATCCTACCCAGGCGGTCCGGGCGCCAACTCTCTTCCGCCTAGTAGGGCGGCGAGCTGACTCAGAGGATTAGAACCCCGTCTCCGTGGGGCCCAGAAACCAAATTACCAGGATGACCTCAAAGGGGGTGCAAATATCTTTCTAAAATAGCAGAGTTGCGCTGTTAGCAGACCCAATTTGGCTGCGCATAGCTGTTCAGAACAACGGAGGTTGGCTTTTAGCAGACCGCTTTCAGGAATCTATAAATAGACCCAAGGGGGTACCTCAGAAGGCATGATTATTTGTCTCCCAGTCTTCTAACACTTTTTGAGGTACTTTAGCCCAACATTTGGCTAAGGAGGGGAAGCGCTCAGATATATTTCAGGTGTGTGGAGGGTCCTCTATGCCGGGCCCTAGGGTCGGTCCTTTGTTCTTTTTTCCTTGTCTTTTTTCTTGCAGGAGAGAAGCAGGTGCACGATCACCCCTTCCCCAAGGGTGGACTCCATCGAGACCGAATTTTTGGTTTCAACATAAAGTAAATTATTTTAAAAATTTTGGGTGTAAATGTTATATTCATAATAATGACAAGAAATATTTAATAAAATTCGAAGTAAAAGTTGTAGATGGAATATTTCTTAGACATTTTCTCGTCAGTAAGGCTTATAGGGTCTATAATAAATCTACCTTTAAAATAGAAGAATCTGTAAATGTAACATTTGATGAATCTAACATGTTTTACAAGAAGAGGAATACCTCTACCATAGATTTTTTCCAGGTACCAATTCTGTGTGAGAAATTAGATGAATTATCTCTAAAGCAAGAGGATACATTGCATCCTTCTCAACAGATTGCTGAAGACAGTGATGGAGATAGTCTTGAAATTTATGTTGAAAAAGTTGTAGCCAATAAAATTCCACAAGAGGAATTAACAACACAAATCATTGAAGAACCAACTCCACCTGTTGATTTTGTCACTCTTAGCGATCATCCTAGATCTCAGGTGATTGGATACATATCAGTTGGTGTGCAAACAAGGCATCAACTCAATCAATATCAGATGCATACTTGTTTTCTATCTCAGATTGAATCTCAATCCATAAAAGATGCAGAACAAGATCCTCATTGGATCATTGCAATGCAAGAGGAACTCAATCAGTTTGAGAGAAATAGAGTTTGTGACTTAGTTCCAAGCCCCAAAGACTATACATCCATTGGAATCAAATGGGTCTTCAAAAATAAATTGGATGCTTAAGGAGTTATAGTGAGAAATAAAGCTAGACTGGTAGCTCAAGGATATTCACAGGAGGAAGGAATTGATTATGATCAAACATTTGCTCCTGTTTCAAGATTAGAAGCTATCAGGATATTTCTTGCTTTTGCTGTATTCAAGAAATTCAAAGTATATCAGATGGATGTAAAGAGTGCATTTCTGAATGGAGATATCAAAGAGGAAGTATATGTAGAACAACTTCCAAGTTTTATCTCTTCAACTCACCCATCTCATGTTTTTAAGCTTAATAAAGCTCTTTATGGTCTTAAACAAGCTCCAAGAGCTTGGTATGAGACCCTTGCTAATTTTCTATTAGAAAATAAATTTTGTAGAGGCAAAATAGATAATATATACTTTATTCTTTAGACATCATAAAACTAAAATTATACTTGTTCAAATATATGTTGATGATATAATTTTTTGTTCTACTGATTCCAAACTTTGCAAAAGGTTCTCTGACCTAATGCATTCAAAGTTTGAAATGAGTAGCATGAGTGAATTATCTTATTTTCTTGGCTTACAAGTGAAGCAAACACCTGATGGAATCTTCGTATCTCAATCTAAATATACTAAAGAACTAACTAAAAGATTTGGGATGTCAGATGCCTCCTCTATGAAAACACCCATGCCCTCTAATACTGTAGTTGATAAGGATGAACAGGGCAAACCTGTTGATCAGAAAACATATAGAGCAATCATTGGGTCTCTATTGTATTTAACAGTAAGTAGACCAGTTATTATGTTTGCAACCTGTATTTGTGCTAGGTTTCAAGTTAACCCTAAAGAATCTCACCTTATTTTAGCAAAAAGAATTTTGATATATATAAAGGGTTGTCCTAATCTAGGACTCTGGTATCCTTTTGAGTTAGGATTTGAATTAATTGGATTCACAGATGCTGACTATGCTGGATGCAGAGTTGATAGAAAAAGCAAATCAGGAACTTGTCAGTTTCTTGGTGATAGGCTTGTGTTGTTGTTTTGCAAAAAGTAAACATCTGTTTCTACTTCAACTGTTGAAGCTGATTATATTGCAGCGGGTAGTTGTTGTTCACAGATTCTTTGGATTCAAAATCAATTACTATATTATGGTTATAACTTAAATAATTCAATTATATATTGTGACAATACTAGTGCAATTTCAATTGCACAGATTCCAGTCCTTCATAGTAGGACTAAACATATAGAATTAGGCACCACTTTATCAAAGATAATGTGGATAAAAATAAAAGCCTAGTTTTCATTTCTACTGATTTACAAAGAGCTGATATTTTCACCAAACCATTGGATGAAAAGAAACATATTTTCTTTTTAAATCAATTAGGAATGATTGATGGAGAGTCTTTAAGTTGATTTTGGACGGAGTGCGACGAATTACAAACCTTTCGTCGAATGGAGATCGACGAATTGAAAACATTTCGTCGAACGGAGATTGACGAACTGTGAACTTTTCGGAGATCGACAAATTATGAACCTTTCGAACCTTTCGTCGAACGACGATCGACGAATTGTGAATATTTCGTCAAATGAAGCTCGATGACTTGTTTTTCGTCCTTTCAACTTCTGAAAACTTATATTTAGGTTTTTATCGAGCTCCATCCTGCGCATTCTCCATTTCTCTTCTCTTGCACTTGATCTTTTTTGTTTTGAAGGATAATGACGGTGTCGCAAGCAATTCTTACTACGATGAAATTCGATGCTGGATTCGATATCGACCTGGAATCTTTTTAACATTTGAATCAAATCTTTCTGGATATTTTGCAACTATTTGAGGCACAGCATCTGTGAAATTTTATGCCTACCCGAATAAGCTAGCCGTCAAGCAAACGGATGTGGTGATAGGTACGGTTTAATTTATAGCAAGTTAGCTTTAAATACTGTTACCTAGTGCTTGTTAGCTTATTACTGTTTGTATAGGCTTTGTTTTGATTTGCGATAGTCCGGCACGGGCACTATTCGATACGGTAGCTTCACACTCCTTTTTGTCTGAAGGTTTCATATCGCGCATCGGAGTCCCTTCTTCAATGGCGAAGGACAAATTAGACGTGTTGCTGCCGAATGGGTGTTCTATGCATGCAGACAGAGTTTGCGCCGTAAGGGTTCATATTGGAAGTCAGGAGTTTGACTTACTAGCGTCGTTGCTGTCGCTAGTAGAGTTCGACGTCATCTTCGGTATGGACTAGCTTTCGAAGCAGAAGGCTTTTATTGATTGCAACCGTAAAAAGGTCAAGCTGGGTGTTGGGCAGGAGACAATGTTTACAGGATTGAAGGGGTCGAGCAAGAAGTTGATGTCTGCTCTTCAAAGGGTGAAGGCGGTTTGTGCTGGAGCAAAGCTATTCTTCACGTTAGTTGAGGCTGTAAAGCCTAAGAACACTTTGGATGGTATCCTAGTGGTATGTGAGTACCCCGACGTGTTCTCGGACGATCTTCCCGGAGCCCCACCATAGTGCGAGATCGATTTCATGATCGAGCTAGTGCCAGGTGCTAAACCTGTGTCACGTTCTCCTTATAGGTTGGCGCCTAAGGAGATGGAGGAGTTAAAAGGTTCAACTAAAAGAGTTGATGGAGCAAGGGTATGTGCGTCCAAGCTCGTCGTCTTGGAGCGCACCGGTCCTCTTTGTTAAGAAGAAGGACGGGAGCTTGCAGATGTGTATCAACTACAGGGAGTTGAACAAGCTAACGGAAAAGAACAAATACCCGATCCCAAGGATTGATGATCTTTTTGATCAGCTAGTCGGGTCGTCGGTATATTCAAAGTTGGATCTGAAGTCCGGTTATTATCAACTAAGGATAATGGAGAGTGACATCCCGAAGACAACGTTCAGCACAAGGTATGGGCATTTCGAGTTCACGGTCATGCCGTTTGGGTTGACTAATGCGCCATCGGTGTTCATGGATTTGATGAATAGGACGTTCAGAGAGTACCTAGACTGTTTTGTGATCGTATTCATTGACGACATATTGGTGTACTCGCAGTGCGAGGAAGATCACTTCAAGCATCTATATCTGGTGTTGGAGACGCTGAGGAGGAACGAACTATACACAAAGTTCTCCAAGTGCGAGTTTTGGTTATCCTTAGTGGCGTTCCTTGGGCATATAGTCAGTGGAGAAGGGATAGCGGTTGATCTGGCGAAGATTGTTGCGATACGTGAGTGGCCTGTATTGTCTTCGGTAGCGAAAGTCCGGATTTTTCTTGGGCTTGCCGGCTATTACAGGCGCTTCGTAAAGAACTTCTCGCGGATAGCGCTAACTCTAATGAAGTTGACAAGGAAGGATCAGAAGTTCTTATTGACGCAGGAGTGCGTACAAGCATTTGAGGAGTTGAAGAGTCGGTTTACCATGACGCCAGTGCTAATTTCGCTAAGTAGGACCGAGGGCTTCGAGATTTATAGTGATGCTTCAGGTAGTTGTTTGGGCTGCGTGCTGCTGCATCATAGAAGTGTTATTACGTATGGATCACGTCAGCTGAAAGTGCACGAGAGGAATTATCCGGTCCACGACTTGGAGTTAGCGGTCGTGATTTTTGCACTTAAGCTGTGGAGACATTATTTGTACGACTTAAAGGTCGATATCTATACCAACCATAAGAGCCTGAAGTACCCGTTGGATCAGAAGGATCTGAACATGATGCAGCGGAGATGGATGGAGTTCCTGGGGGACTATACGTTCAAAATTCATTATATACCTGAGAAAGGCAATGCAGTTGCGGATGTGTTGAGTCGCAGGGCTCCTGCCCAAGCCAACTGTTTGTCGGTTCATGATGAGAGGTTAATTTGGGAGTTGGAGTCGTTAGAGATCTATTGTGTGGACAAGCAGACTAGCGCCAAAGTAATGTTGAACTGGATGGAAGTTCAGTATGACCTGGCTGATCGCATTCGACAGTCTATGGAGTTGGATGGCACCATGAAGGAGCTCATGGATGCAACCTTGGATGGGTCAAATTCCAAGTTTTCAATTGAGGATGGTCTTCTAAGGAAGGGCAATCGTTTGTGCGTCCCAAACGGAGGGAAATCTGCGGGCGGATTTGATGTACGAGGCTCATCATACCAAGTACTCAATCCACCCAGGGAGCACGGAGATGTACCGGGACTTAAAGAAGTTATTTTGGTGGCCAGGACTCAAGAAGGATGTGGCACTGTTTGTGGCTAAATGTCAAACTTGCGCCTTAGTAAATGCGGAGTGCCAAAAGCCAAGGGAATTCTTGAAATCCTTGCCTATTCCGGAGTGGAAGTTTGACGACATTTCGATAGACTTTGTGCATGGCTTGCCAAGGTCGCAGAAGGGAAACAACGCCATCTGGGTGATCGTAGACTGGTTAACAAAAGTGTCGCACTTAATTCCACATAGGAAGGATGATGCTGTAGAGAAACTGGCAAAGTTATATGTGGATAATATTGTGCGGCTTCACGGTGTGCCCCGCAGCATCGTGAGTGATTGTGACGGGCAGTTCACGTCAAATGATTGGAGGTTGGTGCAACAGATGCTCGGAACTAAGTTGAAGTTCAGCACAACCTTCCATCCGCAGACGGATGGACAAACCGAGAGGGTCAACAGAACTATGGAAGACATGCTTCGCATGTGTGTTCTAGACTTCGGAAAGCATTGGGAAGACCACCTGTATTTGGTGGAGTTTGCGTACAACAATAGCTACCAGATGAGTATTCAAATGGATCCCTTCGAGGCCTTATATGGTAGAAAGTGTCGCACGCCATTGTCGTGGCTTGAAATGGGTGAGGCAAGGTTGTACAAAAAGAAAGAGGTGGAAAGCGCTACTTCTTTGGTGCGGATCATTCGAGAGCGTTTGCTGATCGCTCAGGATAGACAAGCTAAGTACTACAATGCTAAGCATCAGAACGTGGAGTTCGCGGTCGACGATTGGGTGTACTTGAAGTTAAAGCCATTCAAGGGCGTGTCACGGGTACGACGCTTGAAGAAGCTGAGCCCGAGATACCTTGGACCATTTGAGATTCTGGAGCGGATCAACGAAGCGGCTTATCGTCTGAGGATTTCGGTGGAGTTAAGTGGTCTACACGATGTATTCCACATTTTAGTGTTGCGGAAGGCGGTGCAAGAGCCTTCGCAGGTGATCGCAGTTGATCAAGTTCCGGTGGACAAAGGGTTGACGACTAAGGTCAAGCCTGTTCGTATTGAAGACTTTGAGGTTAAGCGACTCCGTAACAAGGAGATCAGGATGGTCAAGGTCCGTTGGGAGAATTGCGGTCATGAGGAGCTCTCTTGGGAACGGGAGCAGACCATGCTGGAGGAGTACCCAGTGTTATTTCTCTCAGGTAACGCTTTTGGTTTTGTTTATCTTTCCTTTGGTAATTTCGTGGACGAAATTCTTTTAAGTGGGATAGAGTTGTAACGCCCCAAAACTCAAAAGAGCAACAAGCAGCGTTTTGAGCCAAGTCTGGGACTTGGTAGTGGGCACATGGCCTGGGACACGGGTGTGTCCCATGGCCGTGTCGTGTTCGGGGTCGACGACGCATTGAGAGGTCGATAATTTGCAGGCATTGAGTGTCGAGATAGGGAACACGGCTGGAGATACGGGCGTGTCCCAAGGCCGTGTCCTGCTCGGGCAGTCTGTGGTTTTGTACTAAGGAGATTACACGGCCTGGGACACGGGCGTGTCCCAGGGCGTGTCTAGCACACGGCATATGACACGGGCGTGTCATATGGCCGTGTACTTCTCAGGACATTTATGGACCTGGGTTGTTTGGACACAAAGGGCCGTGACACGGGCACTGACACGGGCATGTCACATGCGACACGGGCGTGTCGGATGCCGTGTCACAAGCCGTATTCTGGTCGGGAGTTCCCGGTGACAGCGAATGAGTAACACAGCCATGCACACAGCCGTGTAGCAACCCGTGTTCGGCCCAGGAAGTTTATTTTTGGGCTGAATCATGGCCGTCCATTTCCTTATTTTAAGATCCGACGGCTGGGGGGTGTTTCCTCAGGGATATACCCAGGTTTAGGGTTTAGAAATCCTCATTTACTTTGGTTCACTCTCTTTCTAAAAGATAGAGAGAGGAGAGAGCAAGGAGGAAGAAGGAAGGCTAGATCCGGTCACCGACGAAGTTTCAGAGCTCCAAATCGCGAGCCGACTACGAATTTGCGGAGGCAAGGAGATTGCGGTGCTTTTCATCCGCATAGATTTCCATGGCACCAAGGAAAAATGCAAGGGTAGCGATTCTCATCCTAGGACATGTGAAGTCCTCTTTTCCTTTGCATAGGGAGCCCTCTCCCGCGAGTGTGTGGTTAGTTTGTGGCGTTCCTTGGGGTAGATATGTGAAGTCCCCCTTGTATAGAGTCCGTATACGAGAACGGACATAGGCATGATGTGTGAAGCCAACCCGGACAAGTTGGTCTAGATCGGTGATGTTGCATTGCATAAATGGCCGGAGAAGACTCCGTGCGAATGTTTGTTTTTCGGGTTTTCTACGAGGTAGATTGCAACATGGAGCCTTGGGGACTAACTCCAAGGTGCACCCAGAAAACTGGGCAAACGCGTTGTTTTGCCAACATGATGGCCAGGGAGCCAACTTGAACATAAGCGAGTTAGGTGAACTGTGTGATGGAAATAGGACTCGGGGAGTCTTGACCCGCGCATATGTCTTAAATTGACGTTGTAGTATGAGCACGGGTCAGGAGGAACCGTACTTGCTCTATGTCGTTCGGCGGAACCGTTGACACAGATGAGGGTCTTTGGCAGTCTATGGCTTAAATTGACGTGACACAGGCCAGGAAGACAAAATGCTCATAAGGTTGGCCGTCCAAGGGATGGTGGTGAGACGGAAACGTCTATGACTTAAATTGATGTGACGTTGGCCGGTTCGCTGTAAATGTGCCCTGAGTGCATGGGGTGTGTGGTCGTGCATGCCTACGCCTGTGATGAAGTGTGTTTACACTATACTTCTTGGTTTTACTAACAAAGTGCAGGGAAAAGTACATCGCCGCCCCGAGTTGGGGGCGGGGTCGTTATAATTTGGTCAACACGGCTGACCGTTGCTTTTGTTTGCCACCGTGCGGTGGATTGTTACTTGCAGGTGTTACGGAGCTGAGAGGTAAATAGCGGGCTAAAGCCCAAGTTGCAGAGCTGGCCCTCGAAGGCCTAATTTTGAGTGTTTTCTTGTAGTCTTATGTATGACCGGCCTACGTACCGAGGTTTGGAAGACACTTTTATTTGAGCAAACTATTGTAAGGCCATAAGGCCAATACTCGTGTATTGTACATTCCTATTGGTTTGAGTAGTGAATATTCATGCTTTACTGGGTTCTTTATTATTTACAGCTTAATAAACTGCTTCCGCTAGATGCTCTGTGTAGGACGTTGTGATTGGTCGGGGCCGGACCTACTGCTATATGCTATGTGACAGATAGGGGTGTTACACTTCCACACCACCTTCTCAATAACCTATTGTATTTGAAGATGTTCCATCCGCAGCCTTTCATACAGATTCCCAAGCTAATCATTCACCTAATTCCTCTCCACATGTTGTATATTGTATCCACAATAACATAGATTTGTATGAAGTCACCCTTGAACTAAGATGAATTAGGTTGTATTTGATTTCCTGTTATAGTTATGTTCTTGCAGGACTTATTGCCAAGTGTAGACCAATGTCAGTCTACAGTGGGTCATCAAACAGAGGACCATATAACGTAATTCCTCATTGTGTGATCCATGGTGTTGACTCATGTGTAGCCTCTCTATTGGGATACACCTCATTTTCAAGCACTTGGACTTATGAAGGAAGACTTGATGCTGTTTGGAACAAAGAACAGAAGTTTCATAAAGCTGAGAAATATTCTAAGTGTTTTACTCAAGTGGATTCATTATTCTCGAGTAGAAACCTTAGAAGCTCTCGAGTAGGTCATGTCTGAAACTCGAGTATAGGAAGTGGTTCTCGAGTAACCTTAATCTAGCTCTCGAGTAGCCAAGTCCAGTACTCGAGTAGACCTTATCTAATTCTCGAGTGTTCAGTTTTTAGTCTTAGAAATTCTTCTAAGTAAAGTACTCGAGTAGTCTAGCTGTGTACTCGAGTAGTTAAGTAGCTTATTTCGAGTGACAGAAGATAGATCTCGAGAAAATTCCAAGACCACTCGAGTGACACATTATTGTACTCGAGTAGTTCGTTTATTACTCGAGTAGTCCAATTTCAGCACTCGAGTGATCGATAGTTTTATCCAGAATTTTCTCCAAGTCCAAGCTCTCGAGAAGATTAAGTCTACCTCTCAAGAAGTATATCGAGCACTCGAGTGATCTCTTAACCACTCGAGTGATGTCTTTCTTTACTCCAGAATCCAGAATTAGCTCTTCTCGAGTAGTCAGAATCTTTCACTCGAGAGCTAGTTAATTCACTCGAGTAGTATACTTCTTACTCGAGTAATGTTGTCTCATTTTCAGAAAATTCTTTAAGTCCCTGACAGATTTAATTTTTGAATTCCGTGATATGACTGGTCCACGTGTCCATCATTAATGACAATTATTACCGTTAGGGAGATCTTATAAAAGGTCATGTCATTATGACTAACCCTAAGCGTGTTATTCTAAGTTTTCTGGATCGGCTGACATTTCCAAATCTATAGAAGCTTCCGCACGTCTTCAAGATCGCCAAAGGCATTTCTTTCGATCCAGAGAGATTCGCAGATCAAGAGATTCTTCTTTCTCCATCTACTCCTTGATCGTGTGAGTCAAAGTTTCTCAGAACAGATCTAGCCGAGCGTCTTCTTCTACCATTTCTTATAAAGCCGCAAAGTCCAAGGAAGAAGACCTAGGGAGAGATTTTCAGATCTGAGAAGATTATTGTTTGTATTCTATAATTTCTTTTTAATCTTGTAGGAGATTATTCTCTGAGTGTAGGAGATTTGTTCTCCGAGTTGTAGGAAGTTTTCTTCTTCCGAGTGTAGATCCCTTTTTGGATCGAGATTGTAGGAACGTGTTCCGAGTGGTTGGATCATTTTGATCAGAGATTAGTGGAGTAGCCGAGTCTAGTGCTTTGCTAGATCGGTGTGTTTAAAGTGGACGTACCCAAGATTGGGGAACCACTATAATTCTTGGTGTCCTCTGTGAATGCTTGTTTATTTCTTGTGCATTAGATCGCTACAGTTTTTATTCCGCAAAAAGACGCACAACTCACATATTCACCCCCCTCTAGGTGATTTAGGTAGACAACTTAAACGTTTTTCAATTGGTATTAGAGGGAGGTTGATCATTATAAGGTTAACACCTTGATCAAATCTTCCCCAAGTTGTCTTTGAGTTATTCAAGTATGGATAGAGCCAAGGATTTTTCCAAGCTTCCTTTGTACACAAAGAATAATTTTGTAATGTGGAAAGAAAGGATAAAATTCTTTATGGAAGGTGTGGATCCAACGATCTTCATGATTGTTGAAGAAGGTCCTTATATTACCATGATCGCCTCCACTATAGATGCTACAAAACAAGTTCCTAAGAAGCTGATGGATCTCGACAAAGATGAGATTTCACTTGTCTCCTTAGACAAGAAAGCAAAAAAAATTTATAGCAAGTGCAGTCAATGACTCAATGCTGCAGAATTTGATTCATTGTCAATCTGCTAAGGAGATGTGGCAGTCTCTGATCATCTTGATGGAAGGTACTGAAGAAGTAAGGGATGACAGAATATCTCTTCTGAATCAGAAGTATGAAGCCTTCTGGCAAGGACCCAAGGATACCATTGCTTACACTTTTGAGAACTTCTTCAAAATAGTCAATGACCTAAGAGTATATGGTCGAGTCTTCACAAAAGGAGAGCTAAACGACAAGTTTTTGAGGTCCCTAACCAAGGAATGGGACAACAAAGTCTGTGCCATTAGAGAATTTGGCAAGTTAGCTGAGACTGATCCTCAGAACCTCTTTGGAAAGCTGATGTACTATGAACTTCAAATTAATTCTAAAAAAGCTAAAGAAGAGAAGAGTCGATTCTCTCCCAAGGAGAAGTCTGTCTCTCTGAAGGAAGACAGCTCAAGGAAGGGCAAAGCTACTTCCCTGCCCCTGCTCAAGTAGAAAGTTAAGAAGAATCATCTGAGCTAAGCACTTCAGGATCAGAGCTATCTGAAGGAGAGTTCTCACTGTTCTCAAGACAGTTCAAGAAATTCTTGAACAAGAAAAAACAATGGAGAGGCAAGGATGACTCATACAGAAGATCACGACATGATGGTGATCGACGTCAGAAGGGCTCAAGTAGCCACAACAGGTATAAGTCTAAACCAAACAAACATATTTCTACTGATATAGTTTATTACTGTTGTAATAAGTCAGGTCATGTAATTGCTGATTGCCCCCATAAGAAGAAGGAGGGTGGCCAAAGAGAGGAGAAGAAATCTTCTTACCATAAGAAGAAGACAGAAAGAAGCCTTGTAGCCAAAAAGGGCAAAACCCACAGCGACACTGACTCATCTGAGTCAAGTGATGAAGAGGAAGCCTACTTTTGGCTCATGGCACATACTGACGAAGAAGAAGAGCCCCAGTTCACTGGGGAGGTAAAATCTCATACACCCCTCTCTTAATCTGATGTCTCTAATCATGAACATGAGGACAGCTCTTCTGACGATGAGTCTGAACTCATGGACCAGTATAAGGAGTTGATTAAGGCCTACAACAAATGTCGAAAGGCCGTGAAAACTCAGGCTAAAGAGATTAAGTCTCTAAAGGCCATAGAGAGCTCTCTGAGAGAGGAAGTCATTAAGATGGACTCACTTAGAGAAGACTTAGATACTACAGTTGATGAGTATAATAAGGCTCTCAAGCACCTCGATCTGAAAGAAGAAATAATCAAGGGATTGGAAGAGCAACTTGAAGCCGAAAAGGAACTTGTTGAAGGTTTCTATAAGCTTAGATAGTTCTTCCTCTTGTTGCTGAGTTCTCTACTCAGACTAAGGGTGCAGGATTAGGCCATGTTGAGGCTCCTAGTAAATCCTCTAGGAGAAATAAGGCTCAACAAAAGAAAAAGGCGGCCAAGAAGGCTTTGGCCAAGGCAAAGGGGAAAGCTCCACAAGATCAGACTATATTTAAGAAGGTTGTTTTTCCTACTAATAAGTTTGATCTTGACTCATCCAACGTTCACTTCACTATGCCTACTTATATAGAGCCCAAGTCGAGGTACCAAGGATGGACTCTCCCTCGAAACTTTGGTGAAAGTGTCTTTAAGGCACCTTATGAAGAGATCACTCTTCATAGCTATGTCCCTTTTGATCATGGTCATAACATCAAGAAGGCTCCAAAAGTAAAGCCTATTGTGAAAAGCCTATGAAGGAGAAGAAGCCATGTGATTGTCTTCACCATGAAGCTTCTACCTCTAAGAATGTTGCCCCTGTTAGACCAGACCCCCCAAAAGTCAAGCAGGAGGGAGTTAGGCAAAGATACAACAGGTTTGACTGTTGGTGTTGTGGCATAGTTGGTCACTTTGCCATTGATTGCTGGTTTAATCCAAGAAACTATGTTAACCCTCAGATTAACCATGTAAGAAAGACCGCTCACATTGTTAATACATGTAGGGGAGCAAGCTAACTAGAGACCAAAGACCCAAACAAATTTGGGTTCCTAAGGCAAACTGACTTGTGATTGCAGGTTTGTCCAAAGGACACAAGAAATCCTATTTGGTATTTGGACAGCGGATGCTCTCGGCATATGACCGGGACTAGAAGCCTTCTTCAGAATTACTCACCAGTGGTGAACGGACCAAAGGTCATCTTTAGAGGTTCTGATAGAGGAATTACGAAAGGCGATGGTATGATTACTAACGGTAGTGTATCTTTTTTAGATGTGGCTTATGTTGAAGGATTGGAACACAATCTCATAAGTATAAGCCAACTATGTAATAAATGATATATAGTTGAATTTCATGCTGATAAGTGTTTAATAAAGTCTGTTGACAATTTGGAAACAATTTTATCTGGCACTCGTAGTAGGAATATATTTTGTTTAAATTTTATTTGTATAGACTCTTCTACACTAGTGTGTCTTTTGACAAAAGATAGTGCGTCTCTTGGTGACCAATGACACAAGAGATTAGCACATATTAATTTCAAAACTATTAATAAATTATTTTCTCTGAATTTAGTACGTGATGCTCTAAATGTTAAGTGCGCTAAGGATAGACCTTGTCATGCTTGTGTAAAAGGCAAGCAAACAAGGGCTACTTTTAAAAGTATCATAGGCAAAGACTCTAATAGGTGTTTACACCTACTTCATATGGACTTGTTTGGTCCACTACAAGTTAGAAGTTTAGGAGGTAAGGATTATACATTGGTTATTGTTGATGACTACTCGCACTTTGCATGGGTGTTCTTTCTGAAACACAAGTCAGATACCTTCGATGTCTTTACAAATTTTGTTAGGCAGATTCAGAATGAATACAACTGTTCCATTATCAAAATCAGAAGTGACAATGGTACTGAATTCAAGTCCGAGGCCATGACAGAATTTTATGAAAGCATAAGTATCTTTCATGAGTTTTCCTCTTCCCGTACTCCGCAATAAAATGAAGTAGCTGAGAGAAGGAATCGAATGCTCATAGAGGCCTGCAGGACTATGTTGAGTGGTGCCTCACTACCGGAGTACTTCTGGGCTGAAGCCGTCAACACTGCATGCTACGTGCAAAATCGAGCACTCATAAACATGAACCACAATAAGACGCCTTATGAACTTCTAAAGGGAAGAAAGCCGACTGTCTCATATCTTAGAATCTTTGGCTGCAAATGCTTCATTCTTAACAATGGTAAGTATCATTCTGCAAAATTTAGTGAAAAGAGTTTTGAAGGTATTTTTGTAAGGTATAGTAGCCATAATAAGGTATATAGGGTATTTAATAAGAAAACCCTGGTCGTAGAAGAATCTATTCATGTTGTATTTGATGAGACGAGCTTGCTGCAAAGCAACTCTTCTAGTGAGTTCATTGAAGATGCAGGTTCAAAGTTGAAAGAACTTTACTTGGATGAGCCGACTGAAGAAAAAGGAGAAAAGTTCATCAAGATCACCACTCCAACCACTATTGGAGAGGTTGATGATCAAGATGAAGAAATCATTCAAGTTGATGAAGTCACTCTGGTGGTTGAAGAAGCTCCAGATGCAAGGAACTTAGAGCTCAAACATCTGAAGGATCGCCCAATTGATCAAATCATCAGAGATCCCCGGGATGGTGTCAGAACTCGTAGAGGTACTACTAATGAGAATTTGTATTTGAGTTTTCTCTCATAGGTTAAACCAAAGAAGTTTGAGGAAGCAAACTCGGACGCATCATGGATTATGGCCATGGAAGAAGAGTTGAATAAGTTCAAGCGCTGTCAAGTCTTGAAACTTGTTCCAAGACCCAAAGGTAAAACTTCATCGGAACCTAGTGGGTTTACAGGAACAAGATGGACGAGAATGGAACTATCATAAAAAATAATGCCAGACTCGTCGCCAAGGGATATCGACAAGAAGAAGGAATTGACTTCGACCAGACATATGCTCCAGTGGCAAGGCTGGAGGCAATCAGGTTATTCCTTGCATATGCTGCACTTAAGGGCTTCACTGTCTATCCGATGGACGTGAAGTCCGCCTTCCTTAATGGTGACATAAAGTAAGAAATGTATGTGGAACAACCTCCAGGTTTCGTTGATTCTAACTTTCCTAATTATGTTTATCTTTTATCTAAAGCTTTATATGGTTTGAAACAAGCTCCTCAAGCTTGGTATGAGACGCTGTCCAGCTTTCTTCTTGAGAACAAGTTCACAAGGGGAAAGCTAGGTAAGACATTATTTCTTTGGGAAATTAAAGGCAAGATTTTGCTAGTGCAAATCTATGTCGATGACATTATTTTTGGCTTTACAGACGACAACCTCTAAAAGAAGTTTTTTAAACTTATGCAAGGGAAGTTTGAAATGAGCAGTATGAGAGAGCTGAAGTATTTCTTAGGACTTCAGGTGAAATAATCTAAAGATGGAATTTTCATCTCACAGACTAAGTTCACCAAGGAGTTGATTAAGAAATTCGGAATGGAGAATGCAACCTCTATGAGAAATCCAATGGGCTCAGCTGTGTCTCTGGACAAGGATGAGAAAGAGAAACCTTTTGATGAAACCAAGTACAAAAGCATAGTTGGATCCTTGCTCTACCTTACTGCCAGTAGAATGGACATAATGTTCCTTACATGCGTCTGTGCTAGATTCCAAGTGAACTGTAAGGAATCTCACTATGCTGCTGTAAAGAGGATTTTGAGATACCTTAAAGGTACATCGAATCTTGGCTTATGGTACCCAAGAAGTAATGATAACGAACTAATTGGTTTTTCTGATGACGATTTTGCAGGTAGCAAAGATGATAGGAAGAGCACTTCCGGGACTTGCTAATTCCTAGGAAGAAGACTCATTTCCTGGAGCAGCAAAAAGCAAAATTGTGTCAAAATCTCAACGGCCGAGTCAGAATACATTTCTGCCGGCAGTTGTTGTGCACAATTGCTTTGGCTAAAGAACCAGCTAGAAGACTACAATATGCAAGTCAAAGACATCCCATTATTTTGCAACTCCTCTAGTGTAATAGCAATTGCCAACAACCCAGTCTCTCACAGCCGGACAAAGCACATAGAGCTGAGATACCATTTCATCCGGGAGCATGTGGAGCATGGGGACATAGATCTACAGTATGTTCCAACAGATAGGCAAATTACAGACATTTTCACGAAGCCGCTGGACGAGACCAAGTTCAGTTTCTTAAAAACTTAATTGGGTATGCTCAACAAAGAGGAATAGACAAGATGGACTCATTTCACAGCTCAGAATTCAAGGACAAGTCAAAAAGGTTAGAATTCGCTAAGTGGACTTCATCTCTCGAGAAGAAGGAATGACTACTCGAGAACTCGAATATGACAACTCAAGTACTTCTCTGAATTCTCGAGAACTAAGTCACTCGAGTGCTATCACTTGAGTACTAAACTTCTTCTTGAGAAGTAGATTGTACCACTCGGGTACTATCATACCGCCACTCGAGTACTGTTATTCGATCACTCGAGTACTGAAGATCCACTCGAGAAATGACCCGATAGTTTCTGGAATTCTTTCAAATTTTCATATACGCAACCAGAGTCCTATCTGTCGCTATCTAAGGTATGTTAAAGCTTATTAGACTCCTAATCATCATTACTAGGGTCTTATAAATAGAAAATAACCAATTTCAAGAATCTACTCGAATTTAAATCCACTATCTCTCAAAAGACTCTTCGCCTTTCGTCGTTCTAACAGAGCTTGCCGCCATCGCCGCCGTATTCCAATCAATCACCCGCAGTTCACTGAAGGATATGGCGCCGCCGTCAAAGATTGGTGTTGGCAGTGAGTTTGTTGTAGCCGGCATCGCAGAGATTTCAGATGATTTCAGGAACTTGTTGATTCTTCTCGACACAGTAGGTTTGACGTTTGTACTTCAGCAGCCGTGCAAGATTCTCTTTCCAGAAGTTGAAGAATTTTTCAAGAACATCAAAGTCAAGGGGAATGGAAAAGTGTTGAAGTCCAAGGTCAAAGGCATCAAGGTTAAACTTACCAAAACTTCTATTTCAAAACTTCTTAAAATGCCTGTAGTGGATGAAGAAGATGACATCACAAATGAAGATAATGACAGAACCTATAATTTCTGTGCTATTTCAACTGAAGTTACATCCATCAGAAGGACGGACCTCAATCCAGAGAGCAACTTGATAGTGGATATCATTGGAAAAATACTCCTGTGCAGGACAAGCTCTATCAGTTTCATAACAAATGATCTGTTTGACATCATGACAACCATTATATGCAGGAAAAGAATTCAGTTTGGTATGATTATTCTAGACAAGATCAGAGAGAGTATTAAGGCTCCAACTTATGCAAGGATTGTCTCTTTAATGTTGCATGAGATTAATCCTAAGGTATTTGATTTCTCCAAAGGCACAACCATCCATCGTATGAAGAAAGTTTCAGTTTCCTCCATTCAGAGATGGGAGTTAAAATTGCAGAACCCAGCCCAGGCTGCTAAAGCCCATGAGCACCTTGCTGCAAAGGAAAGGACCTTATCTCCCTCTCTCCATTATATTGATGGCACATCTGGTGCAACAGCTGAGGGGGAGCCTGCCTCCTCTGTGCAGCAAATTAGGGTGCCCTCTCCTCCTGCTCCTTACAGTCAGCAAGTCAGAATACCTTCTCCACCTCCAGATTCTTCTATCCATCCATCCACTCCAGAAGACATTCTATCAGATTCCTAGGTGCAAGAAACCATCCTCTCAACTACTGATTATATAAACAAGATGATTGAAGAACTTAGCTCAGATGAGCCTCTACCTCCGCTCCATCAAGAGAATGTTGAAGAGACATCCAAGGAACCATCTCCTGAACCATCTCCAAAGTCACCCATTGATCACTCCCCAGTTGTAGAGAGAGAACCAGAAGAGACTATACTGCTGTCAGATGAGAATGAACAGTCTCCAGAACCAGTTGAAGCACCCCTGAGGAGATTGGATTTCTCTCTTCCCACCTTCACTAGTGAGGAAGGAGATGTCCTGATTCATACTTCAAGAGCTCAGAGCTCTAGATAGTTGAAGAAGTTCCTCCCTGAACTGCCCCTCCTCCTCCAGCTTTTGTTACTCCTACTACTGCTACACCAATTATATCTGATATTCTTAGTAAGATTAAACAGATGCTGTTAGAACAAAGAAAGTATTTTGATGATTCTCTGAAAGCTGTTCAAGATAAAGTTTCTGATTTGGAAAAATAAATGAGTCGAGGATTTGTTGAGATTCAACATAATACAGATCAGCTAAAGCATCTCTTCAAGATAGGTGATCAAGCATTGGATCACACTATTACAAGTGTTGGACATGTAATGGACCAAGTAGTTACTCTTGCAAATAATCAAATTCAATTAGAAAAGAAGGCCCAAGAGAACCTCATGAAGACCTGTGAAGAGGTGGGTACCTTCAAAGATGAAGCTATAAAGAAGTTATGTGTAGAAATCAGAAAGGGGGAGGGAATAGTGAAAGAACAAGTTGAAAAGTATGATACTAATATCAAGACCCTCTGGACTGATAAAATGACTGAAATTAATAAAGATGTGCTAGCTCAGATTCAGTCTGTGAAATTTTATACTTATGATACTATAGTTTGGATGCATAATCAAATATTCCCTGAATTCTAAGCTAATCCAAACATTATTCCTCACCATCCGAATCTTCTTAATGAAGGCCAGCTTGCTCAGATGCCTGCTCAAATGCCTACCTTCTCTCCTAGGCCTTAAGGGGAAGCTCAACCTCCATAATCTTACTCTCTGGTATGGGAATCTGACATTCCTCAAGAACTACTAGAAATTCAGATTCCTAAAAGAAAGAAGTATGGAGATGGAGCTTCTGCCAGCAAATCTTTTCCTAACCCAAAGGCAGAGAAGAGGAAAGCTCAGGAGTTTGCTGAAATCTGGAGTCCAACTTCCAAATCCTTGATTCTAGAAACACTAAAGCTTGTTATGGATTATAATGAAAGCAGAAATCTTTATTACAGCTCAACTGAATGGGAATTATATGAGAAGTCTATGACTTAGAGAAGGATCTATGACAGAGAATATGGGAGGAATAATCCAAGTGCACCAACAAGACCTTCCAAGTACTATCCCAAGCCCTTCAGTTATCAAAGGAGACAACAAGAAAAGTAAGATATCAACAACAACAACAACATCAAAGCTAGGAATGGTTATATGTTTTGAGATTAAGGATTGAATCTATGTAGAGTGGAATCTTGAAACATTTCTAGTTATATAATTCTTAGTTTTGATGATTATCTTTTACTTCTAAATTTCATGCATTTTGTTTTGTCCTTATTTTTCACATATCTAGTTCTTTTTATTTTGGTATAATTCACCTTAGTGTAGAGGGTTTTGACTTCCACAAATATGGGGAGATTGTTAGGTATTGTATCCACAATAACCTAGATTTGTATGAAGTCACCCTTGAACTAAGATGAATTAGGTTGTATTTGATTTCCTGTTCTAGTTATGTGCTTGCAGGACTTATTGCCAAGTGTAGACCAATGTAAGTCTACAGTAGGTCATCAAACACAGGACCATACAATATAATTCCTCATTGTGTGATCCATGGTGTTGACTCATGTGTAGCCTCTCTATTGGGATATACCTCATTTTCAAGCACTTGGACTTATGAAGGAATACTTGATGTTGTTTGGAATGAATAATAGAAGTTTCATAAAGTTGAGAAATATTCTAAGTATTTTACTCGAGTGGATTCATTGTACTTGATTAGAAACCTTAGAAGCTCTTGAGTAGGTCATGTCTGAAACTCGAGTATAGGAAGTGATTCTCGAGTAGCCTTAATCTAGCTCTCGAGTAGCCAAGTCCAGTACTCGAGTAGACTTTATCTAATTCTCGAGTGCTCAGTTTTTAGTCTCAGAAATTTTTCTAAGTACTCGAGTAGTCTAGCTGAGTACTCGAGTAGTTAAGTAGCTTATTTCGAGTGATAGAAGATAGATCTCGAGAAAATTCCAAGACCACTCGAGTGACACATCCTTGTACTCGAGTAGTTCATTTATTACTCGAGTAGTCACATTTCAGCACTCGAGTGATTGATAGTTTTATCTAGAATTTTCTTCAAGTCCAAGCTCTCAAGAAGATTAAGTCTACCTCTCAAGAAGTATATTGAGCACTCGAGTGATCTCTTAACCACTCGAGTGATGTCTTTCTTTACTCCAGAATTTCCAGAATTACCTCTTCTCGAGTAGACAGAATCTTTCACTCGAGAGCCAGTTAATTCACTCCAGTAGTATACTTCTTACTCGAGTAATGCTGTCTTATTTTCAAAAAATTCTTTAAGTCCCTTAAAGATCGAATTTTTAAATTCCGTGATATGACCGGTCCACGTGGCCATCATTAATGACAATTATTACCGTTAGGGAGATCTTATAAAAGGTCCTGTCATTATGACTAACCCTAAGCGTGTTATTCTAAGTTTTCTGGATCGGCCGACATTTCCAAATCTACAGAAGCCGTCGTACGTCTTCAAGATCGCCAAAGGCATTTCTTTCGATCCAGAGAGATTCACAGATCAAGAGATTCTTCTTTCTCCATCTGCTCCTTGATCGTGTGAGTCAAAGTTTTTTAGAACAGATCTAGCCAAGCGTCTTCTTCTACCATTTCTGATAAAGCCGCAAAGTCCAAGGAAGAAAGCTTAGGGAGAGATTTTCAGATCTGAGAAGATTATTGTTTGTATTCTACAATTTCTTTTTAATCTCGTAGGAGATAATTCTCCGAGTTTAGGAGATTTGTTCTCCGAGTTGTTGGAAGTTTTCTTCTTCCGAGTGTAGATCCCTTTTTTGATTGAGATTGTAGGAACGTTGTTCCGAGTGGTAGGATCGTTTTGATCCGAGATTAGTGGAGTAGCTGAGTCTAGTGTTTTGTTAGATCAGTGAGTGGAAAGTGGACGTACCCAAGATTAGGGAACCACTATAATTCTTGGTGTCCTCTCTGAATGTTTGTTTATTTCTTGTTCATTAGATCGCTAAAGTTTTTATTCCGCAAAAAGACGCACAAGTCACCTATTCACCCCCATTAGGTGATTTAGGTAGACAACTTAGACGTTTTTCACCACCTCTTTAATCTCCACCTCACATATCTTCACCTCAATCATCTCCACCACAATTATCTCCACCTCTCTCACCCATCCAGGAACTAATTCCTGCTGACATTCCCCATGTCATCAATGCTCCATCTCTACCACAATATCCTTTCTATGTACAAACTGTGCTACCAGATCAACTCCCTCCTCTTCCAATCCACCCTCTACATCCTCAGAATAAACCTGAGTTTATGTATCTTGATTTCTCTTCCATTGCCACTAACCTTCTGGATTTCATCACTCCTACCCTCAGGAAACTCTTGGATGAAGCTTTGGCTCCTATTGTGGCTTCTATCTCAGAAATTTCTTCTAAAATAGCCTCTTCTCATTTTGTCCCTTCTTCTGGGGTCCTAGATTCAGCTTCCCCTGGATCTAGATAGGGGGATATGCTTAATGAAGAAGCTCCAAATGCAGAAGTTCTAGTTAAAACCATTGCAGAAGCCCTAGTTACAGCAATAGCTGTTTTTGATGAAATTCAGGATTTAGAAATGACCAGTGCAGTTGAGGATGAGTCAGAAATTATTACTGTTGGTGATGTCATTATTCATCCCACAGTCAATTTATACTCTTTATTATCAGTTTTTGATTTACTGCATAGTTATCTTCCTAGTTTATCAGTTTTTGAAGATCTTTCTCGAGCATTAGTGTTCTATACTTCTCTTGTTGATCCCACTGTTTTAGAACAACTTAGATCCAGTCTCAGAGATGTTTCTCCTTGTTCTAATCCATTCTCTCATACTGCAATAATTGATAATATAATGGATATTAAGGAGCAGGATTATTCCCCTCCTTTATGGGATGAAACCCCCATGCCAAATTTTGATGATTTGCTTAACGAAGATATGGAAAAGGAAGATAATGTATATAATCAGCCAAAGGATCAGTTTAATGATCATACTAATATATATAAATAAATTGATGCTTTATATGATCAGACAGAAGAACAGTCAGATGTTAATATAGATTCTGATGAGTTAGAAGACTCTAGCTCTAAGAAAAGGAAATTCAAGAAAAAGGCTCCAGCCAAGATTGCTCCTAAACCTTCATCTACAGTTGATATTCCCTATTATATTCTGCATGGTATAACTCTTACACCAAACCATCCAACTTGGATGAGATATTCTAAAAATGAGCAGAAAAGGAGGAAGAAAATGATGAGGTATCATTCATCTCCAAAGTCTTGGAGAGTTCCTCCCCCTCCTCCTCCAGCAGTTGGATCAGCAGGAAGTGTATCTTCTTCTCAGAGGCCTACTTCACATTATTCTAGACCGACTTAGGGCAGGCAAGACAGACCTATGAGGTCTGAGTCTTATAACAGTCAGGATAGTCAACAACATTCAAGCCAAGACAGGACAGCTTCTCTAGTGTTTGAACTAGAGTTAGATCCAGTTTACAGGATGACAAGGTTAAATGAGCCAGTTTCTCTTTCTCAGATAAAGAAAGAAAGGACAGAAGGTAAGGACACTTCACAATTTATTACAATGTCTTCTTACAGGCAACAAGTGTTGGATAAATATCAGAAGAAAAGCTTATTTAATGTTGACAAGTATATGAGCTTGCATCCAAAGGTTGTTGTGTCTAGAACTACTTCTCTGAAGATTATAAGTTCTCAAGATCTCAAGATGAGTAAAAGAGAGTCTGAAGATCCAACCAGGAAGCTAATTTTCACCAAATCTTCTTCAGATTCTTCTTCAGCTGCACCTTAGAAGGACTCTTAATTTTTTGATTATAACTTTGAACTTTGGTGATATGTTTATAAACTTTCTCAAAACACTTTTTATATTTGCTAAAAATTTATAATTCTGTCAGATAATTATGCATTGTGTTTTTTATTTTTGATAGTATCCTCACCCAAATAGGGGGAGATTGTTGGAACACCCTATTACTGATTTGGGCTAGGATTACTATTCTTTGTTTAGGATGTTTATTTTGACCAAACTTATATAGTCTAGGGTCATAGGTTATTTCCAGGGTTGTTACTTCAGAAGGAATTCCAGAGAAGTTCAGTTCGACGAACGCAGAGATCAGTTCGATGAACTCAGATTTCTAATTCTGAGTTTAGCTCGACGAGCGCTGAGCTCCGATCGACGAACTCTGATCTCAACTCAAAAGCTCAGTTCAACGAAATCCAAGCTCAGTTCGACGAACTCAGGACTCAGCTCGACGTAAGAGAAAATTTAGTTCAATGAACTCCAGGCTCAGTTCGACGAATTCCCTGCTGAGTTCGACGTTCAGGAACTTTTTACATACAAAAGGCAGAATGATTTCAAAAATATTTGGTAACTGAAACTCTGATATTTAATGCTAAATATTTTATTGAATATAGTTGTTTAAGACAGTATTAAATATTGATTTATCACCGAGTTTAAGATCTAATTAATTCCAAGGCAGTTATAAATTCCCCAAGGGATTCAGACATTTCAGAATCATTTTATTTCAAATATTGAAATCTTCCCTGACAGACTACATATATAAAAGATTGCTGCTTCACCAGACTATAGGAGTTAAAGATATAGAGATATACTTTCATTCTGCTTCAAACTCTCCTTGAGACATCTAAATACACATCAGTCTCAAACATCTGCTGGAGAGGAACAACATACAAGAAGACCTATACCCTGAATAAAAGTCCCCTCCCTTGATCACAAATTCTATTCAAATTAGGGGGAGCTTTTTACAACATCATCCACTAAGCCTTCTCAGAGATTCTTGAAAGAGAAGATAACATCTAACTTTTTTCAGTTTATTCTTAAACTGTGTACAGGGTTTTAACTCGCTTCAAAAGTTAACATTTGGTTCTTAAGTCATCTGATCAAAAGACTTAGTTTTGGTTTTTTGGTACTTGGTCTAAAGCCCAAAGGGTTGCTAGATCTTCCTTTGAAAATAGATCTTCTGGTGGTAGGGCACCTGATCAAAAACCTGTAGTGGATACCTACCAGGGTGGTAGAAGAGTAGACGTACCTAGATTTATTGGGGAACTACTATAAAATCCTTGTGTCGTCTGTGATTGCTACTTTCTCTATTTGTGTGCTATGAATTTTATCTTTATATATATAAATATATCACTAACTTTAAATACGCTATAAAAATAAATTAAAGTTTTTAAAATACTCTATTCACCACCCCCCTCTCGAGTAAAGTTAGATCTATCCCTCACTTTCAGCCATCCCCCTTATTGACCATCACCACATTGGAGACCTGGCTATGATACTAGATCTCTGATACAAACCCCTCCTTTAGGAGCTTCTCCACCTCCTCTCGGATGGGCTCGACCAGCTTGTCGACGTTGGTCCTCTTCTTCTGCCGGATGGGGCGGGCATCAACATTGAGGGTGAGGCGGTGGCAAGCCATATCCGCATAAATCCCTGACATATCCACCGCGCTCCATGTAAAGATTTCGATATTCTTCTGGATGCACTCCAGCATCCTCCTCTGGTCCTCCAAGCTTAGCCCCCCCCGCTGATGCGCACCTTCTTTACCCATCCTTCTTGGGTGAGAACTTCCATCTCCATCATCTCCTCTGCGGCCTCCAGTCAGTACTGGTCTCCCCACTCGCCCACGACCCCCTTGTATGGGGAAAGAACTTCCTCCTCATCCTCTTCTATGGCCATCACCTCGGCCTGCTTCTCCAACACTTCCTCCGCCACCTCCACATGGGTGCAGAACTCATCCTCCTCCACCTCCAACTCCTCCCATGGCCTCCTGGCCAGATTGCTTTACCATCTTCCTCTCCATCTCCTCAGCTCCTCCTTGCCATAAAATGAAGTTGACCGCGGTCACATAGAATTCCCTCGCTACCTTGGGGTCTCCACGGACCTGTATTCCCTCGGCGTCGAACTTAAGGCACTGGTGGAACGAGGAGGGCATGCAATGGAAGGCGTTGATGAGGGGTCATCCTAATATGACGTTGTAGTTGTTGAGAGCATCCACGATGACGAACCGATAGTTTCTTGACTAGCCCCCCAAGGTAACATGGAGCCCTACTCCTTCCACCTTCTTCTTTTCCCTAGAGAATCCGAAGAGAGGACCATCCGAGGCCAACACTCTCCTGGCCTCCAGCTTCGTGGCGTTGAACGCCTTCTTGAAGACGACGTTGGCAGAACTCCCATTGTTCACGAAAATCTGGGAGACGGTGAAGTTCTTGATGGTGGCCTGAACAACCAGTGCATCGCAGAACGGATCCTCATGGTCAAGCATATCCTTCCAGGAGAAGGTACTCTTCTCTTCTAGGGTGGGGTTAGTGATGTGGAGGCAACGCTTCGGCAGTACATGGTGTGGAGACTCTCCTTGCAGGCGGTCTCGACTCCCACCCCCACATGGATCACACTGATACCTCCTCGACCTCTGACATCAGCCCGGTATTTGTGTAACACCCCAAAAATCCCTAAGTCCAAAAATGGGTCAGGATGGGTGACACGGCCTGGGACACGGGCGTGTACCAGGGCGTGTCCAGGGCACACGGCCTGGGACACAAACGTGTCTCAGGGCGTGTACTTTACTATAGACATCAACTCGAGTTCTCGAGATGGCACGGTCGACGATGGTCGAGAGTTGATACGGCCTTGGACACGGGCGTGTCCAAGGGCGTGTCCTGCTCGGGTGAATACCCGGGTGGCGTTGAGTGGCGTTGAGTGGCATTGAGTAGAATGTCGTTGAGTGTGGAGCATGGCCTGTGACACGGGCGTGTCACAGGGGCGTGTTTGGCACACGACTAAGGACACAGGCATGTGCCTTAGACGTGTCCTTCTCGGGTAATCTGGTCTTGTGTTTAAAGAGTGACACGGTTTGTCACACGACCGTGTGCTTTCTGATACGGGCGTGTCAGGGGTTTGACACGGGCGTGTCTAAGCCCGTGTTCTGGACTGGGTGAGTGGGTTCTGTAGCCGCTTCAGGAATACGGCCTGTGACACGGGCGTGTCACAACCCATGTTCAGTCCAGGAAATCAGTTTAAGGGCTGATCTGATCCATTCATTTTCTTTAACCAAGATCCAATGGTCTAGGCTCATCCCTGGGGTGATAAGGCCGGCCTTGAGAAGGAGGAAGCTCATGTTTGAGTTGTGTCTTGATTTTTCTTGAGTATGAGAGAGAGGAGAGCTTGAGGAGGAAGAAGAAGAGGAAGCCGGCTACCGGTGGTGCTACGGTGTTTCAAATCGCGAGCCGAGTTCAGATTTGCGAAGGCAAGGCTGCTGCGAGGACGTTCATCCATTTGCCTTTCTCCCTATGGATCTAAAGCGTCTTCCAAGGGTAACGATTTCCTTCTTGGACAAGTGAAGTCCTTCTTTCCTGCATTTGCATAGGAATCCTCCACCAAAAGGTGGATGGCGAAGAGATTCCCTTGGGATTGGTGGTTCATCCCTTGTTGTAGTGCATTAGAACCAGAAGTGTGAGTACGGTTAGGCATGCTGTGTGAAGCCCATATGGACATGTTGGTCTGGATTGGTGATGCTTATTTGCACATCGGAGAATACTCCGTGATTATTGCTAGTATGCATGAAATATGTGGTGGATGCATGTGGCTTGGTGTCGCAGGAAGTACTGGAGGAAGTCCAGGAAATGGTGAGAGTTGGGATCAACTCTTGTGCCCGTGAGTGCCATGTGGTATAAAGGGCTTAGTGCCGAATAGGAAAGGTGAAACCGACCCGCGCCTATAAGGTTGCCATGAGTACTTTGGTATTCCTTTGTGGAAAGGCGATTTGAGCAACGGGGGTGGGGGTGGGGGGGGGGGGGGGTTGTTGATCTGTACCTGCGTTATACTAGCTGTACAAGAGAGCATCAAGGCATTGGGCTTTCATCAGGGGCATAATGAGAGTCTTTGGCCTGGGCTCCATAAAGACTAGGAATTCTCAAGTTTGACCGTCAAGTCTGGGACCTCTGAAAGGTGGTGGGATCCGGTGTTTCCGGTACACCAGAATGTGCCCTGAGTGCACGGAGTGTCGGGCCGTCGTGCCGGCACTTGTGATATGTATTGTCTTGTTGGCGGAATATATATATGTGTGTGATATAAATTGCTATGCAGGGAAGGAATTTCGCTACCCCGTGCCAGGGGCAGGGTCGTTATAATTTGTCAGCTAAATGATGACCATTGCACTGTTTGCCATCCGTTGGTGGCATGGTTCTTGCAGGTGCAGGTGGTGCTGGTCCAAGCGGGACTTAGCGGGCTGAAGCCCAAGCTGCGTTGCTGCCCTCAAAGGCCTTGTTTTGCTTCGTCTTGTTCATGTGTGGCCGGCCTGCGTGCCGATGTTTGTAAACCACACTGTATGTTCAGAGAAACTTGTAAACGCCATAAGAATGTGTACCTGTTGTGTATGGTTGTATACATTCATATTTTGGTTATAGAAGTGGACACTTCTTGTATTATTGAGTTCATGTTTTCAACCCTGAAGCTTCCGCTAGAATGCTCTGTGTTAGGGTGCGGTGATTCGTGGTATTATTTCGTGATGTCTCCGCTTGTTTGTGGAATATGGTGTGGGGCCCCAGCTAGACCCTCTATTATATCCTACATGATGGGTAGAGGTATTACAATTTGGTATCAGATTGTTGGTTGATCTCTTCCGAATTCGCGGACAAATTCTTTTGAGGGGTGGCGAGCACGTGTCAGTACTGCCGTTATGACGCATATATTGAACTCAATAATGTCCACTTAGGAATGTAAATACACTTGTCTGGTGAACCTGTGTGTTCATTTTTGGTTTGTTTGCCGTTTGTTTAGTCGCTAAAGTGTGTTTCTACACATATAGGTGACTAGAAGTGTTGCGGGTCAGTCGGAACCTCAACATTCTGTTGAAAGTGCGGCACCGGCTGAGGTTCCCACACCTCCTCCATCTGCTGAAACTGTCCGTTTGATTACAGAGACAGTGATTGTGGTTATGAATGCTCAGCAAACTGGACAGGCTCGTCCTATAGTGGTGCCAATTTAGGCCGAAATAAGACAAGAACCAGTAGAGGCTGTAATTGATCCGCGGGCGATAGATCAACAATTAAAGCTGTTCATGAGCTTCAATCCTCCTCAATTTACTGGGGCGAGTTCCCCAGCCCAAGCGGAGGATTGTCTCTCAAGGATTAAGAGGCTCTTGATCGCTATCAGAGTAGAGGAGGAACAGAAAGTCACTCTAACCACTTTCCTGCTTGAGGGAGAGGCTCGGTTGTGGTGGGATGAGGTTGAACTGCATCACTTGGTGGGCAGATGTTTGACGGGAGTCTCAATGGATGAGTTCTCTCGATTGTTTTTAGCAAAGCATCTCCCGATGCAGCAAAGATTTTCCATGGAGTTGGAGTTCCAATGTTTAACTCAAGGGGAGCATAGTGTGGATGAGTGTCTGCATGAATTTACACGTTTGGGGCGGTACGCGGGCAATATCTTCGCCGAAGAGGAGCGTAAGACCAGTAAGTTTTATGGGGGACTACGAGATGAGCTGTGGTATTTGCTCTCTAGTTCTGTGAATCAGGGATTCCAAACGTTGGTCTGTACGGCTCAATCTTTGGAGAAGGATATGAAAAGAGGACAAGCAAGGGGGACCTTGGCTATTGCGAAATCGGAGTTTAAGCCGCCACGTCTGGAGAAGTCTGGATACCGAAGAAGATGGAATAAGAAGTCCAAATCTACTGGACAAGCTCCTTCAGCAACTGTGACGGAAGCCTCTTCTGGGTATGGATCTCGCGCTTTTTTTACGTGTGGGAAGTTGGGACACTTTGCACGTGATTGCCGAGTTGGCCCTCTGAAGGGTGAAAAGAAGACGGGAGCGTCTTATGCGGAGAAAGGGAAGGCTATGGCGGAGTCTTCTGCATCGCACGCGCAGCCCCGGGTCTTCAACCTTGGGCAACAGGAGGCCATTAAGCAGGCCAATGTCGTCACAGGTGCGTGCAGTTTTAAATGTTATTGTATGTTGTGTGCTGTGGTTGTTTTAATCTTGGTGTTATAGGTTTTGTCCTTATACGGGACTCTCCGACACGAGCACTGTTCGATACAGGTGCTTCACATTCGTTTCTATCAGAAGATTTTATCTTGCGAATCGGGGTTCCTATACAGACCGCGACAGACAGTCTGAAGGTGTTACTACCTAACGGATGTTTGATGTGTGCGGATAAGTCTTGTTGTGTTGAGGTCAAGATAGGGAGTTAGGATTTCAAGGTAGAAACATTAGTATTGCCGATATCAGAGTTTGATATAATCTTTGGTATGGACTGGCTATCAGAGCAGCATGCTTGTATAGATTGCACCTCAAAAGAGGTTATACTGGGGAAAAATACCGAATAAGAGGCCAAGTTCAGTGGCATGCGAGGGATGAGTAGGGTATTGATATCTGCTCTCCAAGTCGTTAAGGCAGTTCGGAAGGGTGCAAAGTTATTCTTCACACTCATTGAGGAGGTGGAGCCGAAGGCCAATGTAAGTGAGGTGCCGATTGTATCAGAATACGCTGATGTGTTTCCAAAAGACCTTCCGGGGTTACCATTCCAAAGGGAAATAAACTTCGCTATCGAACTGGTGCCAGGTGCGAAACCTGTGGCCCGCTCGCCTTATCGAGTAGTGCCAAAGGAGATGGCAGAACTAAAGGTTCTGTTGCAAGAATTGCTAGAGCAAGGCTATATACGCCCAAGTCACTCGCCTTGGTATGCACCGGTTCTCTTTGTGAAAAAGAAGGACGGCAGCTTCCGTCTATGCATTGATTATAGAGAACTGAACAAACTAACAAAAAATAACAAGTATCCAATTCCACGGATCGACGACTTGTTTGATCAGTTAGTTGGCTTGACTGTATACTCCAAGTTGGATTTGAAGTCAGGCTACTATCAGTTGAGAGTTCGTGAAGGTGACATACCCAAAACAGCGTTTGGAACACGCTATGTCACTATGAGTTCACGGTAATGCTGTTTGGGCTGTCTAATGTGCCATCCATATTCATGGACTTGATGCATCGAACATTTAGGGAATACTTGGATGTCTTTGTGATCGTATTAATTGACGATATCCTCGTATATTCCCAATCCGAAGAAGATCATGCAAATCACTTGCGGATGGTGTTGCACACCCTGAGGAAGAATAAGCTCTACTCCAAGTTCTCTAAGTGTGAGTTTTGGTTGTCGTCAGTGGCTTTCCTTGGCCATGTGGTTAGTGGAGAGGGCATTGCGGTGGATCCTTCCAAGATAGTTGCTATATGGGAGTGGCCTGTTCTCTCTTCAGTAGCAGAAGTCAGGAGTTTTCTTAGGCTTGCGGGCTTTTACAGGCACTTCGTAGAGAATTTCTTGAGAATAGCTTTGCCTCTCACCACACTGACGAGAAAAGATCAGAAGTTCATTTGGATGCCGAAGTGCGCTCGAGCGTTTGAAGAGTTAAAGAGTCGATTGACCGCGATGCCAATCTTAACATCGCCATGTGGTCAAGATGGCTTTGAGGTCTATAGTGATGTATCAGGGAGCGGCTTAGGCTGCGTTCTTTTGCAATTTGGAAAAGTGATAGCTTATGGCTCACGCTAGTTGAAGGTGCATGAACAGAATTACCCCGCCCATGATTTGGAATTGGCAGCAGTGATATTTGCACTCAAACTATGGTGTCATTATTTATATAGCGTGAAGGTGGATATATTCACAGACCATAAGAGCCTGAAATATCTGTTGGACCAGAAAGATCTCAATATGCGACAGAGAAGGTGGATGGAGTTTCTTGGTGACTATACCTTCCAGATTCATTATACTCCCGGTAAAGGGAATGTAGTCGCGGATGCCTTGAGTCGTCGGACTCCCGCAAGGGTAAGTTGGATTTTAAGGCATGATGAAAGCCTAATTTGAGAACTGGAGGCCTTAAATATTTCTTGTGTTGAAAGGAATGCCACTGCAGATGCGTGCTTAAACTGGATGGAGGTACAGTGTGACCTGGCGGACAGAGTTCGACAAGCAACAGAACTTGATGAAAGTCTACAATGCTATGCAGCGAAAAGTGTGGACTCTAAATTTTCATTTATTGACGGTCTTTTTCGGAAGGACGGCCGTTTGTATGTCCCAAGTAAGGGTAAGCTTCGTGAAGAGGTGATGTATGAAGGCCACTTCACCAAATATTCAGTTCACCCCGGGAGCACGAAGATGTATAAAGATATGAAGAAACTGTTTTGGTGGCCTGGGATGAAGAAGGACATAGCACACTATGTCGCTAAGTGTCAAACGTGTGCTTTGGTAAAGGCAGAATGCCAAAAACTGGGTGGTTTACTAAAGTCATTACCTATTCCTGAATGGAAATTTGACGATATTTCCATGGATTTCATGCATGGATTGTCGAGATCACAACGTGGAAATGATGCGGTATGGGTGATTGTGGACCGGTTAACCAAGGTGTCACACTTCATCCCGAACCGTAAGGACGATTCAGTTGAGAAGTTGGCAAAGATGTATGTGGATACTATTATACGATTGCACGGTGTGCCCCGTAACATCGTTAGTGATCGAGATGGGCATTTCACTTCAGGTGATTAGAGATTAGTCCACGAACTGTTGGGTATAAAATTACATTTTAGTACGGCCTTCCACCCTCAAACAGATGGTCAGACCGAGAGGACCAACAGGACATTTGAGGATATGCTCCAAATGTGTGCGCTGGATTTCGGGAAGAATTGGGAAGATCATCTCGGTGTGGTTGAGTTCGCCTACAACAATATCTACCAAGCAAGTATCCATATGGCGCCCTTTGAGGCTTTATACGGTAGAAAATGTCGTACACCTTTGGCTTGGGCGGAGAGTTGCGAAACGAAGTTGTATCGGCAAAAAAATTAAAATGATGCCAACTCAATTATACGGTTGATACGTGAAAGACTGATGGTGGCTCAAGACAGGCAAGCTAAGTATTACAATGCCAAGCACCGAAACGTGGAGTTTGCGGTGGGCGATTGGGTGTACTTGAAAATCAAACAATTCAAAGGTGTGTCCAGGATACGACGTCTGAAAAAGTTGAGCCCGAGGTATCTGAGACCGTTTGAAGTGGTCGAGCGTATTGGTGAAGCTGCCTATCGATTAGCACTTTCGCAAGAGCTGAGCGGTTTACATGATGTGTTTCATGTCTCGGTGTTGCGGATGGTGCTAAGATAGCCAGTCCAAGTGGTTGTTGCGGATCAAGTATCGATCGACAGTGGGATAACAACAAAAGTTAGGCCTATTCAAATCGAGTATCAAGCCGAAAAGCAGTTGTGGAACAAGATGATCGGGATGGTCAAAGTCTGGTGGGACAATTGTGGCCGTGATGAGCTAACTTGGGAGCGAGAGCAGACCATGCGAGCTGAGTTTCCCGAGCTTTTTGTGTAAATTATTGACCGTGTACGTTCTGTTGTAACAAAACTGTTAGTGGCATAACATTGTAATATTTGTTCCCTTGCTGCGTACAAATTTATGGATGAAATTTATTTTAAGGGGGGCGGAGGATTGTAACACCCCAAAAATCCCTAAGTCCCAAAATGGGTCAGGCTGGGTGACACGGCCTGGGACACAGGCGTATCCCAGGGCGTGTCCAGTGCACACGGCCTGGGACACGGGCGTGTCCTTTACTTTAGGCGTCGACTCGAGTTCTCGAGATGGCACGGTCGACGATCATCGAGAGGTGACACAGCCTTGGACACGGGCGTGTCCAAGGGCGTGTCCTGCTCGGGTGAATACCCGGGTGACATTGAGTGGCGTTGAGTAGAATGACGTTGAGTATGGAGCACGGCCTGTGACACGGGCGTGTCATAGGGGCGTGTTTGGCACACAACTAAGGACACGGGCATGTGCCTTAGCCGTGTCCTTTTCGGGTAATCTGGTCTTGTGTTTAAATAGTGACACGACTAGTCACACTGCCATGTTCTTTCTTACACGGGCGTGTCAGGGGTTTGACACGGGCGTGTCTAAGCCCGTGTTCTGGACTGGGTGAGTCGGTTTTGTAGCCTCTTTAGGAACACGGCCTGTGACACGGGCATGTCACAACCCGTGTTCAGTCCAGGAAATCTGTTTAAGGGCTGATCTGATCCGTTCATTTTCTTTAACCAAGATGCAATTGTCTAGGCTCATCCCTTGGGTGATAAGGCCGGCCTTGAGAAGGAGGAAGCTCATGTTTGAGTTGTGTCTTGCTTTTTCTTAAGTAAGAGAGAAAGGATAGCTTGAGGAGGAAGAAGAAGAGGAAGCCTGCTACCGGTGATGCTACGGTGGTTCAAATCGCGAGCCGATTTCGGATTTGCGAAGGCAAGGCTGCTACGAGGACGTTCATCCGTTTGCTTTTCTCCCCATGGCTCTGAAGCGTCTTCCAAGGGTAACGATTTCCTTCTTGGACAAGTGAAGTCCTTCTTTCCTGCATTTGAATAGGAATCCTCTACAAAAAGGTGGATGGCGAAGAGATTCCCTTTGGATTGGTGGTTCATCCCTTGTTGTAGTGCATTAGAACCGGAAGTGTGAGTACGGTTAGGCATGCTGTGTGAAGCCCATATGGTCATGTTGGTCTGGATTGGTGATGCTTGTTTGCACATCGGAGAAGACTCCGTGATTATTGCTAGTATGTATGAAATATGTGGTGGATGCCTGTGGCTTGGTGCCGCATGAAGTACTTGAGGAAGTACAGGAAATGGTGAGATTTGGGATCAACTCTTGTGTCCGTGAGTGTCATGTGGTATAAAGGGCTTAGTGTCGAACAGGAAAGGTGAAACCGACCCGCGCCTGTAAGTTGGCCATGAGTACTTCGGTATTCCTTTGTGTCAAGGCGATTTGAGCAACGGGGGGGGGGGGGGGGGAGGGGGGGTGGCTGATCTGTACCTGCGTTATGCCAGCTGTACAAGAGAGCATCAAAGCATTGGGCTTTCGTTAGGGGCATAATGAGATTCTTTGGCCTGGGCGCCATAAAGACTAGGAATGCTCAAGTTTGACCGTCATGTCGGGACCTCTAAATAGTGGTGGGATCCGGTGTTTCCGGTATACCAGAATGTGCCCTGAGTGTACGGAGTGTCGGACTGTCGTGCCGGCACTTGTGATATGTATTGCCTTGTTAGCGGTATATATATGTGTGTGATGTAAATTGCTATGCAGGGAAGGAATTCCGCTGCCCCGTGCCAGGGACAGGGTCGTTATAATTGGTCAGCTGAATGTTGACCGTTGCCCTGTTTGCCACCTGTTGGTGGCATGGTTCTTGCAGGTGCAGGTGGTGCTGGTCCAAGCGGGACTTAGCGGGCTGAAGCCCAAGCTGCGTTGCTGCCCTCGAAGGCCTTGTTTTGCTTAGTCTTGTTCCTGTGTGGCCGACCTGCATGTCGATGTTTGTAAACTACACCGTATGTTCAGAGAAACTTGTAAAATCCATAAGGATGTTTACCTGTTGTGTATGGTTGTATACATTCCTATTTTGGTTATAGAAGTGGACAATTCCTGTATTATTGAGTTCATGTTTTCAACCCTGAAGCTTCCGCTAGAATGCTCTATGTTAGGGTGCGGTGATTCGTGGTATTATTTTGTGACGTCTCCGCTAGGGAATAAGGCTCGCCCTGGTAGATCTCGCCCAAGGAGATCTCTCCCACTACCTTCCACTACTGTTTCCTTCCGAGGTCGCCGAACAGGGCATTCTCGCCCAGGGCTGGGGTTGCGGCCACTAGTACCTAGGGTGTTGATCACTCGCCGCGAGCAGTGAGTGTGAAGGTTATGAGGTTCCGCATCTCTTGCCAAAAATCTTCAAACATTACGAGAGTGGCGAGAGGGGGGGAGGTGGTGAGTCGGCATGGTCAGATCCCTGCCCTTCGCCTCCGGTCATCGAGCTCACTAAGGATTTTGGTGCTAATCACTCTCCACGCTCACCGCACCAAAATGTCGAATCCGGAAACAGGCTTCCTGGGGAGTTCGAACTCTTGGGGAAGGGGTGACCACACACTTACTTCACGTAGCAAACTTGGATGACCGAAGACTTAGAGCTCAAAACTGACCCAAGTCTCACCCACGGAGATCCCACCACACACCCGGAAGATCTTGGAGCACTTCCCCTCCTTAGCTTGTGCCGACCTAAGGGAACCTCAGAAAGTGCAAGAAGATCTGGGAATTAGAAAACTAGAAAGCTTCCCTTCTAAGGTACCCCCTTGAATCTATTTATAGATTTCTAGGTCTAGCCTGCAAATAACGCAATTTCGCAGTTCTAAACGGTTATGTGTAGCCGAAAGGAGGTCTGCTAATAGCGAAACTCCGTTGTTTTGAGGAGCTAAATGCAGACCTAATCATATTTAGCAGACCAAATTAAGTTAACCATATGATATATGCACCCCACTCATAGGAGGAAATCGGGACAAGCTCCCCAATCGACTGGGCGGATGCGGCCTTGCTCTCGCAACTCGCCTCTCTCCTCAGGCGAGCGCGAGCTGGGGCTCCTTCGGCTCACCTGCCCCTTACTCGGAGGCGGGCCTATGGGCTGGGTCTGGGGTTCAATTAGGTAGACGCGGGTTGGCGAACTGGCATGCGCGGCTCTCCCGCCTATGTGGCGGAGGCGAGCCTATTGTCCTGGCTCGCTCGCTTGCCTAGTGCACCCAAAGAAACTTTCAAAGCAAGAGGAACAAGCTCCGAAGCATTGATAGAATAAACTGTTGGGTATTGTATCCACAATAACCCAGATTTGCAAGAAGTCACCCTTGAACTAAGATGAATTAAGTTGTATTTGATATTCTGTTTTAGTTGTGTTTGCAGGATTCTATTGCTAAGTGTAGACCAATATCAGTCTGCAGTGGGTCATAAACACAAGACCACACAATGTAATCCCTCATTATGTGATCCAAGATGTTAACTCATGTGTAGCCTCTCTATTGGGATACATTTCATATTCAAGCACTTGGATCAAAGGATGAAATGTTGGTGTTGAGTAATCCTTTAGTTCATTTTCTGCAGAATTTCTGTTAAGTCCAGATTGACAGGATTTTTAAATCACATGATGTGATTGGTCCACGTGTACATCATTAAGACTAATTATGACCGTTAGAGAGATCTTATATAAGGTCATGTCAACCGACTAACCCTAATACCAAGAAAGAATGATCTACACGCTTTCATATTTTCTCAAGTTCTCTGAATCCTCTCTCTCTCTCTTTCTAAAACGAGACCCGCTGCCGCCGCCGATCTTCATCGTGCAAGAGTTTGGGTTTTCGACTCAAGGATTCAGACAAAAGATTGATTTCCTGATCGCGAGAGTTATTCTTTCTCCAACATCGTTCCGATCGAGTGAAGTCAAAAGAAAATCTTCAGATCTCGTTCTAGCCGTGAGTTCTTATTCAACAAATCTGATAAAGCCGCAACTCTCAAAGAAGAAGATCCAGCCAACACATTTCAAGATTCGAAGATCATTTGTTTGTATTTTCAATTTTTGTATTATCAATTCATGTAGGAGATTTTTCTCCGAGTTGTAGGAAGTTTTACCTTCCGAGTGTAGATCCATTTGGATCGAGATTGTAGGAACTTGGTTCTGAGGCATAAGATTGATTTTCAATCCGAGATAGTGGAGTAGCCGAGTCTAGTGGTTTACTAGATCGGTGAGGGAAAGTAGATGTACCCAAGGTTGGGGAACCACTATAAATCTTTTGTCTTCTGTGATTGCTTGGTTGATTTGTGTGCAAGATCGCTAAAATTTTTATTCCGCAAATAGACGCACAACTCACCTACTCACCCCCCTCTAGGTAATTTAGGTAGACAACTGAACTCATTCAATTGGTATCAGAGGGAGGTTGATCACTAAAAGGTTAACACCTTGATCTATTCCTTCTCCAGTTGTCTTTTGAGATATGCAAAGCATGGATAAGGCTAAAGATTTTGACAAGCTTCCTATGTGCACAAAGAACAACTTTCCCATGTTGAAAGAAAGGATCAAATTTTTCATGGAAGCTATGGATCCCAGGATCTTCATGATTGTTGAATAAGGTCCTTACATTCCCATGACTACCTCCATAATAGATCCAACTAAGCAAGTTCAAAAGAAGTTGATGGATTTAGATAAAGACGAGATGAACTTGTCTCTTTGGACAAGAAAGCTAAGAATATAATAGCAAGTGCAGTCGATGACTCGATGCTGCAGAACTTAATTCACTTCCAATCTGCTAAGGAGATGTGGCAGTCCCTTGTCACTTTAATGGAAGGAACAGAAAAAGTGAGGGATTATAGAAGATCCCTCCTGAATCAGAAATACGAAGCCTTCCGGTAAGGACCTAAAGATACCATTGCTGATACATTTGAGAATTTCTTCAAGATTGTTAACGACCTAAGAGTGTATGGCCGGGTCTTCACTAATGGGGAGCTAAATGACAAGTTTCTGAGGCAACTCACAAAAGAATGGGACAACGAAGTTTGTGCCATCAGGGAATTTGGCAAGTTAGCTGAAACAGATCCTCAGAATCTATTTGGCAAGTTAATGTCCTATGAACTGCAGATAAAATCCAGAAAGGCTGAAGAAGAGAAAAGTCGATTCTCTTCAAAGGAAAAGTCTATTGCTTTAAAGGCAGACAGTTCAAAGAAGGGCAAAGCTGCCTCACAAGCACCAGCTCCAGAAGAAAGTGAAGTGAAATTATCTGAGCCAAGCACTTCAGGCTCATAACTATCCGAAGGAGAGTTCTCACTGCTCTCAAGACAGTTCAAGAAATTCTTGAACAAAAATAAGCAATGGAGAGGCAAGGATGCCTCATACAAAAGATCACGACATGACGGTGATCGGCGAAAGAAAGGCTCAAGTAGCCACGACAGGTATAATTCTAAACCTAATAAACAAATTTCGACTGACATAGTTTGTTATTGTTGTAACAAGCCAGGTCATGTCATTGCTGATTGCCCCAAAAGAAAAAGGAGGGTGGTAAGAGAGAAGAAAAGAAGTCCTCATACAATAAAAAGAGGACAGAGAAGAGTCTGATAGCCAAGAAGGGAAAAACTCTCAGTGACTCTGACTAAGCTGAGTCGAGTGAAGAAGAAGCCTATATTGGGCTTATGGCTCAAACAAATGAAGAAGAAGAGCCTCAGTTTACTGGGGAGGTAAATTATCACACCCCTCTTTCTGAATCTGAAGCTTCTGAGCATGGTAATGAGGACAGCTCTTCTGACGATGAGTCTAAACTCATGACCCAGTATAAGGAGTTAATCAAGGCTTACGACAAATGTCGACGAGTCGTGAAAACTCAAGCTAAAGAGATAAAGTCTCTAAAAGCTAAAGAGAGCGCCTTGAGAGAGGAAGTTGCTAAGACTGACTCACTCCAGGAGAACTTCAATAACACTATTGAAGAATATAATAAGGCTCTAGAGAACCTCAAGCTTAAAGAGAAAATCATCAAAGAGTTGAAGAACAACTCGCTGCTGTCAAGAAACTTGTTGAAAGTTTCTCGAAGCCTAAGACCATCCTTCCTATCGTTGCTGAATTCTCAGCTAAGGACAATGGTGTCGGGCTAGGCCATGTAGAACCTCCTAGTAAATATTCTAGGAGGAATAAGGCTTAGAGAAAGAATAAGGACGCCAAGAAGGCCTCGGCCAAAGAAAAGGGGAAGACCCCTCAAGATCAGACTGTATTTAAGAAAGTTATCTTCCCAACTAATGAGTTTGATCTTGACTCATCCTACAACCACTTGACTAGGCCTACTTATGTAGAACCAAAGTCTTGTTACCAAGGATGGACTCGCCCCAGAAACTTTGGTGAGAGTGTCTTTAAGGCACCTTATGAAGAAGTCATTCTACAGGGCTATGGTCCTTATGATCATGGTCATAACTTCAAGAAATCACCCAAGGTAAAACCCATTGTGGAAAAGCCTGCGAAGGAGAAGAAATCATGTGATTGCCATCACCATGAAGCCTCCTCCTCTAAGAATACAACCCCTGCTAGACCACTATCCCAGAAGGTCAAGCAGGAGTACCCAAGGCAAAGATACAACAGGTTCGACTATTAGTGATGTGGAAGAATTGGTCATTTTGCCATCGATTGTTGGTTTAATCCGAGAAATGTTACAACTCCTCAGGTTGGCAACATAAGAATGACCACTCATAATGCTAATCCTCGTAGGGGGAGTGTTCTAACAAAGGACCAAGGATCCAAACATGTTTAGGTTCCTAACGCAAATTGATTATGATTGCAGGTATGTCCAAAGGCCACCAAAACTCTAATCTGGTATTTGGACAGTGGATCCTCTCGGCACATGACCGGGACAAGAAGCCTACTTCAGAACTTCTCTCCAGTTCTGAACGGACCAAAGGTAATCTTTGGAGGTTCATACCAAGGAATCACTAAAGACTACAGTATGATCACTAATGGTAGTGTATCTTTTTCGGATGTAGCTTATGTTGAAGGATTGGAACGCAATCTCATAAGCATAAGCTAACTATGCGACAAAAGATATAGTTGAATTCCATACTGACAAGTGCTTGATAAAGTCTGTTGATAATATAGAAACGATTCTATCAGGCACTCGAAGTAGGAATATTTTCTGTTTATATTTCATTTGTATAGACTCCTCTACACCAGTGTGCCTTTTAGCGAAAGATAGTGCGTCTCTTGGTGACCAATGACACAAGAGATTAACACATATTAATTTTAAAACTATTAATAAATTATTTTCTATAAATTTGGTATGAGATGCCCCGAATGTCAAGTACGTCAAAGATAGACCTTGTCATGCATGTGTTAAAGGCAAGCAAACAAGGGCTACCTTTAAAATCATTATTGGCAAAGATTCTAATAGATGTTTACATCTACTTCATATGGACATGTTCGGTCCACTGCAAGTTAGAAGTTTAGGAGACAAGGATTATACGTTGGTTATCGTTGATGACTACTCGTGTTTTGCGTGGGTGTTCTTTCTGAAACACAAGTCAGATACCTTCGATGTCTTTACAAATTTTGTTAGGCAAATCCAGAATGAATACAATTGTTCCGTAGTCAAGATCAAAAGTGACAATGGAACTGAATTCAAGTTTGGGGCCATGATAGAATTTTGTGAAAGCTAGGTATCTTTCATGAGTTTTCCTCTCCTCGTACTCCGCAGCAAAATGGAGTAGCTAAGAGAAGGAACAGAACACTCATAGAGGCCTGCAGGACTATGTTGAGTTATGCTTCACTGCTGGAGTACTTCTGGGCTGAAGCCGTCAACACTGCATGCCACGTGCAAAATCGAGCATTCATAAATAAGAACATGATAAGACACCTTACGAACTTCTAAAGGGCAGGAAACCAACTGTCACATATTTTAGAATTTTTGGTTATAAATGCTTCGTGCTTAACAATGGTAAGTATCACACTACAAAGTTTAGCGAAAAGAGTTTTGAAGGTATTTTTGTAGGGTATAGTAGCCATAGTAAGGCATACAGGATATTTAATAGAAAAACTCTGGTTGTAGAATAATCAATACATATTGTATTTGATTAGACTAGTTTGCTGCAAAGCAACTCTTCTATTGTGCTTATTGAAGATGCAGGTACAAATTTGAAAGAAGTTAGCTTGGATGAACCAAACAAAGACGATGGTGAAAAATTCATCAAGATCACCACTCCACCCCTATTGGAGAGGTAGATGATCTAGATGAAGAAGTAGTCCAAGTTGATGAAGTCACTCCAGTGGTTGAAGTTCCAGAAGCAAGGAATCTAGAGCTCAGACATCTGAAGGATCATCTAATGGACCAAATCATAGGAGATCCCTAGGATTGTGTTAGAACTCGTAGAGGTACAACTAACGAAAATTTATATTTAAATTTTCTCTCACAAGTTGAACCAAAGAAGTTCGAGGAAGCAAACTCGGACACATCATGGATCTTGGCCATGGAAGAAGAATTGAATCAGTTCAAGCACTGCAAAGTCTTGAAACTAGTTCCCAGGCCCAAGGATAAAAATGTCATCGGGACAAAGTGGGTCTATATGAACAAGATGGACGAAGATGGAACAATCATTAAGAATAAAGCCAGACTCGTCGCCAAAGGATATCGTCAAGAAGAAGGAATCGACTTCGACCAGACATATGCTCCAGTGGCTAGGCTGGAGGCAATCAAGTTGTTCTTAGTGTATGCTGCACTAAAAGGATTCACTGTCTATCAAATGGACGTGAAGTCCGCCTTCCTTAATGGTGACATAAAGGAAGAAGTGTAAGTAGAACAACCCCCAGGTTTTGTTGATTCTAACTTTCCTGATTATGTTTATCTATTATCTAATGCGTTGTACGGTTTGAAACAAGCTCCTCGAGCTTGGTATGAAACGTTATCTAGTTTTCTCCTTGAGAACAAGTTCACAAGGGGAAAATAGATAAGACATTATTTCTTAAAGAAATAAAAGGCAAGATTTTGCTAGTACAAATCTATGTCGACGATATTATATTTGGCTCTACTGATGACAACCTCTGCAAAAAGTTCTCAAAACTCATGCAAGGGAAGTTTGAAATGAACAGCATGGGAGAGCTGAAGTATTTCTTAGGGCTTCAGATGAAACAATCTGAAGATGGAATTTTCATCTCCCAGACTAAGTTCACCAAAGAGCTAATTAAGAAATTCGGAATGGAGAACGCAACCTCTATAAGGACTCCAATGGGTTCAGCCATGTCTCTGGACAAGGATGAGAAAGGGAAACCTTTTGATGAAACCAAGTACAGAAGCATAGTTGGATCTTTGCTCTACCTACTGCTAGTAGACCAGACATATTGTTCTCTACATGTGTCTGTGCTAGATTCCAAGTGAATTGTAAGGAATCTCACTACATTACTGCAAAGAAGATTTTGAGATACCTTAAAGGTACACCAAATCTTGGCTTATGGTACCCAAGAAGTAATGACAGCGAGCTGATTGGTTTTTCAGATGCTGATTTTGCAGGTAGCAAAGATGACAGAAAAAGCACTTCCGGGACATGTCAATTCCTTGGAAGAAGACTTATTTCATGGAGCAGCAAAAAGCAAAACTGTGTCGCAATCTCAACGGCCGAGTCAGAATATATTTCTACAGGCAGTTGTTGTGCATAGTTGCTTTGGCTAAAGAATCAGCTGGAAGACTACAACATGAAGGTCAAAAACATTCCAATGTTTTGTGACTCCTCCAACGCAATAGCAATTTCCAACAACCCAGTCTCGCACAGCCGGACAAAGCACATCGAGCTAAGATATCACTTCATCCAGGAGCATGTGGAGTAAGGGGATGTAGATCTGTAATATGTTCCAACAGATAGACAAGTTGCAGATATTTTTACAAAGCCGTTGGACGAGGCCAAGTTCAACTTCTTCAAAACTGAACTTGACATGCTCAACAAGGAAGAATAGACAAGGTGGAATCATTTCAAGGCTCAGAAATCAAGGACAAGTCAAAAAGGTTAGAAATTTCTCTAAGTGGACTTCATTTCTCAGCACATAGAATGACTTCTCGAGAAGTAACTTCTAATTACTCGAGTACTTTCCTTCTTCTCGAGAAAAAGGAAAATCTCGCTCGAGTACTATTACTCGAGTAATAGCCTTCTTCTCGAGAAGTAAAGAACTCACTCGAGAAATATAATCTGGCTTCTCGAGAACTGGTCATTCATCTCTCAAGAACTAAGTCTCCACCTGAGAAATGACTCTTCGCTTTTCGAAATTTTTCGAATTCTTCTATTTTGCTCTAAGCTTGATTTCCGCCCTATTCTAAGATTAAATTTAGACCTAATCATCATTACTAGACTTATATAAATAGTGAATTTTAGATTTCATTAAATCTACATGATTTCAAAATCCATTTCTCGAGAAATCATTTTGTCTTCCACCGATGAACCAGAGCTTTCGACGCCGTCATCTTACCTCTGCCACTCACCCCTTTTTTTAAAGAATCCATGGGGCTGCAATCCAAGATCGGTGTTGGAAGTGAGATAGTTGTTGCTGGGATCGCAGAACTGTCAGAAGACTTCAAAAATATGCTACTACTTCTCGACAGCGCAGGTTTGTCATTTGTTCTTCAAGAACCTTGCAGAATACTGTTTCCAGAAGTTGAAGAATTTTTCAAGAACCTTAAAGTAAAGAGAAATGGGAAAGTCCTGAAATCCAAGGTTAAAGGTATTAAGATCAAGTTGAATAAGACCATTGTCTCTCAACTGTTCAGAATGCCAGTTGTAGATGAAGAAGATGATCTAACTGAGGAAGATAATGAGAGGGCATGTTGTTTTTGTGGAATATCCTCTGAAGCTTCTTCTGTTAGAAGGCCAGACCTAAATGCAGAGAGCAAACATCTAGTAGATATCATTGGAAAGATTCTCTGGTGCAAGATAGGTTCAATGGGATTTATTTCTTATGATCTATTTACAGTTCTCAAAACCATAATATGTAGGAAGAGATTTCAGTTTGGTTTAATGATTCTTGATAAAAATAAGGGAGAGCATTAAAGCTCCAAATTTTGCAAGGATAATATCTCTAATGCTTCATGAGATAAATCCTCAAGTTTTTGATACTTTAAAGGGTACTCCCATTCATCATATGAAGAAAGTTTCCATATCCTCCATTCAAAGATTGGAAGTCAAGTTAAAGAATCCAACACAAGCTTAGGACACAACTGGTGTAGCAATTGAGGGGGAGCCTGTCTCCTCTGCCCCTGATGTCAGAACTCCCTCCTCCTCTCCAGTAAGATCTCCTCTTCCAGCCACTTCAACAGAATTGCATTCAGATGAACAAGCTTAGGATACCATCTTATCTTCAACAGAAGACATAAATAGGATGATAGAAGAACTTACTGATAAAGAGCCACCTCAGGTACAAACTCCAGATAAAGCTCCATCATCTGCTCCTTCTCCCTCATCAACTCCAGCAAAGCAACCCACTCCTATGCATACACCATATCCAGCCCCTGTTGCATCACCAGTTCAATCACCCAAGTCACCTCCTGCTGACTCTCAAGCTACTGAAAAAGAAAAGCAAGACACTATCCTCTTTTCTGATGATGACCAAGGTTCTCCAGAACCAGTTGATCCACCCTTGAGAAGATTAGATTTCTCTCTTCCTATCTTCACTGATGAATAAGAAGAAATTGTTCTTGCTCACACCAAAAGAGCTCAAAGCTCTATAGTTATTGAAGATGTTGTTCCTTGGGCAGCTCCTCCTCCTCCAGCTTTTGTTTCTCCTACTACTGCTGCTTCTGCTTCTTCCAATTCTCTTGATATTTTAAGTAAAATTGAACAGATGTTGGCTGACCAAAGAAAGCACTTTGATGATTCCTTGAAATCAGTGCAAAATCAAGTTACTGCTCTTGAAAAAGAAATGAGCAGAGGATTTGCTGAAATCCAACATAACACAGATCAACTGAAACATCTCTTTCAGATTGGTGGAAAAGCCTTAGATCACACTATTACAAGTGTTGGTGAAGTCATGAATCAATGCATAACCCTGACAAGCAATCAGATTTTCCTTTAGAAGAAAGCACAAGAAAATGTTATGAAAGTATGTGAGGAAGTTGGCACTTTCAAAGATGACACCATAAACACTCTATGTGTAGAAATCAGAAAGGGGGAGACCCTAGTAAAAGAACATGTAGCCAAACTTGTAGAAGATTTCACTAAAAGTGTTAATGCTCTTTGGACTGAAAAGTTAACAGAAATAACCAAGGATGTGCTTGCTCAAATACAGTCTGTGAAGTTTCATACATATGATACAACAGTTTGGATGCACAATCAGATCTTTTCAGACTTTCAAGCAGATCTAAATATTATCTTCATCATCTCAATCCACTTGCTGAAAGTCAGTCTACTCAGATGCCTGCTCCTTCTCCTATTTCTACCTTCTCTCCTAGACCTTCTGATGAAACCATTCCTCCAGAGTCTTACACTCAAGTATGGGATGACATTATTCCCCAGGACCTACCTGAAGTCCACATTCCAAAGAGAAGGAAATATGGTGAAGGTCCCTCTGACTCTAAATTAGTTCCCAATCCTGAGATAGAGAAGAGGAAATCTCAAGAGTATGCTGAAATCTGGAGCCCTACTTCCAAGACCCTGATTCTAGATACTTTGAAGCTTGTAATGGACTACAATGAAAGCAGAGATCTACATTATAGTTTTGCTGAATGGGAAATGTATGAAAAGTCTCTCATGAATAGAAGGATATATGACAGAGAGTATGGCAGAAACAATCCAAAGGCACCTCCAAAGTACTATCCTAAGCCATTCAGTTATCTAAGGAGGCAACATGAAAAGTATGACAAGCAATATCCACAACAATAGAGCCAGAACAGAACTTTTGATTTTTGAGATAATGGATTGAATGAATGTAGACATGAAATCTAAAACTATTCTGATTATATAAACTCTTTTTTGATAATTATGTGTTTTTCTTTATTTCTTGCATCTCATTCTATTTTTAACTTTTCATCTCCAGTTCTTTTTATTATGATATAATTTGAAAGATTTGATTTCAAGAGCCTAGACACCTAGAGGGGGGTGAATATGTTCTAATCTTTTTAACTATTTAGGCAATTAGCACAATCTAACACAATATAAAAGATCTCAGAAAAATAAAAACAGCACAGCACAACAAGATTTATAGTGGTTCCCCAATTTGTGGGTACATCCACTTTTCCACCTTTGTCTATCCAGTAGAGAACTAGATTCAGCCAAACTTCCTTCCACTATCTCAGATCCACAGATATTACAACTCAGAACCTGATAGGTTCCTATAGCTCAAACTTCTTCAAGTCTTACCTCAGATTCTTCCAAAGAACCCTACCTCAGGCAATAGCCCTACCTCGGCCTTTATCTCCAGGCCTACAACTCAGACTTTAACAAGTCCTACACCTCAGACACTCATCCCTACCTCATCCTTTATAAATACAAGCTTACAACTCAGATCTATATAAGATCTTACAAGAAAAAAGTTTATTTAATGAAATAGAAATTTCACCCAGATTGAAACCTAAATGGGTGAGAGATTCTTGATAAGTTCTTGAATGACTGAATACTTTAGATCTAACCTGACTTAGCTTTTTCAAGCTTCTTGAATTTGAACAAAATAAGGGTGATCTTTACTTGGTGTTGAAGTTGATCTTTAATCAGCTTCCTTCTTAAACTCAGAATCAGATCTGAATCTTTCTTGCAGACTTTTTTAGGATTTGCCTTCTTCTGGGTTAGCCTCTTGCTCTCCCTTACTTGTTATTAGTTCTATATAGTTTTTCTGATTTGATTCGGTCATATACTCTTGGTTGTTATGGATCAGCCCTTTATATAGAGTTCATCAACGATTACCGGCTGATCCGGTTTATAACGGCCTTCTGACAGTACTGACAGATGTTTCATTCTTGTTACTTATGACAGCTTTCAAGTCTTCAGTCGTGACAACTGACCCTTCATTGAAATTATTTCTCAGCAGGACACTGTCAGCAAACCACTTCAAATGTGTCGACACAAATAGACCAAGTGTCGACACAATTCTTGATTATATAAACACAATTCTTGATGATGTCGACACAACTTCCAATGTGTCGACACAGTCATTCTTTATCTACTCGACACAGCTTCTGGTGTATGTGTCGACACAAGTCTTGTGTATTGACACAACTTCTCCTGGTCTCGACATAGCTGATGCTGATAGATGGCGTTGAGTGTAAGTCCAGATGTCTTTGAGTGTGTGTCGACACAAGTCCTGTATGTCGACACAAGCCTTTCAGTCTCAGTATAATTATTGTTGATAGATGGCGTTGATTGTGTGTCGACACAAGTCCTATGTGTCGACACAAGCCTTTCAGACTCAGTATTGCTGTTGTTGATAGATGGTTTTGAGTGTGTGTCGACACAAGTCCCGTGTGTCGACACAGCTCCTGCTTCAGGTGTCGACACAATTCCTGGGTGTCGACACAAGACTTGATTCTGATGTCGACATAACTCCTAGGTGTCGACACAGCTCATGCTTCAGGTGTTGACACAATTCCTTACAAGTGTCGACACTTGTACTTAGAAATTTTCCTGCATTTCTTAAACCTGCACACTGAAACTCAACATCCCATCAAATACAAATTGATGTATATCATTGAGTACAGTGAGGCTTCTCCAAATCTGGTACATAATTACCAGTGTACCCAACAATCTCCCTCTATTTGGAGAAGTCATAACCCTTAGTCAATGATATACACCACACATGATAAAACAAAGAAAAAATATGTGTACATTCATTTCACAGCAGGGTAACATATAAACACAAATAACAGCTAATATCAACAATGAAAATGATATCATTCATTAAACAGAAAATTGTTTAGCTTTACAGATTTCTTTATAAAATAAAAAGATTACATTGTTCTACATACTAGCCTCTCTATCCAAAGATTGACTAAGCTCCTTGATTACTATTCCTTTTTCAGACTTGATCTTAGCTTGCACATTGGCTTCAGTATCTTCAGCTGGCTTCTTCCCTTTCTGATCCTTCTTTTTGAGCTCTTTAGCCTTAATCTTTTGCCTTTCAAAGTAATGAAAAGGCTTTGGAAAGTACTTGCTAGGCTCCAGAGTATCAACAAGTAACTTCCCAGCTTTGGCATTCCTTCTGAACTGAAGTATGACTTCTTGCTTTGCCTGATACTTATTCCATTCTAGTTTAGAGTACCAATTGCCTCTATCATACATCTTATCTTTAATAGCTTTCCAGGCAGTAAGAATAATGTTCCTAGAAGTAGGACTCCACTGCTCAAAGTCAGGCTTCAATTCTGCCTGTTCTCTAAATCTTTTCTTAGAAAGCTAGGCCTCTTTCTAAGCTTCTATAGCAGCTACAAACATTTAAACTTTATCAATGATGACATTCTATGCCTCCTGTGGAGGGCTATACATTTTCTGAACTTCCTGCTGTACTGTTTCAAAATCTGCTGGAGAATAGATAACTTGTGCAACTTCCTGCTGAACACCTTCAATATGATCTGGTTGAACACCAGATTCAACAGTGTTATCTTCATCACATAGGGGTGGAAATCCAAGGGTAGATTTGATGGTATTAGAAACCCATTTAGCTTGATCAGAGCTGGCTTTGACTAATATCCTCTCCCCCTTTATGAATTCTCTGGCTATATGATCTCTCAGATCATTCTTTTGAAACCTTACTTGATCATCCAGATATTCAGTACCTTCTTTGTAGTAGGCTTTGAATTTAGTCAGGTGATCATAAATAGCCTTTTGATAAGCTTCAATCGTTGTGTGGACAACTGCTATATCATCTTTAATTTGTTTAGAAAGTTCAGCTTTCATATCAGTGGCTATACCTCCAATTTTATTGAGAATTTCAGCATGCGAGTCCTGGAGATTTTCATTTGATCTGAATTGATTTTCTAAAATATACCTTTGCTTGACTGCAATGTCTTCAATTGCAGTCTTCATTTCTTGTTGTTGGGTAGCCAGATATACTACACCATTACCTCCCTTGTGGAAGCAATCTGTCATCTCTTTCTTATTCACATTTACTTCAAATCTGATGGATTTAATTTCTTGAGCTAGCTGGAACTGCAGTTCTTTATGTGTCTCATCCACATACTTCTCCAAAGATTGTCTTTGCTCATCTAATTTTACTTGTAGTTGCACCATCAGTGAACTGATGTCCATCTGCATGTTTGATGATTGAGAGACTGTTTGTAAGGCTTTCTTATAGCCTATGCTCCTTTTCCTGATAGCGACCAGCTTCCTTTTCTTAGCCATGGCGGCTTCTTCATCATCAGAAGATTGAGATGTGCTTTGTATATTAGAAGTGTCCATATCAGTAGGGGCATGCTGAGATATCCCCCCCTCAGTTCCTTGTATCTCTTTCTCAATCCTTTGCTGCTCCCCCTCAGTCCCTATTTTATTGAAGTCAGGGAACAGTTCTTCACAAGTGAACTCCTGCTGCATTTGAACAGGAGGGACAAGGTTGTCTTTTTGAACTAATGGTTCCCTCTGGACATCAAGATCTTTGTCCAGGGTCTTCTCAACACTAGAGAAGTGGACTTGCTCATCTTGAGCTTGATCTATAATTTGCACATCTTGTGCTTCATTCTCAGTATTGACCTATGCTTCCTTGTTTATTTCTGATACAATATCCATCACAGTATCAGCAGCATACTCACTTTCTAGAGCAGCTTCAGCAATGCCTCCCCCTTGGGCAGGCAGCTGTGATTATTAAGTGTTTTGGACAATTATTTCAGTATTCTCTCCCCTTGGAGTGGAGACTATCTGATTCTCTAGTTGCTGACTTCTCTCCACTTGAGCTTGAGCTTCTTTTTCCTGTTGGTCTTCATCTGAGCTGAAGACCACTTCTTCTTCAAAATCACTTGAGGATTCTGCTTCTTGGACAATGGTTTTCTTCTTCCTATCCTTCTTTACCTATTTCTGTGGAGTAGAAACTTCCTTTGCCAAGACTCTATCCCATTTGGATAGAATTCTCACATCCATCCTCCTCATGTGATTGATCTTAGATTCTAGCAGTTGATTCATAATATCTGGGATAGTGGAAGCTAGATACAAGCTTAGTATTCTACCAAGATTTGGCTTCTTAATACCTTTTTGAATCTTATCAAAAACTACTGATGAAAAGTCTGTTTGTACACTGAATATGACTCTGGTCATAAGGTTGAACATGTAAGCAGAAATTCTATCATGTCCACCTGTCTTGCAGAGAATTACCTTGCCTATGATTTCTGAGAGAAATTTACCTTGGGAATTCATTCCCTTCCTGGTAATAGAGGATCCTACCTTGGTATTTGGATTTAGTCCACACCAACTGAGTGCATCCTTTTTCATTGATGGAACAATATCAATATCTTCTTTAACTCTGGGGAGTTGAAGCGACTTCCTGATCGTCTTCTGTGAGAGTTTCACTCTTATACCATGAATAGTGGCTTTCATCTTCTTTCATTCAGGATCCACAGTTGCAGGCGAGTAGAATTCAAGCACTTCCTTCTTCCAAATTTTTGTAGGTTCGGAGACTAAATACTCCAACCCATTCTCTGAGATTAGGGTAATCACACCCTTGATTTCTTGTGAAGTTGTCTCTAATCCCCTACGAACTAGCTCGTATCCTTCATTGATCTTGTCGTCCTGGTGTGGCGCCATTGACGAGAGAGAGAGAGAAGGGAAGAGAAGAGAATATCTTTGTCAACACAAAGTCTAGAGTCGAGAATTCTGAAAGTGTAATCGACCAGATTTTGTCTTCTTCTATTTATAGTCTACTAGTAAAAGGTAGGTCATAAGACACGCCTTACTTAGTAATAATACTAGTCGACAAAAATATACATGTCTCGACAGAAATGACTTAGGTCATGACAAAACATAGTTTTAGTCGACACGTCTATGTGTCGACATACTTGTGCCAGTGTCGACATAGACTATCAAAGTCTCAACAGAGTGTGTCGACACCAATTTTTGTGTGTCGACACAAAAATATACTAATACAAGGTCTCGACAGAGTTGTGTCGACACCAACTTTTCTGTCGACACATATTTTATTTCTGTGTCGACACAATTCTTTTCTTTGTCGACACAACTAAATGATAGTGTCAACACAGTTAGCATGTGTCGACACAATTTTCTAAATTAGACAAAATTTTCTTGAGAAATTTTGGACTTACAGATGCCATTTGAAAATTTTATGTTGACCTATCACCTTATTCTTGGTTCAACATACCTAATTCAATTTTAAAAAAATTGAACTTACTTTCAACTAGAAGTTTTGTAAATATATCAGCAATTTGGTTGTTAATGTTTACAAATTTTAGACTTATGTCTTCCTTTTCAACATGTTCTCTGATGAAATGAAATCTTATTTCTATATGCTTAGTTCTACTGTGTGAAACAAGATTTTTAGCAATAGAAATAACACTAGTAGAATCACAGAATAATGGAATTCTACTTACCTTGATGTCATAGTCTTCAGTTGATGTTTTATCCACAATAACTGAGCACAACATCTGCCTGCAGCTATATATTCTAATTTAGCAGTGGAAATAGCCACACTTGTTTGCTTCTTGCTGCTCCATGACAGCAGCCTACCACCTAGGAATTAACATGTTCCAGTGGTACTTTTTTTTGTCTTCTCTGCAGCCTGCAAAGTCTGCATCTGAAAAACCTGTTAGTAAGAAATCTCTATTCTTAGGGTACCAAAGACCTTGATTAGGTGTTCCCTTAAGATATCTCAAAATTCTTTTGACAGCAGTATAATGAGATTCCTTTGGGCAAGCTTGGTACCTAGCACAGACACGTATAACATACATAATGTCAGGTCTACTAGCAGTCAAGTAAAGTTGGGAGCCAATTATCCCTCTATACAAAGACTCATCAACAGGTTTTCCTGCTTCATCTTTGCCTATAAGCATACTTGTTCCCAAAGGACTTTTCATGGTGGAGGCTGACTCCATGTCATATTTCTTAATTAACTCCTTGGTGAACTTAGACTGAGATATGGACAATCCATCATCAGTTCGTCTAACTTGGAGTCCCAAAAAGAATTTCAGCTCACCCATGCTGCTCATTTCAAACTTCCCTACATAAGTTTGGCAAACTTACTACAAAGGTTGTTTTCAGTAGAACCAAAAATAATGTCATCAACATAAATCTAGACTAGGATGATCTTACCTTTTGATTCCCTAAAGAATAGAGTCTTGTATATTTTCACTCTTGAGAATTTATTCTAAATAAGGAAGGCAGACAAAGTTTCATACCAAGCCCTAGGGGCTTGTTTCAATCCATATAGAGCTTTCTTAAGCCTATATACATAGTTGGGATAATGATAATCAACAAAACCTGATAGATGTTCTACATATACTTCTTCCTTCAAGTCTCCATTCAAAAAAGCTGACTTGATATCCATTTAAAATACTTTGAACCCTTAAAAAGCTGCATAAGCCAGGAACAATCTTATAACTTCTAACCTTGCCACTTGGGCAAAAGTTTGATCAAAGTCAATCCCTTCTTCCTATCTATAGCCCTTAGCTACCAGTCTGGCTTTGTTCTTGATTATGGTGACATTCTCATCTAGTTTATTCCTGTAGATCCACTTGGTTCCTATAACATTGTAATCCCTTGATTTAGGAACCAACTCCCAGAATTTACATCTTCTGAATTGATTCAGCTCTTCCTGCATGGCATCAATCCAGTTTATGTTAGCATGGCTTCTTCAAACTTCTTAGGTTCTATCTGTGACATAAATCTTGTACATAGAACTGTGTTCATGCTTTTGCTCCTGGTTAGAACTCCCTAGCTTGCATCACCAATAATTTGGTGTGTAGGATGATCCTTCAAGTGTCTTCTAGCTGGAGGAAATATATTAACATCTTTGTCTTCTTCACTTTCCTCATTCTAATGTACTTCATTGTCTTCATCTTCATCCAGAGAGTCTTGTACTCTCCCTAGACAGTATCCATCCTTTTCTTCATCCAGTCTTGCAGGTTGGTCCTCACTAATAGTCAGTTTGTCTATCCTTTCCTTTAAACCTATAGAGCTACCAGAAGTGCTAGACAGTTCACTGTTAATTAACTTTGACTCATCAAATACTACATGGACTGATTCTTCTACAACTTGTGTAGTCAAGTTGTAGATCCTGTATGCCCTATTGTTATTGCTGTACCCAACAAATATCATATCTAGGGATTTGGCAGCAAACTTAGTTTGGTAGTGCTTACCATTAACTAAGACAAAACATATGCTACCAAAGATTCTAAGGTAGTAAATGTTTGGTTTTCTGCCTTTCATAATCTCATAGGGAGTCTTTATATGTCTTTTATTAATGGAAGCTCTATTGAGTACATGACATATAGTATTTACTGTCTAAACCCAGAAGTATTCAGGGAGATAAGTGACACTTAGTAGTATTCTACTTGCCTCAATTAGAGTCCTATTCTTTCTCTCAGCAACTCCATTTTGCTGGAGAGTTCTAGGTGAGGAGAACTCCTGATGAATCTCAAGTTCTTCACAGAACTTTGTCTTACACTCAGACTGAAATTCAGTTCCATGATCACTTCTGATTTTGACCACTGAATTGTTAAATTCATTCTGAATTTGTTTAACAAAAGTCTGGAAGACAGTAGGGGTTTCAGATTTCTGCCTCAAGAAGAAAACCCATGTAAATCTAGAATAGTCATCCACAATAACTAATGTGTATGCTTTCCTACCTAGACTATGAACTGGCATAGGACTAAATAAATCCATATGTAGGAGATATAGACATCTCACAGAATCTTTGGTAACAAGTCCATGGAAAGAGGTCTTAGTCTGTTTGCCTTTCTGGCAAGCTGAACAAACACCCTCTTTACTGCACTTGACCTAAGGACCATTCCTCACTAGCCCCATACTAAATAATTGTCCTATCGACCTATAGTTTAGATAAGCTAGCCTCTTGTGCCATTGGACACACTGTGATGCTTTCTCATCTACAACTAGACAGATAGGTGAGATGTTACACTCATAATCAAGGTTAAGACAATATACATTCCATTTCCTAGTGTCATTCAAAATGATCTCTTGATCACTTGACCTCTTTATTTGACACTCACCCTTGAGGAAAGAGATGTCATACCCAAGATCACTTAATTGACTTATGCTAATTAGGTTATGTTTCAGAACTTTCACATAAGCCACTTGAGTGATACAGATAGAGTTACTAGAAATGTTACCAAACCCTTTGATGATACCTTTTTCAGATCCACCAAAGATTACTTTGGGTCCATTCTCTATGGGAGAATAGTCCTTCAACATCCTTCTTGTTCCAGTCATGTGCCTGGAATATCCACTATCCAAGTACCATATAGGGGTATGGCCACTTGAACTCACCTGCATTAAATAAAGATTTACCTATCCTTAGAACCCAAATTGTTATTGGGTCCTAGGTTCAAGTTAGCTTGAAATCTGACATGCTTACCTGCAGCCTTTCTGACAGGTAAACTGGCCTTATTCTGGATACTAGAATTGAACCAACAATAAATGGAAAAGTGGCCCACCTTTCCACAACACCAGTACTCAAATATATTGTACCTTTTCTTAAGTACAGGCTTCTCAACATTGTTGCCAACATTCCTTTTAAGTGTAGGTGCTGGAGAATCATACCCCAAGGATTCCTTAAGAACATGATGGGTTTACTTATAGGGTGCCCTATTAACATGTGCACCCTTGCCATTGAGATCACCATACTCACAGTGACCATGAGTGAGGTCATGATCATACCTGTTAGTAGGTTGCATCACTTTTCTAAAAGAAATAGGGGGTTTCATAACTAGTGGTTTAATTGGGCCTTTGCCTTTTCCTTGAGAATTGACTGCCATTATTCTTTCCTTGATGCCTAGTCATGTCTTTCCTTTCTGAGATATGAAGTTATCTATTAAAGGCAAGATAGACTTTGGCTTTAAAAATTTAGCCACTAGATCCCTTTCTTTCTGGAGTCTTGCTTCCAGATTTTTGATGTGATTTTCTTTGAAAGAGATTGTGCCCATCTGAATAACAGTTATGTTTTTCAGTTTGTCAACCTCCTTCAATTTCAAATCTATCAGATTGGTTGAATCTGTTGCAGCCTATTTGAGAGATTCAATTTCCTTGGCCTTCTTCTTGACAAGGAATTTGCTCCTCTTAAGAGCATGCAATAAACCACCATACTCATCAATTAATTGATGTACATCCCCCTCAGATTCAGAACCATCCACTTCTCTTGATGTTGATGCTACTGATTCTGATCTAGTAAAATAACCAGAAGCTGAGGATGGACTGTATACCTTACTTAGACCAGCTGATCCAGACACTGATCTTCTTCTGAAAGAGCCATCAGCCCTCTACAACAATAGTCTTCATCTCCATTTATGGAATCTAGCATTTGCAAGAATTATGATTCTATAGAATCCTCTTCTATAGTAAACAACCCAATATAAGCTTTTACATCATCCTCTTCTCCAGATTCTGAGGATGAAGAGTCAGTCCAACTCTTCTGCTCTTAGGAAATCAAGGATTTCTCCTTCTTGCCCTTATTTTGAGGCTTCTTCTTATCCTTAGTCTCCTTTCTCGTATCATGACAGTCAACTATGACATGTCCAGGCCCGTTGCAGCAATAACAAACAATTTTAGAGGTAGTTTGTTTACTAGGATTAGAGGCATACTTGTCATCCTTAGAAGTCTTCTTCTTCTTGTAATAATCATCCTTAAAGGAGGATGAAGATGGCTTGGTTCTCCATTTCTTATTCTACATGAACCTCTGAAACTGCCTTGTAAAGGCAGCAAAGTCTTCATCAGAATTGTGGCTGTCTGATGTACTGAAGTCAGGATTTTCTGCTTCAGCCTCAACACTTCTTCTGGGTGGAGAAGGAGACTTTCTCATACCATTTCTTGTGGCTTCAGATTTGAAGGCTACTGACTTGTCTTTATACTAAGACCTACTATTTTTCTCCTCCTCCTTTCTGGCAGTGAGCTGCATCTCAAAAGATAGCAGTTTTCCAAACAAGGTTGGTGGAGGTGTATCAGCAATCCTGACCACCTCTCTGATGACATATATTTTTGTATCCCAGTCCTTGGTCAGTGACCTGAGAAACTTATCATTCAATTCATATGTGCTAAAGACTCTTCCATAGGTCATCAGCTCAATTACAATTTTAAAGAACTTCTTGTAACATTCTGCTATGCTGTCTGACTTAGCTTGTCTGAAGCTTTCATATTCTTGATTCAACATAGATTTCCTATCCTCTCTAACTTCTTCAGTTCCCTCTATGTAGACAATCAATGTGTCCCACATCTTCTTGGAGGTTTTGTAATGTACCAAATTCTGAAATGTGGCATCATCTATAACACTCACAATTATGTTTTGTGCTCTCTTATCTAAAGTTGCTAGAATGATCTCATCCTTAGTCATTTCAAAATAGCTCTTAGGGGTTTTGAGATTAGCATCAAGAGTTGATATATTCATTGGAATGAAAGGACCTTCTTGTACTGTGATGTAGATTCTAGGATCAGATGCTTTCATGAACAATCTGACCCTTTCTTTCCATATCCTAAAGTTTTCTTTCCTGTAGATGGGCAGTTTCATGGATCCAATTTCCTTCTGATTCTCATTTGAACCCATTCTGACTAATTGTTAATTGCCTTGGAAATTTACTCAGACGGTTAGGTCTATTTTTTGAGTAACCTCCCTCTGATACCACTTGAAAGATTTGATTTCAAGAGCCTAGACACCTAAGGGGGGGGGGGTGAATATGTTATAATATTTTTAACTATTTAGGCAATTAGCAAGATCTAACACAACATAAAAGATCTCAGAAAAATAAACACAACACAGCACAGCAAGATTTATAGTGGTTCCCCAATTTGTGGGTACATCCACTTTTCCCCCCTTCATCCATCCAGTAGAGAACTGGATTCAGCCAAACTTCCTTCCACTATCTCAGATCCACAGATCTTACAACTCAGAACCTGATAGGTTCCTACAGCTCAGACTTCTTCAAGTCCTACCTCAGATTCTTCCCAAGAACCCTACCTCAAGCAACAGCCATACCTCAGCCTTTATCTCCAGGCCTATAACTAAGACTTTAACAAGTCCTACACCTCAGGCACTTAGCCCTACCTCAGCCTTTATAAATACAAGCTTACAACTCAGATCTATATAAGATCTTACAAGAAAAAAAATTATTTAATGAAATAGAAATTTCACCAAGATTGAAACCTAAATAGATGAGAGCTTCTTGATCAGTTCTTGAATGACTGAATACTTCAGATCTAACCTGACTTAGCTTTTTCAAAGCTTCTTGAATTTGAACAAAATAAGGTTGATCTTTACTTGGTGTTGAAGTTGATCTTTAATCAGCTTCCTTCTTAAACTCAGAATCAAATCTGAATCTTTCATGCAGACTTGTTCAGGATCTGCCTTCTTCTGGGTTAGCCTCTTGCTCTCCCTTACTTGTTGTTAGTTCTATATATTTTTTTGATTCGATTCGATCCCATACTCTTGGTTGTTATGGATCAGCCCTTTATATAGAGTTCATCCATGATTACCGGCTGATCCGGTTTATAACGGCCTTCTGACAGTACTGACAGATGTGTCAGCCTTGTTACTTATGACAGTTGTCAAGTCTTCAGTCATGACAACTGACCCTTCATTGAAATTCTTTCTCAGCAGGACACTGTCAGCAAACCACTTAAAATGTGTCGACACAAATAGACCAAGTGTCAACACAATTCTTGATAATATCGAAACAACTTCCAATGTGTCGACACAGTCATTCTTTATCTACTCGACATAGCTTCTGTTGTATGTTTCAACACAATTCATGTGTGTCAACACAACTGCTCCTGGTCTCGACATAGCTGATGCTGATAGATGGAGTTGAGTGTATGTACAGATGTCATTGAGTGTGTGTCGACACAAGTCCTGTGTGTCGACACAAGCCTTTCATACTCAGTATAGCTGTTGTTGATAGATGACGTCGAGTGTGTGTCGACACAAGTCTTGTGTGTCGACACAAGTCATGTATGTTGCAAGCCTTTAAGACTCAATATCGCTGTTGTTGATAGATGGCGTTGAGTGTGTGTCGACACAAGTCCCGTGTGTTGACACAGCTCCTACTTCAGGTGTCGACACAATTCCTGGGTGTTGGCACAAGCCTTGCTTCTGGTGTCGACATAACTCCTGGGTGTCGACACAGCTCCTGCTTCAGGTGTCGACACAATTCCTTACAAGTGTCGACACTTATACTTAGAAATTTTCCTGCATTTCTTAAACCTGTACACTGAAACTCAACATCTTATCAAATATAAATTGATGTATATCATTGAGTACAGTGAGGCTTCTCCAAATCTGGTACACAATTACCAGTGTACCCAACATAATTCACCTTAGTGTAGAGGGTTCTGACTTCTATAAATAGGGGGAGATTGTTGGGTATTGCATCCCCAATAACCCAGATTTGCAAGAAGTCACCCTTGAACTAAGATGAATTAAGTTGTATTTGATATTCTGTTTTAGTTATGTGTTTGCAGGATTCTATTGCTAAGTGTAAACCAATGTCAGTCTGCAGTGGGTCATAAACACATGACCACACAATGTAATCACTCATTATATGACCCAAGGTATTGACTCATGTGTAGCCTCTCTATTTGGATACATTTCATATTCAATCACTTAGATCAAAGGATGAAATGTTCGTGATGAGTATTTTTTCAAAAAAAAATTCCTTAAAAAAAAATTCTCTAAGTCCATTACTCGAGTAATCCTTTTGTTCTCGAGTAGTAAAAAGTTGAGTTCTCGAGTAATCAGTCACATTACTCGAGTACTATCCTTAGTTCTCGAGTAGTATTAATTTAGTTCTCGAGTAACTAAGTTTAGTTCTTGAGTACACTCTTTCTGTACTTCTCGAGTATTCATTTGATATATCAAAAAATTTTCTAAGTATAGTTCTCGAGAACAACCCTTAGTTCTCGAGAAATGCTATTCTTTGTTCTTGAGAAATGTTATTTCTCTCAAGAAATCAACTCCTATTCTCGAGTAATCTTTTCCAGAATCAGAAAATATTTTTTCTAAGTCTTTGTTCTCGAGATACATCATTCTACTTCTCGAGTATAGCTTTAGTTCTCGAGAAATAACTCCTCTTCCCGGGTAATTTCAGAAACTCTTTCTCGAGTAATCTTCATTCTTCTTCTCGAGTAATAAATCTTACTTCTCGAGAAATACCATTTCACTCGAGAAATGAAGTTCATTTTCTACAGAATTTCTGTTAAGTCCAGATTGACGGGATTTTCAAATCACATGATGTGATTGGTCCACGTGTACGTCATTAAGACTAATTATGACCGTTAGAGAGATCTTATATAAGGTCATGTAAACCGACTAATCCTAATACCAAGAAAGAATGATCTACACGCGGTCATATTTTCTCAAGTTCTCTGAATCCTCTCTCTCTCTCTCTCTTTCCAAAACGAGACCCGCCGCCGCTGCCGATCTTCATCGTGCAAGAGTTAGGGTTTTCGACTCAAGGATCCAGACAAAAGATTGATTTCTTGATCGCGAGAGTTATTCTTTCTCCAACATCGTTCCGATCGGGTGAAGTCAAAAGGAAATCTTCAGATCTCGTTCTAGCCGTGAGTTCTTCTTCAACAAATCTGATAAAGCCGTAACTCTCAAAGAAAAAGATCCATCCAGAACATTTCAAGATTCGAAGATCATTTGTTTGTATTTTCAATTTTTGTATTATCAATTCTTGTAGGAGATTTTTCTCTGAGTTGTAGGAATTTTTACCTTCCGAGTGTAGATCCATTTAAGTCTACAGTGGAGTAGCCGAGTCTAGTGATTTACTAGATCGGTGAGTTCTTCTTCAACACTCTAATCCATTTAAGTCACTGTAGATGTTATGGTAAAGTTGATAAAGCATAAACTTAGCTATGTTCTATTTGAGTGCTTGGGCAATAAAAAAGGAGTAAATCAGAGGTAACTCGGAGAAGTTGTGGAAATAATTTTTTTTAACGTTCATGCCACATTTACTACAAACAAATGATGTTGGACTTCATATCCCGGCCCAAATGATATTTAATAGGCGAGGAAAACATATTCTTTTTTGTGGTCAAAATATTTAATCCATGTCCCGATGAATGTTAATGATGATAAGGAATGTCACGTTAATAAAGATATCAATGGTGATGATGGTGATTTGACCATATCAATGGAGACGATGATTAGTAATCTTGAATGCCATATTTTGCTTAGAAGGCTAGTGGTGAAGTGCCTTTTAAATTCTTCATTATCGATATTATAAACTGCCTTTTTGCACCGTGCAGTGAGCTTTATGTTCCTTGTTTTCCATTTATACATATTGTTTACTATCGTCAGCATTAACTTTACATAAGCATTTTTGAATAATTTACACTCCCATGTTACCTTGAAACGGTGTACTTAACCTATTTCTTCCAATGTAAGTCATCTACTATTCTACTTGGTGCATTTTTTAACGTATGCTGCTCTTGCTTAATCTACACGAGTTAATTATTATCACATTTTCTTTGTTATATGTCGCTCACATTGTTTCTACAATCTAATCATTCATCACTCTATCTTTTATGATTATTGTACACATCCATCTCATCTTTATAAATTGTCACACTCAACTTAGGTATGAGTCTTTTTTACTTCCTAACACTCTAATTCATATAATATTTATAACATAATAGTGATTTTGTATTTTCAATTTTTGCATAGGATTGATTTTCAATCCGAGATAGTGGAGTAGCCGAGTCTAGTGGTTTACTAGATCGGTGAGGGAAAGTGAATGTACCCAAGGTTGGGGAACCCCTATAAATTTTTGTCGTCTGTGATTTCTTGGTTGATTTGTGTGCAAGATCGCTAAAATTTTTATTCCACAAATAATCGCACAACTTACCTATTCATCCCCCTCTATGTGATTTAGGTAGACAACTGAACTTATTCACAAACTTCACTCAATGCCAAGCTCAGGAAGCGTTGACAGAACAAGCTTCACTCAACACCAAGATCCGGAAGCGTCGACAGAACAAGATTCACTCAACATCAAGCTCAGGAAGTGTTGACAAAATAAGCTTCACTCAACGCTAAGCTCAGGAAGCGTCGACAGAATAATCTTCACTCAATGCCAAGATAAGGAAGTGTCGACAGAACAAGCTTCACTCAACGCTTAGCTCAGGAAGAATCGACAGAACAAGCTTCACTCAATGCCAAGCTCAGGAAGCGTCGATAGAACAAGCTTCACTCAACTCCAACATATAGACAAAAAATCTATCTGGGCTCGCTCGCATGCTTGGAGGACCCACTCGACGAACACTGGTTGTACAATTTAAGTACATAATTATCTTAAATAGTATATCTGAAAAACCGAAAACCAAACCGAGTAAACCGGCCAAAAAATCGAACCGAACTGATAAGAATCGGTTTGTTTATGTTTGGGTCCAAACCGAACCAATCTGAACCGCTTGCACCCCTACCCAAAAGAGGTAGGAGGTAACCATATTTGGAGATATTAAGCTAGAGAAGTTCGATTTGAGTTCTATCAGTTTCAATGAACTCGTATAGTCGATGTGAGTGTGATGAGACTCGTTGCGTTGAAATCTGAGGTTATATGACGGTTATGGCTATTTCTCGTAAAACGTCACGATTACGAGAAATTTGAATATTGAGCTATAGAACTCTGATTTGAGTTTTGACTGTTCCTATGAACTCGTATTGTCGATACGAGTGTGATAGGATGCAATGTGTTGCAATCCAAAGTCATATGGAAAATATGAACACTTTGAATTTCGTAGTGCATTGTGTTGCGCAATTTTCAAAATTGAGCAAATAAACTCGAATTTCACCATGGTCAGTGGCATTGGATTTGTATGATCAATATGAGATCAACAAAGTTCGTTCTGACAAATTTCGATAACGGAAAGTCAAACCAAGTTTTATTGTGCATCAAAGCGTGCACACATTAATTGCACCATAATTCCCCCAACATTAATCCGTCCCCCGATGACTTGGACTCACTTTGATTTTGACCCACAAGGGGGTCCCACCCTATGGTTGACTTTGGTCAAATCCTCTAAAAACTCATATTTTGGAATACTTTCCAAAAGAAGTCTTGTTCAATTCAAGCCCCACTTGGGCTCCACTTTGGACCCATCTCCTAAGGGGACTCACCAATCAACAATCCCCAAAAAAGGGTGGGATTTGGGCTAAGAGAAGGACCTACACCTTCCATATCCTTCTCTTTACTCAAACACAACAAAGCCCAAGCCTTCCCTTCTCCCTTGATGTTGACACTTGAAGTGTACCTCCACCCCAGATGGGAGCCACTTGGTTGGGACAACTGGAGGAGAGGAGCTTTGGAGAGGGATTCTCCTCTCGGGATTTATCCCACACCGTCAATGAGAAAGGGAGGGGCTCCAACCCACCTATATATAGGCCCCAGCCCTAGCTAAGCTCGCACCAACCCCTCAAGCTCAAACGAGTTATAGCCCACCCTTATAAGAATCCCTCCTCACCGGGAAACCCGTACCCGAACCCGCCACCCCTAATGGTAAATTGGCCCAGCTCCTCTCGATCCCCCTTCCCCCAGGTGGAAACTCTTAACATCCTCCTTCTCTACTCCCCTGACGTGTTGCATGCCCCCCTCGACGGAGTGTCGTCGGCACCACCCGAGCCAAGCTCCAGGCTCGGGTAGTGGCCACGCACGGTAATACCCACGCAATGCCGATGGTGGTGCTGGGAGGGTGGTACTCCACTGGAGGCACACCTCCCTAGCGGTGGAAGGCAATTGTGTCGCCCGAAATCACATCTCCGACGACACCCAAAAGTTAAATATTTTTAACAAGGACTCTATTTTGTTTTCGGCTGGCGACCGACGGTGCAGGTTGCTAGGCCACTGTTGGAGGAAAGCTCGGCCCCCGGTGCACCGGCCGGGGTAGTGGAGTGGTGTGTAAACCACTAGAGAAGCGGGGTCGTGGGGCACCACCTAGAGCATAGCCGGTCGCGTCACCCAGCTCTCGGGTTGAAGAAATATGGTGGTGGTTGACGACGCCAGGCCGCCGGACCACCACCGACGAGTCAATCAGGGCAGCTCCAGCATCTAGTGGCTACTGACCAGGGGTGGCAGTGGTTGCCACCTTCTACAATGACGGGAGCAGCAACCGCAGTTCGATCTTCATGAAGAAGATCAGACGACTAGGATTTCTTGAAATCCCGATCCCGCCTCATCTTCAACCCCCCCCCCCCCCCCCCCCCACACACACACACAGTGGATCATCACTTGATCCGTTGTGGCAACAGAAGGCCAAAATGTGTGGTTAGGCTCCATCTCAGCCACATGATCAGGGAAGATCTGCTATATGCAGACCACATTTTTAGAGATAACTTTAGGAATTTTTTTTTGGAGAATATAGACTCTTAGGGAAAATGTTTAAACATGAAAGTTGTTCCCCATTATGGGGGCTATCACCTCAAATGTTTTGGAAATTTTATAAATTAATTTTGTAATTTTAAAATCCTAAATATGATTTATTTGGCCAAATTAAATACCCAAAATTGGTTGGAAAATTTTAGAAAAATTCATAGACTCAAAAGAAGCCCTCTTTGATTCATATTAAAATTTTGGAATATTTGGATAAACACTTATGATTCTCCAATTTCTCAGAATAAAGGGTTGCGCTTTAAATTTTGATCGATCAAAAATTTTGGAGGGAAAAGAGTCGTAGTGCATGATCGCATCAAAAATTTTGTTTTATTTTTCAAACAACAACAATGGGATGTTTGGAAGTGTAATCCCAAGCTCAAAGCAATATGGAGCATTTGTTATTTATCAAACCCTTATTTTTAAAAGTTTTTCTCGAAAAAGTAATTTGAGTATTTTGAGCATATTGGAAAATGAATGATACGAGCAATGAGTGGGGCAATGCCCAACCTCAATTCAAAAGTTTGAAATTTTCCTTTTTTTGTGAAAAGATTCACAAGATTGGTATTCGAGGAAAATCAGACTCTCTAAAATAACCTGAATCGTCCCAGCTCGAGCAATCAAGTTGGCTCATATCCTCGAAAGAACGATTATGCTCTCGATAATTAAATCAGTTTAATATATGTATCGAGAAAATAAGGAACTCATAATAAGCTCCACAGGTTTGATTAATAAGAGCCGCAACTGAACTGTTTATCAGACCTTAATAATGGGTGAAATCAAATAAGAAGACTCATATGAATAGAGTTGAAACTAAATTTGCCTCCTATGAACAAAGATGAAACTGAACATTCCTCCTATGAACGGAGATAGAACTGAACATTCTTCCTATAAACGGAGATAGAACCGAACATTCCTCCTATGAACGGAGATGAAACTGAACATTCCTCCTATGAACGGAGATGGAACTGAACTTTCCTCTTATAAACAAAGATGGAACTGAATTTGCCTCATATGAACAGAGATGAAGCTGAACTTGCCTCATATGAACGGAGATTAAACTAAAGGCTCCTAAGAACAAAGTGTTGGAGTACTAACCCTGATATTTTACTTTCATTTCAATTTATTGCACTTTCTTTTACTATAGTCACGTACTGGTCAGTTCATTTCAATACTTTACTTATAGTTCTTTTCGTTCAGTTTTTTTCTAGTATTTTCCTTTATTACTACTTTTACTTCAATCTCGTACTGGTCCAGTTTCTTATAGTACTTCTTTTCAGTTCGTTCAGTTCATTACCGTTATAATTCAACATTTCATTACTATAGTTCATTTTAGTACTCTGTTCTAGTACTTATTTCTGTAGTTTATTTCAACAACATTTTTATTTACCGCACTTAATTATTGCAATTTACTATTTTTTTTCATTTCTAGCTCAGGTCCTGCTCTAACAAGTGGTTGACTTTTTGGTAGAGTATTAGTTGGGGATAACCGAGAGTTGAGTAAATACTCCAAGGTTAGCCCCCAAAAATGTGCTCTAACGCTCGTTGTGCTCCTTGTCTAAAGTTGAGCAGCACGTTGATTTGAAGGCCGCTTGACTGGATTATTTCATGTCGAGTAGGGCAGGCTGCCGCAGACCCGATATGTGCCTATTATATATTTATTGAAATGCTTGTGAATTGCTTGCGGTAAAAAAGAGTGGTGGGTCAGTAACTTCCGCAGACCGTTTGTACCGGTATGGGATGGTCGACGACTCATGGCGACAGGGAGATGTGCACCACGGGTGATCGACCGTTTTATACCCTGTTGGATTCCCCTACTAGTCGGCCTAAATCTCAATAATCGTCAGATGTCGCTCATATCCAAGAGTACACCTAGTTGTATGTTGGGGCCTGGTTAGTGCAGTACGACCACACCTAGAAGTGGCAAGACTGGACACTTTCACCGACGACCACATCGATTAGGCCCATGGGGTTCACTATCCTACTGGAAGAGAAGTGGTCCATACTGTTGGGTACATTGGAAAATGTGTACCAGATTTGGAGAAGCCTCATCTTAGTCAGTGATATGCATCAATTTGTATTTAATAGATGTTTGAGTTAAATTGTGCAGGTTTAAGCATTTGAAGAAAATTTTCTAAGTACAAGTGTCGACACTTGTGAAGAAGTTGTGTCGGCACCCAGAAGCTGTGTCGACACTTATGAAGACTTGTGTCGACACTCTGAAGTTGTGTCGACACTTATGAAGACTTGTGTCGACACTCTGCAGTTGTGTCGACACTTATGAAGACTTGTGTCGACACTCTGAAGTTGTGTTGACACTTATGAAGGTATTGTGTCGACACTCAAGTTGTGTCAACTCTTATGAAGAAGTGGTGTCGACATTCAAGCTAAGTCGACATTTCAGAAGAAGCTGTGTCGACACTTAGAATTATGTCGACACCTGAGCTAGGAGTTATGTCGACACCAGAAGTAATTGTGTCGACACACAGGACTTGTGTAGACACACACTCAACGTCGTTTGGATACTATCAACACTGTCGGCATTCATTCAACGCCGTCTGTCGACAACAGCTATGTCGAGACCAGAAGCAGCTGTGTCGACACACAGGACTTGTGTCGACACCTACTCAACTCCATCTGCCAGCAACAGCTGTTTCGATACCGGAAGCATTTGTGTCGACACACAGGACTTATGTCGACACATTCAACAGAAGATGTCTCGAGAAGCAGAAGTATGTCTGTGTCGATACTTTGAGTATTGTGTCGACACCATGAAGACTTGTGCCGATAATTGGCCAATATGTGTCGACACATATGAAGCAGCCTGCTGAGTGGTTTGTACTGGGATGGAATGACTTTAACGACTCTGCTGACATGTCTGGTGACTTGACAGCTGTCATATCCAACCGGTCTGACACCTCTTCAGATCTGTCAGTAGTTTGTTAAAAACTGGATCAGCCGGTAACCATGAAACAAACTCTATATAAGAGACGGATTGGAAACTACAAAAAAACAAAAAAAAGGAATTATGTGAAGAGAAACAGATTCAGGATTGTTCTGCAAAAATGATTCAGATTCCAATCTGAATTTAAGGAAGAAGCTGAATGAAGATCAACTTCAACAGCAAGAAGATCCACCTTATTTTATTCTATCAAGAAGCTTTGAGAAGCTAAGTCAGGTTGGATCAGAAGGATCAACTCAGTCAAGAATTGATCAAGAAGGCTTCACCAACAGAGGAATCTAGCTGGTGAATTTGTTTATTTCTTATTACATTCTATTTCTTGTAAGATCTATTATCAGATCTGAGCTGTAAGCCTGATATTATAAAGGCTGAGGTAGGGCTATTAGCCTAAGGTGTAGGACTTGTGGAAAGTCTGATTTATAAGCCTAGTTATAAAGGCTGAGGTAAGGCTGAGGCCTGAGGTAGGATTTTGGGGAAGAATTTGAGGTAGGACTTGTTAAGTCTGAGCTGTAGGAACCATTTTGGTTCTGAGTTTGTAAGATCTGGGGATCTGAGCAAGTGGAAGGAAGTTAGGCTGAATCTAGTTATCTATTGGATAAGCGGAGGGGGAAAGTGGATGTACCCATATCTTGGGGAACCATTATAGATCTGGTGTTTACTGTGATGTGTTTATATTCTGTAATTTGATTATTCTACATTGGATGATTATCTAACTGTTTGCCTAAAAAGGACTTTAAAATATTAGAACATATTCACCCCCCATCTAGGTGTTTAGGCTCTTGAAACAAAGCCTTTCAAGTGGTATCAGGGGGAGGTTACTCAAAGATTGACTTAACAGTCAGAGTTATTCTCCAAGGTAAATAACAGATATTAAGAATGGGTTCAAATGAGAATCAAAAGGAATTTGGATCTATGAAATTACCTATATGTAGGAAAGAATCCTTTGGCATTTGGAAGGAAAGGGTCAGGTTGTTTATGAAAGCATCTGATCCAAAAATTTATATCACAGTACAGGAAGGCCCCTTCATTCCAATGAAGGTATCAGTTCTTGATGCAAACATTCAAACTCCAAAGAGCTATTCTGAAATGACCAAGGATGAAATCATCCTGGCAACACTAGATAAAATAGCACAGAACATTATTGTAAGTGCTATAGATGATGCCACTTTTCAGAATCTGGTGCATTGTAAAACCTCCAAAGAAATGTGGGACATATTGATTGTCTACATGGAGGGCACAGAAGAAGTAAGAGAGGACAGGAAGTCTATGCTTAACCAGGAGTATAAGAGCTTTAGACAAGCTAAATTTGACAGCATAGCTGAATGCTGTAAGAAGTTCTTTAGAATAGTAAATGAGCTGATGACCTATGGAAGAGTCTTCAACACTTATGAACTGAATGATAAGTTTCTTAGGTCTCTAACAAGGGATTGGGACACTAAGATATGTGCCATCAGAGAAGTGGCCAGGCTGGCTGATACACCTCCACCTATACTTTTTGGAAAGTTGCTATCATATGAAATGTAGCTTACTGCTAGAAAAGAAGAGGAGAAGGGCAACAGATCTGAGTTTAAGGAAAAGTCAGTGGCCTTTAAAGCTGAAGGCTCAAGAAAGGGTAGGAGAAAATCTCCTTCTCCACCCAGAAGGAGTGCTGAGGCAGAAGAAGGAATTTCTGACAATAACACATCAAATAGTCATACTTCTGATGAGGATTTTGCTGTCTTTACAAGGCAATTCCAACAGTTTATGAAGAAAAAGAAGTGGAGAACCAGGTCATCATCTTCATCTTATTCCAAGGATGAGTACTATAGGAAGAAGAAGACACCCAAGGAGGACAAGTAATCCTCTAAACCTGGTAAACAATCTAATACTAAGATTGTGTGTTATTGCTACAATAGGACTGGACATGCCATAGCTGACTGTCCTGATAAAAGAAAAGAGTCAAAGGACAAGAAGAAGAAGCAGGTCAAAGGTAAGAAGGAGAAGTCTCTAGTTGCTCAGAAGGAAGAAGAGTTAGACAGACTCTTCATCTTCAAAATCGGGAGAAGAAGAAGCAGAAGCATATGTTGGGCTATTCTCAACAGAAGCGGAGTCTAGGGAACTAGAATTCCTACAGATGTTGGACTCCATAAATTGAGTTGAAGACCATTGTTGTAGAGGGCTGATGGCTAAATCTGAAGATGATCAATGCCAGGATCAGCCTTGACAAAGTAAGGTAAACTATTCTCCCTTAGTTTCAGATTACTTTACTATATCAAAATCAGAAGCATTTGCTTCAATAAAAGTGGATGGATCTGAGTCTGAAGGGGATGTACACAAACTCATTAATGAGTATGGTGGGTTGTTACAAGCTTTGAAGAAGAGCAGGTTTCTTTTTAAAGTGCAGGCCAAAGAGATTGAGTCTCTTACGCTTGCTGCAGCAGATTCAGCTAAGATGTTGGATCTAAAACTGAATGAGGTTGCCAAATTGAAGAATATTACAGTTATTCAAATGGGCAGAATCTCTTTCAAAGAGAATCATATCAAGAAACTGGAGGCAAAACTTCAGCAAGAGAGAGAGCTATTGGCTAAATTCTCCAAGCCCAAATCTGTCTTACCCCTAATAGACAATTTTTTTTCACAAAAAGGGAAGACTGGTCTAGGCTTTAAGGGAAGAACTAGGGCTTTCAATTCACATAGAAAAGGTAAGGGCCCAGTTCAGCCTCTAGTTGCTGAACCCCCTATTTTCTTTAGGAAGGTGGTGAATCCTACTAATAGGTATGATCATGACACTACACATGGTCACTGTGAGCATGGAAATCACATGGGCAAGGGTGCAAATGCTTACAGACCACACTATAGGCATGCCCATCAGGTTCAAGAGGATTTCTTGAAGAGTGATGCTCCAGTACCAACACTCAACAAGACTACTGGCAACAAAGCAGTAAAGTCTTTACCTAAGAAAAGGTATAATAGGTTTGAGTGTTGGTGTTGTGGCAAGGTGGGGCACTTTATCATGGATTGTTGGTTTAAGACTAATTTTAAAATCATGAGTAGTTTTCCTGTTAGAATAGTTGCAGGATTTCAAACTAACAAGGACCTAGGACCCACTAGCAAGTTGGGTTCTAAGGGTAAGTAATTCTTCATGTGTTGCAAGTGAATTCAAGTGACCATACCCCTATATGGTACTTGGATAGTGGCTGTTCCAGACTATATTCTAGCTTCTTGTCTTAAATAAAACCCCGAAAGATTGAAGAAGCAATGCAAGACACCAACTGGATTGATGCAATACAAGAAGAGCTCAGTCAGTTGAAAAGGTGTAAAGTCTGGGAGCTGGTGCTAAAACCTAAGGATCACAACATAATAGGAACTAAATGGATCTACAGGAACAAGCTTGATGAGAATGGCATCATAGTCAAGAACAAGGCTAGACTGGTAGCAAAAGGCTACAAGCAAGAGGAAGGTATTGATTTTGATCAAACATTTGTTCCAGTAGCAAGGCTGGAGGCTATAAGGCTATTCTTGGCCTATGCTTCCTATCAAGGGTTCAAGGTATACTAGATGGATGTAAAGTCAGCATTTCTAAATGGTGATTTAAAAGAAGAAGTCTATGTTGAATAACCCTCAGGTTTTGTAGACTTTCACTTTCCTGATTATGTATATAGGCTTAGGAAAGCTCTATATGGTTTGAATCAAGCTTTAAGGGCTTGGTATGAAACCTTGCCTGCCTTCCTTATTGAGAATAAATTCTCTAGAGGAAAGATAGACAAAACTCTATTCTATAGGGAATCAAAAGGAAAGATAATACTAGTCCAGATATATGTGGATGACATTATCTTTGGTTCTACTGAAAATAACCTTTGTAGGAAGTTTGCCAAAGTTATGCAAGGTAAGTTTAAGATGAGCAATATGGGTGAGCTGAAGTTCTTCTTGGGACTTCAAGTTAGACAGACTGAGAGTGGATTGTCCATTTCCCAGTCTAAGTTCACCAAGGAGTTAATTAAGAAGTATGGTTTGGACTCAGCTTCTACCATGAAAACTCCAATGGGAACAAGTATGCTTATAGGCACAGATGAGGCAGGGAAACCTGTTGATGAGTCTTTGTATAGAGGAATAATTTATTCTCTACTCTATTTGACTACAAGTAGACCTGACATCATGTATTCAACATGTGTCTGTGCTAGGTATCAAGCTTGCCCTAAGGAATCTCATTATACTGTAGTTAAGAGAATTTTGCCTAATCTAGGCCTTTGGTATCCTAAGAATGGAGATTTCCTACTAACTGGTTTCTCAGATGCAGACTTTGCTGGATACAAAGAAGACAGGAAGAGTACCACAGGAACTTGTCAATTACTTGGTGGGAGGCTGGTGTCATGGAGCAGCAAGAAGCAAACCAGTGTAGCTATATCAACAGTTGAATCAGAATATATAGCTGCAGGTAGCTGTTGTGCACAATTGATGTGGATAAAGCATCAACTAGAAGATTATGACATCCAGGTAAGTAGAATTCCTCTATTTTGTGATTCTACAAGTGCTATTTCTATTGCAAAGAATCTTGTATCACATAGTAGGACCAAGCATATAGAAATTAAGTTTCATTTCATTAGAGAACATATAGAGAAGGAAAATATTAGCCTAGAATTTGTGAAAACTGATAATCAAATAGCTGATATTTTTACAAAACCTCTGGATGAAACTAAATTCAATTATTTAAAATTTCAATTAGGAATGTTTAACCTAGAATAGGTTAGCATAAGAATCCCTAAGGAGAATATGTAAGCATCAAATTTCTCTAGAAATTTGTCTAAGTACAATGTTTGTTTCGACACAAACAAGCTGTGTCGACACACTCAATATGTTGTGTCGATTTAGTAAAAGGAAGTGTCGACTCAGAAACAATATTTTATTCGACAGGAGAATTGATGTCGACATAACTATGTCGATCTTATGTCGAGAGGATTCTTTTGTCGACACAAGTCTGTCAAGACTTAAGTAGTTAGTGTCGACACAGACATAAGTGTGTCGACACAGACACAAGTGTGTTGACACAGACACAAGTTTGTCAACACATAAATGTGTCGACTTAAGACAAGTTGTCGACTCTGATATTAGTATGTCGGCACATAGTCGTGTCGACTTAAAACACGTATTGTCGAGACCTAGGTCATTTCTATTGACACATAAGAAAACTTGTTGACACTGGCATGTCTTTTGACCTGCCCTTACACTCTTACATCAATGGCGCCTCGTCAAGAAGACAAAGTCAATGAAGGTTATGAACTGGTTCGTGAAGGGTTCACAACAACTTCAGATGAAATTCAGGGTGTTATTTCCCTAATTTCAGAAAATGGATTGGAGTACTTGGTTTCTGAACCAACAAAGATATGGAAGAAGGAAGTTCTGGTGTTTTATTCAACCGCTACAGTGGATTCTGCAGACAAGAAAATTAAAGGGACTGTTCAAAATTCCCTAGTGAAACTCACACTAAAAACTATCAGGAAATCACTTCAGCTTCCATTAGTCAAGGATACAGCTGAAATAACCCCTTCCCAGATTACATAAGCTTTAAGATGGTGCGGGCTGAGCCCCAATATTAAGATTGGATCGTCTATTACTAGAAAAGGGATGAATTCCCAAGGAAAATTCCTATCTGAAGTAGTTGGCAAAGTGATTCTTTGCAAAACTGGTGGATATGATAGAATCTGTCCACATGTTCAATCTTATGGTAAGGATCATATTCAAGATAAACACTGACTGGGCAGTAGTAGTGTTTGATAAAGTTCATGAAGGAACTAAGAAACCAAACATGGGAAGAATCCTGAGTTTATGCTTATCTGCTGTAATACCAGATGTATTGAAACAAGTGGCTGGATTAAAAATAAATCATATGAGGAGGATGGATGTAAAAATTCTATTAAGGTGGGATAAAGTTTTGACCAAGGAAGTCCCTGCTCCTCAGGAGCAAACTAAGAAAGATAAGAAAAAGAAGAAAGTGGTTTCACAGACTGAATCCTCCAGTGATTCTGAGGAGGAAGTGGTCTTTAGTTCTGATGAAGACCAGCAACAAAAGGATGCACAAGAACAAGTACAGGGCAGTGTGCCCCAAGAACAAATAGAACACGCAACTGAGTTGCCTGCCCAAGGGGGAGGCATTGATGATGCAGTCTTAGAAAGTGACTTGGCTGCAGATATTATCATGAACATAGTATCTGAAATCAATATTGCAGCTCAAGAAACTGTTGAGACAGATGCACAAAATGAGCCAATACAACACAAATTCACCATGGATGACCTATTCTTCGATCTTCCTCCTACAAGGACTGAGGGGGAGCAGATTGCACAAGAAAAAGATATTCCAAGGATTGAGGGGGAGTTGTCTAAGGATGCCTTAGCTGAAAAGGATATAGTTGATATTGAAAGTTCAACTGAATCTTCTGAAGATGAAGAAGCCAAAATGGATAAGAAAAGGAAACTAACTGTTTTGAAGAAAAAGAGTTCTGGATATAAAAAGTCATTGCAAATAAGCACAGCTTAATCTGCATCAAGCTTGGACTTCAGTTCTTTACTGGTCCAGATGCAGATTAAATTGGATGAACAAAGACAATCTTTAGAAACATATGTGGATGAAACTCATAAAGAGTTACAGTTTCAATTGGCCCAGGACATCAAATCTATCAGATTTGAAGTGAATCAAAATAAGAAGGAGATAACAGATTGCTTCCATAAAGGAGGTAATGTTGTGGTGTTCCTGGCCAAGCAACAACAAGCTATCAAAGTTCAAGTGGATGAACTTGAAGTAAAGCATGGATATGTACTTGAAAATCAGATAAGAATGAATGATAATCTTAAAGATTCACACTATGCTATACTGTCAAAGATTAATGATTTATCAACTGTTGTGAAAGATGAAGTGTCAAAGCAAATCAAGGAAGATATAGCTGCGTTTCAGACCACCTTTCAGGCTTCTCAAAATAATATATCTGATTTCTTGACAAAATTCAGAGATTACTTTAAAGAAGGAACTGACCATGTTGTTAATCAGGTCAGGTTTCAAAAGGATGATTTGAGAAGTCATATTGAAAGAGAAGTCATAAAGGGGGAGAGATTACTAGTCAAAGCTAGCTCTGACCATGCTAAATGGATTTCAAATAGCATCAGAGCCACTCTTGGATATTATCCTCTTTGTGATGATGATAATGTAGCAGAATATGGGATATAACCTGCCTATCTTGAAGGAGATCAGCCTGAAGTTGCTCAGGTGATCTACCCCCCAGCAGACTTTGAAATGGTTCAAGAAGAAGTGCAGAAAATGTATAGTCCTCCACAAGAGGCACAAAATGTAATTTTGGAAAAAGTAGAAATGTCAGAAGCTATCTTAGAAGCTCAAAAGGAAGCTCAACTATCCAAGAAGAGATTCAGAGAGCAGGCTGAGCTGAAGCCAGACTTTGAGTAGTGGAGCCCAACTTCTTAGAAACATTATACTTACTGCCTAGAAAGCTGTAAAAGATAAAACCCATGACAGGGGTAAATGGTATTCAGAACAGGAATGGAATAAATATTAAGCTGGACAAGAAGCCATTCTTCAACATAGAAGAAGAGCTAAGACTGGGAAGCTACCTGCTAATGCTCAGGAGCCAAGCAAGTATTTCCCAAAGTCATTCCACTATTTTGAAAGGCAGAAAATTAAGGCTAAAGAACTAAAGAAGAAAGCCCTGAAAGGGAAGAAGCCTGCTGAAGATGCTGAACCTTGTGTACAGGCAAAGATCAAGGCTGGCAAAGGAATTGTCATTAAGGAGCCTAGTAAATAACAGGATAGATAGGCTTATGTATTAAAACAATGTAACATTTTGTGTTCTGATCTAGAAAGGAATCTTTGTAAACATGATTTTTCTTTTTCTCTAAAAAATGAATGAAATCAGTTCAGTTTTTTTTCTTTGTTGTTTACAATGATTATGTGTTTACCTGGTGTAAATTGAATGTTCATCTATTTCTATTTCTATTTTATTATGAGAGATGTATGTCTTTGACTAAAGGTTATGACTTCTCCAAATAGGGGGAGATTGTTGGGTACATTGGAAAATGTGTACCAGATTTGGAGAAGCCTCATCTTAGTCAATGATATGCATCAATTTGTATTTAATAGATGTTTGAGTTACATTGTGCAGGTTTAAGCATTTGAAGAAAATTTTCTAAGTACAAGTGTCAACACTTGTGAAGAAGTTGTGTCGACACCCAGAAGCTGTGTCGACACTTATGAAGACTTGTGTCGACACTCTGAAGTTGTGTCAACACTTATGAAGACTTGTGTCGACACTCTGAAGTTGTGTCGACACTTATGAAGACTTGTGTCGACTCTTTGAAGTTGTGTCGACACTTATGAAGGTAATATGTCGACACTCAAGTTGTGTCAACTCTTATGAAGAAGTGGTGTCGACATTCAAGCTAAGTCGACATTTCTGAAGAAGCTGTGTCTACACTCAGAATTGTGTCGACACCTGAGCTAGGAGTTATGTCGATACCAGAAGTAATTGTGTCGACACACAGGACTTGTGTCGACACACACTCAACACCGTCCTGATGCTTTCAACACTGTCGGCATTCATTCAACGCCGTCTGTCTACAACAGCTATGTAGAGACCAGAAGCAGCTGTGTCGACACATAGGACTTATGTCGACACCTACTCAATGCCATCTGCCAGCAACAGCTGTATCGACACTGGAAGCATTTGTGTCGACACACAGGACTTGTGTCGACACATTCAACAGAAGATGTCTCGAGAAGCAGAAGTATGTCTGTGTCGACACTTGGAGTATTGTGTCGACACCATGAAGACTCTTGTCGACACTTGGCCAATATGTGTCGACACATATGAAGCAGCCTGCTGAGTGGTTTGTACTGAGATGGAATGACTCTGACGACTCTGCTGACATGTCTGGTGACTTGACAGCTATCATATCCAACCGGTCTGACACCTCTTCAGATCTGTCAGTAGTTTGTTAGAAATCGGATCAGCCGGTAACCTTTAAGAAAACTCTATATAAGAGACAGATTGGAAACTACAAAAAAACGAAAAAAAAAGAATTCTGTGAAGAGAAACAGATTCAGAATTATTCTGCAAGAAAAATTTAGATTCCAATCTAAATTTAAGGAAGAAGCTGAATGAAGATCAACTTCAACAGCAAGAAGATCCACCTTATTTTGTTCTATCAAGAAGATTTGAGAAGCTAAGTCAGGTTGGATCAGAAGGATCAGCTCAGTCAAGAACTGATCAAGAAGGCTTCACCAATAGAGGAATCAAGCTGGTGAATTTGTTTATTTCTTATTATATTCTATTTCTTGTAAGATCTATTATCAGATATGAGCTGTAAGCCTGAAATTATAAAGGCTGAGGTAGGGCTGTTAGCCTGAGGTGTAGGACTTGTGGAAAGTCTGAGTTGTAAGCCTAGTTATAAAGGCCAAGGTAGGGCTGAGGCCTGAGGTAGGATTCTGGGGAAGAATCTGAGATAGGACTTGTTAAGTCTGAGCTATAGGAACCATTTTGGTTCTGAGTTTGTAAGATCTGGGGATCTGAGCCAGTGGAAGGAAGTTAGGCTGAATCGAGTTTTCTACTGGATAGGAGGAGGGGGAAAGTGGATGTACCCATATCTTGGGGAACCACTATAGATCTGGTGTTTGCTGTGATGTGTTTATATTCTATAATTTGATTAATCTGTGTTGGATGATTATCTAACTGTTTGCCTAAAAAGAACTTTAAAAGATTAGAACGCATTCACCCCCCCCCCTCTAGGTGTTTAGGCTCTTGAAACAAAGTCTTTCATATACTATATCGACATAGGGTTTGTGCGCGGGTTCTGAACACCTGCACTGTGTTGGCAGGTTTTGAACACCTGCGGTATGGTTACAAGTTGTGAGCACATGTTGATTGTGTGGCGGCTAATTAAGGTCTTTTTAAATAACTGGTGATTATACTCCTACTTTCCAGTTATTTATAAGTTACACACTTTTAGATTTCTTCTCCTAGCTTATTATAATGCAATATATAGAAATGATGCTAACTCTCCTTGCTTGGGCTATTTATTTAATGTTTGGGTGCTTAGGCTCATTCCCGGGATATGGATCTGGGGATAATATGTGTTTCCACTTAGCTCTGGGACTAATTTTTATTTACATAACTATTCACAAGAGATGGAGAGTTGTGAAGCCCAGTTTTTGCGTGATGGCGTACCAATAGTAGAGACCACCAAAGTAGAGGCAACCCCTTCATCTCTATACTTTTGAGATGTGAGTTTCTAGAGCTAGAGGAGAGAGATTTCTTAGTAGTAGATGGTTTGGAGCCCATGAGGCATTCATGTAGAAACAATGGCTACGACTCATGCTTACTACTCTGATATATATATATATATATTTGGTTGGCTCTCTGTGAAAAGCTTCCACATTTGTGATGTGTTGTGATTCTTGTCTGACAAGGCGACCAACTAGTGCTTAGAAGAGTGGGTCGCTTCCGCTTGGGAAGCACTGAGTGGTTGTCTTGGGCAATAAGACCCGTATCCGACCTGACCCGGGCAAAGGTTGGGGGAGGGTACTTTACATCCTTGCCCTCTATTTTCTGGCCGGCTCGTCAGCACCTATACATGTATAATTCCAATCCACGAAGATGTGGCAAGATAAAATAACGATCAGCTTTAGCTAACCACAAATGGTGTAATGACCCCACCTTATTCCCGGGGTGATGGTACCTTTTCTATGCAAGCAAGTTAAACAGTAGCAATGTACCATACATATAAATTGGAAAGCACAACTACTAACAAGCCAAGCACAATTAATACATACACAGCCACCACAAAATGTTGGCATGCATGACCATATATTTTGTGTTCACAAGGCACGCTTTTGGTGTACTCTTTGAGTCTCATCTCCATCCTAAGTATCACTAACTTAGATTATAATTGAACTGCTTCCATCAAAGGTCATTACGCCTCACGGATTTCCCCAAGATTAAACGGTACACTAAGGAGTTACCTCTTCACCAACTAGCATGGGAAGGGTTTGGATCAGCTTTGCCCATGCTCAAATCATCGGAATCCAACTATCACGATGCGGGTACGGCTTCACCTCGACCCGTGAATATTATAACCAACGTTATCTCATACAAGTTAGGCACCCACGGTTTTTCATCGCAACACGCTACACACCTAATCCACTCGGAAGGACATAAGCTGCATGATCAATATTAGCTGAATTGGATTCCGTCTAGTTATCTATCGTCGCGATATCACTGTCGATGGGCAATATCAACAAAACACTTGTTTTTTGTTGCAACCTGGGGTGTTTCATGGAGTTCATCTCCAGTATAACATGCCCCACCCAGAATAAAAAAACAACACATTTTTCCACATAGTCTTCTCCAGCATGCAAATTAAACAACACTAATCTGAACTAACTTAGATATCGCAGATGAGCATTATACAACATGCATATATTCGTAAACCAATCAGACTCTATAAACAATTCATGTCGGGACAGACAGAATCGACCCTGTGGAAGTTAGTCATTCACTAATTAGTAACAGAGGCACTTTTATACACGCATATAACCATGAAAAATAAGACGAGCAAATCCTAAAACCTTGAAGAAGGATTGTTACCTTTGACGATCATTTCGGTGTTATAAATAAAAAATCCACTCGGCTGGAAAGAACCTCACCGGGCTGCTCTCCGTGAATCTGAAAATAGTTTGCAAAACAGAGCTTCAGAGCTCCGTTAATGGTGGTAAAAAATTTCTTCTTCTTCCTCCTTTCTCTCCCAAAAGCTCTCCCAACTCCTGAATGCCAAGATCAGAAGATAACATTGTTGTTAATTAGATCCTTTAGTATATAGTAAAGGACAAACTATTCTAGAGCGTTTGATCATTTACCATTAAGGATTAGACGCTCACGATCAAAATTTTGCAGTTCTGTCTCTGTTTGTTACTGCCTGTGGTAGCTAGTTAACGCCCGCGCTAGCCCTAGAGCAGTGGTCTTATCCACAACCGTTCCCAACATCATCGAGAAGAGATACCTCCCGGCGACAGCTGTCTCGACGCTAGCGTCGAGTGAACTTCATCTCACTTGATTCTCTCGACGCAACGTTGAGTAAACTTCGACACCACCATTTTGAATCACGCCGATCATTTCGACAGCTTGTTACCACTGTCGGCAACAAAATTCTTGAGAAATCTAGAGTGTTACACATAGACGGGTTGGGATGTATGGGCTGTAACCCGAACATTGCCATAGAAGGCTAAGTCTAGTGGATTTCGACTAACAGCCCCCCGGTGGATTCTGGGGTGGATCTATCCTGTACCGTTACACATTGTTAGGCTAGTATTCATCATTTCATATTTCAAGAATAGTGGAAGACTACTAAGTACCTGTTTAGGATAGTAGTATGGCAGTTGCACGCCACTGCTGTGCAAAAAGCTGCTCCAAATGATCTTTCTTAAGAGAAATGTTACAGGGTCTGTTTGGCGCAGCTCTGGCGGTTAGAAAATCTCTATTCCAGCCGCCAAGCTGCTTTCAGTCTGTTTGGGACAGCTCCCTGTGAAGAGCTTTTCAAAAATCTGGAGCTGTTTTGCAGCTTTTCAGAAATCTCTCCCTCCCACTTCTGCTCCCGCAAATAGCTTTCTCTCACACATGTTTTGGAAATCTAATGGTTTCTTCAGTTGGAACATGCTCAGAGGCCGGACGGCCTTCCTTCGGCGATTTCGAGCCCCGGACGGCTTTCCTCCGGCAATTCCAAGCCCCCGACGTCCTTCCTCCGGCGATTCCGAGCGCACTTCTGCACAGAACACCCAAACAGTCTGCAGCTTTTCAAAACTGCTCCCTAGAGATCTATTTTAAAACAGCTCTATCCGGACAACAGCTTTTCAATCCGCCAAAGCTGTCCCAAACAGACCCATAAACACACCAATTATCGTTATTGACAGCCCATTTATATTGGCACACACACAAATTCTTTATTGCCACACCGATTGTTAGAATTGTTAATGACACACCAAAAAGTCAAACTTTTTTCTTTTCTATTAGATTTTGACAGTCCAAAAATACATCAAATAGTCCAAAAATACATCCAATAGTCCAAAAATACATCCAACATTAAAAAATTTGAGATCCCAAAAAATAGAGTTAACATGTCCGGTTGGCAAATCTCCACCAAAATGTTCTAGACCTGCTTACATATTAAACCATTCCAAGTTAGAGAGATATAAAATAGAGCTTAACTAAGATTATTAGTAACACTATATACCTTTGATTTAAAGTCAGTTTTAGCGATAAATGCTTAACGATGTAGATCGAAGGCTCCCGTACCTACAAGAGACAATATTATGAAAAATTAAATTATAATAAATCCAGTTTATTTGCTATGAATTAAAATGTATAATATTACGTACCTTAAGGATCGGCCAAATTAACTATTTCATCATCTTCACCTTTATAACTAGAATCTCATTGGTTTGCAACTGCAGTGTGATATCTCGTCCACATGTTGATCACAGGCGGCATTGGACAATCCTTTTGCACTAATAACTGAATGAAGTGGTTGTTGTTGAAAAAACCAATGTAAATAGTCTACCTAGCCATTGGAGGGGCCGAATATAGTGGCAAAAATGTGAATGACTGAAACTTTGAAAAATGTACAAATGTCACATTGTAACATGATGAAATGACTAGTCCCATGTCCGGCATCGTCATCCATTTGTCGAGTGATGCGGGAGTACAAAGACTGATTATTATTTATTTCTTTGGCTAGATCTTGCCGCACTTTAATCCAATTATCACCCATATCCAAGACTTGGCTTACAACTCGGTAACCGCAATTCTCATCTCCTAGTACATTAATAGCATCAAGTAAATGACTAGTAATGTAAGTTGGCATGTCGGCCGCAATGCATTCAAGAAACCCTTTTTAGTAGGATATCTCCTTGGAATAAATTTCCTAGTCTTGGCCTTTGAGTTTTCTTTGGTCCCCAATACATGTTCAAATAGTGATAGCTCTCTTTTTGTTGACATGTAATCGTCCTTAAAAAAATTTTTACTTCCTTGCGGCCTCCCTTTACTACGCAACGACATTAACGGCTCTTGTGTCTGAGTAGTGGTTGGCTCTAATATTTCCCGAAGTTTCCTTTTCATTTCATTTCTATGGAAATCATTAATAGTGTTGTATTTTTTCAAGGAAGCCATCCAAATCAACTTGTATCACCTCCGTCGGATCCGTTTCCTCCTTCCAAAGTGCAAGTAGAAGGATTCACATGATTGTAGTTACTGTATTCTGCATCTCTAATACATTTGTAAAGAAATTGGATGGGGGTTCCACCATCTAGTTCTCTCTTTTGCAACTTAACCTTTTGATTGTAAATAGTTCTCATAATTGAAGCATTGTTGCTACTTCTATTTTTCAACGATGAGAGTATTTTCCTAGGCTTCACACCGGAGCCGTACATCTCTTCCACTATCCGTTCTTCTTCTTCAGTTAATCTAGCCGCATAGCTATGTGCCTCTAAATGAACAAATTGATGATTATGTTTTCCATTTTAACATCAATTTCCCACTCATCACCACATGCATTTCTTTGACCAAGTAACAAAAATTGACACCCATATCTCTTCGAACTAGTCTTTCTTATGTTTTTCTTAATATACCCCTTCCCTTGTTGATTATCACGAGCAAATCCGGATCTATCATAACCCATAAAACCCCTAGGCTTAGGTCTCCCATCTATTTTGTCTGCTCTTTGGATGGTGACAACGAAACCCAAGCCTTTGGCAACATCACGAACCCACTCAAGTAGGCTCTCTTTCGTAGGAAAAACCATATCAGTTACAAAATTCATTCCTACATCGATTTCTATGGAAATCGATGGCTCTTCAACTACATAGGGAACAATTTCCATCTTATAAAAATCACAAGTTCACAAAAATAACACTCAAAATCTCATGCATCCATTATCATTCAAAAGGAAACCATAACTATGAAAATAAAAAAAAATCCTACACGATCACAAAATCCCTATATCGATTTTTCAAAAACAACATCTTCAATCATTCAAGATCTACATATATTCAACATCATTAACTAAGTTTTCCTAGGTATATGCATGAGAATTTAAGATTTGGAGGAGAGGGATGAAAAATTATACCTTAGGGTTTGGGGGTAGAGCAAAATAATCCTAAAATAACTTTCAACTCCTCACAATAACAGATTTAGATGGATAAAATCCTCAATACACCGCTGAGTTCGCTGCAAAAATGGGAGAAAAAAATGAATGGAGGGTTAGGGTTTGTAGTGAGGAAGGAGGCTAGAAAAAACGGGGGATTCGGGACTTATATGAGAGGAAGGGAAGGATCCCGGTGTCGCCGACGATAAAACGCCCTCCGGCGGCCTGCTACACGTGCGGCGAAGTGCTGCGAAGGAGGGCCGCCTGTTTCGGTCGCTGGGAGTCGGGGTCGGGAATAAGCGGGAGGGAGAGATAGCAGGTGTGCGTTTAATGGGGGGGAATAGTATTAGGTTTTATTTTACTTTAAAAATGGTGTGGGGATAGCTGTTTTAGGTGTGCTTATAACATTGCTCTTTTTTAAAGGGCAATGGAAGCAACTACCACCCTTTTTGGCCTTAAAATAACCCACTCGTGATATTGAATTTTTTTTCGCTGCGCTACCCGCACGTGGTGCAGGGAAAAGATGGGTCATCCATCATGCTTTGTATTTCGTGAATCCCTATTATTTTTTTCTATTTTATTTACCTTGTTTTTACCTGCCCTTGGATTGCTCAATGAATGCCTTGGATTCTACCCGCACGCAGAACAGGGAACGATACACGTACATAAATATTGCTCCGCGATATTACGAACGTGAGGGGTCCGGTGGCGGTCCATTGGGAGGGGGTCCGGTGGCCAGCCACCATAGGCCTTGCCGGAAAATCATGAAACCGATAGAATTATGCCGCCACCGCCTGAATCTCGATCTACATCTAGGCAATGGAACCACCTTAAGGGCCCTCAAGGAGAACCTTGGAGTCCTTCCCAACCACACAAAGCTCTGTAGAGGTCTCCATAAGAACACTCTTTAGAAAAATTAGTATTAATATAAAAACTAGGAGAATAAACTCTGAAATTGCTCGCTATAGTGATCTTCGCTTGCACAAAATTTACAAAAAAATATATATATCTAGTTGTGGCTTACATATTTCCAATTTGTTTGGTAAGTACATTAACCTTAGCTTTTAAAATGAATAACATACTAATTTATAAAAGAAAACAATGGTCACTTATTAAAATAAATTTGATAAAAAAGAAGAAGAAAACTATAATAGGTTTGAAAGAAAAAAAATATAAATGATAAAGTTAATAAAATATTTGCATTCAAAATGTTAATTAAATATTCTTAACAATGACGTCAAAAATTTGATATGCATTTAGCACCTCTCCAAAATATAATTCAAATAGGCAAGTATGAGCTGACACATTTTGGATCGTTAGATGGACGATCGAAGCCTGTGATCACAATTGATCAGCATGTCATGTCAGTATGTCATGTCTCGTCACATGAGAAAACAAATATTATTTGAGATGTTCTATTAAATAATGAACATTTTAAAATTTACGCAGGTAATGATATGAGAAAATAAATATTAAAAGAAGACGGCTGAGTGATGATTTACATTATTTGAGAGGTTCTTATTGTGGAAAACTATGAATGTTTGTGCTAGGCGAATATGTCCATATACACTGCCACGAGAGAATCATTGTCAAATTTCTATGAGCTTGATATTCCTAGAAATATGGGTAGTTACTGTGTTAAATGTTGATGATTTGACTATAGATGTTGAGTCACATAGTTTTGAATATTTAGGCTTCCTTTTGAACTTGTATTTCCATCATCATTATAGCTTATCCTATACCCCATCTGCCCTACCCATCATCCTAATAGTGGCTTACTTAGCTCGCGAGACCCTTGGCAACTTCAAAAATTTATTGGCATTATGCGGAGACAATCCTTACCTTGGAGCGACAGAGAATCCTGCCTAGTTTGCTTCGAGAGCATGTAGTCTCAATTTATTGGAGATGAATGCTTCTGAGCCCGGGAGATTGATGAATCGTTTGCGTATCATGTGAGAAATATAGAGTTGACACATTTTGGATATTCAGATAAATGATCAGAGCCCGTGATCACGATCAGCTCAAATTTTAAAAATTTTATGTATTTTCTTTTATTTTTTTGGAGTTTTATTTTGAGATTTAGGTTAAATTCTTTGTCAAGCAATCAAATAAGTTTAACATAATCCCCCTTATAGCCCCCGTAGTAGTCGGTAAAAAGAGTGATTGTGGGTTTTGATTCCAAATTGGAAAATCATCGGTCACGACCTCCTTGGTGCGACGCCGAGCGAGCCCCCCTTGTGCGATTCTAGGTATTATGTTCTCCTCCAGCCAGTTCAGTTTCGGATTGGCAAGCCACCTCGACAAACTCTACCCACTCCCACAAACCGTGTCGATTTCCCCCTTCTTCTATACATGATGAGCCCCTCCATTCGCAGCCCGATCTCCCCACCACCAATCAGGTTCTGACCATCCTTCTCACCCTCTTTCAAGGCCGAGCAGTCTTCCCATTCCCTGTCCAGTATCAGCAACCTCCCCCCTTCATTCCTATAGCCATCGGCAGCTCCTCCCATCCGCGGAGACCTTCGCCGCCACATCCATACCCTCTACCAGCCTCATTTATTCTCCTACAAGTTGGAAATTTCCCGTAAGGTGGACTCGATTAATCGAGACTTCCCAGTGAAGTCGTATATGAGTGTTTGAATCTATTCGGATTCCTACGAGTGTGTGTTAGTTTAGTCGTGTGAACGGTCGAAGCCTGTGATAGGTGGGTCAGACTGTCTCGTAAATTCAGTCGCGAACTCGGTGTCGTCCTAAGCACGAGATTTGGCAAAAATCTTGGCACGATATGAAATATTTTATTTGGCAAGGCCTCCCGATTTCGCCCTCTACCAAATCGGCGAGAAGACTCTATCTTCTTTTTCAGGAGATTGCCGGAGTTTCTGAAGGTGCGAAGCATGAAACCATTGCTTCTTCTCTTCAGCCTCCTTCAGGGTCTGTAGATCTGAAACTGCCGGCAATGACTGTTCTTTTTTGTTTCTTTATTAAGGCAATTGACATGGTACTCTGGATTTCCTTCCTGGTAGAATTCATGGAGAAGCAATCAGTGGATCTTTTAAAATCAAGCTTAATGATCTATATGAGAGAAATTCTTATGATTATTATTCATTTAGTCCGTTTAATCATTATAAATAGATCTTATTGAATCAAAACATAGTCAGATTTGATAAACTATTATTTACAGATCTCATTGGAATTATTGATTCACTACACATTTAATGTTTAATATTAAATATGCTTTTGGGCTAACCATTTTCAAGTTGTAGTGAACAACCTTTTTAGATACAGTTGTATGTTAGCGGGATCCGCTAACGCCGCTGATTTCATAAGGAAAACACATCTCAACTGTTACAGATATCTGCAATCATGAATCACGAGCTAGAATCCAAGAACGATATAAATTAATTACCTCTTTTTTTTATACTGTTCATTAAAACTCGTTTCACTTTGTGTTCTTAATTTTAGGAAAAACAATAAGCATTAATACTCTAATAGAGACTAGTAGAGTTTGATTAAAACGATCATGTGGAGCTTCAATAGTTGTTGCATTCAGTAGAATTTTAGATAATATAAATTTGACGTAGCGATGTATCCTCCAAAATTTACTAACACTACTATTGCGGTCTAACTCGACGTCCCGGTCAGACCGGAATAACCTGGACCGCCTTAGCTCTCGGAACGGTCGAGCGCGCACACACTCAATGAGATAGATCGATTGTACACACAGAGTTTTAACGTGGAAAAACCCCCCAACTGGGTAAAAAACCACGTAATCGGATCTGTGTCGGTCAAAGTCCACTATTTTTTGGTTATTGCAGCTTGTTTGTGAAGTCGAGGGTGACAGAACACCTCTCGTTACATCTTTGGTGTGAGAGAACACTTGGAACGCGGGGGACAACAAACCGTCACACCGGGTGTTATTACAAATTGCGCTTTGCGTTGGTGGTCTTCGGTTAGCGACTTGCTGATTCTGAACGTTGGAATGGAGCCCTTGAACTTGCGGTTGCGGTGGCCACTTGAAACTTTGAGAGATTTGGCTTTGTCGGGTGGCTTCGACTTGACTCTCTTGTAGCTCGGGTGCGGCTCGGGTGTGGCTCATAGGAGGAATTCGGCAGAGCTTCGACCTGAGGAAGAAGAAGACCCCGCGGGAAAAAGGTGAGAAATGAGGATGCCTGGGGCTCCTTTTATAGGCTCCAGGTGGTAGTTTTGGTGGTTACGTGGCTATCCGCACACCATAACCACCATCATGATTATTTTCATTATAGTTTAAATGCGCATATTAGGATATCGATTTCGCTATTTGGAGACCATTTAAATAAATTGTAAAATTGTTTATTATATCCCCTCACTAACCCCGTAGTTAATGGGTGGTTACGCGCAAATCAGACGGTCGGATATATTTCCAACAGATCGGACGGCGGGAGCGGGATCCCACGGGTGGCCGACGAACTTGCCGCCATGTTTGCCGGCGAGGGGAGGATTGCCGACGGCGGCCGAGGAGGAGCGACCGGGGAGGAGCGACCTAGGAGGCCGCTCCCTTGGCCGCGCCGGCGGCCGAGGGAAGGGGAGGCCCGGGCGGCCGCCCCCTTGTCCGCGCCGACGGCCATGGGAGGGGGAGGCCCGGGCAGCCGCCCCCTTGGCCGCGCCGACAACCGAGGGAGGGGCGGCCCAGGCGGCCGCCCCCTTGGCGGCGCCGTCGGCCGAGGGAGGGGGCGGCCCGGGCGGCCGCATCGACGGCTATGGGAGGGGGCGGCCCGGGCAGCTGCCACCTTGGTGGCGCCGTCGGCCGAGGGAGGGGGCGGCCCGGGCGGCCGCCACCTTAGCCGCGTCGTCGGACGAAGGAAGGGGCAGGTTGCTAACATCCACGAAGGAGGTCGGCCTCCCGACGCCGACGAGGTGGGGCTCGTGGCGGTTTGCCCACTATGCATGATGGGAACAGTGTGAGGGGTATCGGGCACGGTGATCGCATGCACAGTCATTCTAAGGATCCCACTTCTTTTGAGGTGGAGATCATGTGTGTGAGGTTATGTGCACACCTAATGTTACAAAATTGGGTCTCATCCGTAACAATTGCCCCTCAGATCCTTGTTGCACGAGACCGGCTTGGACAAAGAAAAACAAGGATCTTTCTCTGCTCATTTTTACGGTGGCGATGATGATGAACGGAGATGGACTTAAGATGGAGAGTAGTGGGGACCTGCAAACTCGGTTAAAAATGTTAGAATATATTATGGTGGAGGAGAGGCGATGAATGTACCCGGGAAGGAAGCTGGTGTACCCGCGGTTGCGAAGGTGCGTGCGGATGCGTGCGCGGGGTCGAGCATGAGCACGCGCAGTCTTGGTCGCACGCGAACATGCGCAGCGTGCAGGCGCACCCGCATGGGAACGCATGAGTGCGTCTGCATGGGCACGCGTGGGCGCGTGGGCGCACGGGTCTGATCGCACGCGCGCGCCTTGCCACACGCGAGTGCGCACACCTCGCCGCTTGCACGGGCGCGAGCCCAGCCGTGCGCGCGCGGGATTCCGTGCCTGGCCGCACGCGCACGAGCTCGTGTGCTGCCGCACGTGGGTGCGTGCGGGCGCATGCATGCGGCCGCGTGAGGGCTCGCGCGTACGACCGCGTGCGTGTGGCCGTGCGCAGGCGCGGGGGCCTGCTGCGTGGGTGCATGCGTGCCAAGGCGTGCACACGTTTTATAGCGTGCGCGTCTGATCGTGCTGTAGGATTTCACGTGTAGTGGCGGGCGAAATTTTAAAAAAAATTGCGGGTACCAACGACACAAATGGATCGTGCGTCCCATGATAATGGCCTAAACAAGGCTATGTAAGCATAAAGAAACCTAACTCATCACATCTAACCCTCACAAAGGGGTTAGAAGTTATACCTCTAGAGAACAAGATCTCTAGCCGGAAGAGGTAAGTTGTCGGAGAAGATGTTGACGATTCCACCGCAACGATGAGGCCGACGCCTCGCCTCTTAGTTCACCTTGAACCCGAACAGTGAGAAATCTCTATTCCGTTGACAAGGAATAGAGACAAAAGCTTAGACTTTCTCTTCCAAGAGCGCCGGGGACTCCTAGTGGCCGAACCACACTAGTCGCCGGAGAGGAAGAGGAAAAACGAAGGGCTTGACTAGATCGGCTAGAGGAATAGATCCTCGAGGCAAAACACTTGCCTTGACTGGAGATATAGAGCCGAGCTCCGGTCAAGAAGCGCACTGGGCTTCTCCTCCACCAAACCGTCGGCGAGCTCCAAGGGACCGACCAATGACGGGCGAGGTGGGCTTTCGCCGGAGAGGAGAGTAAAGGCGGCGCGGCAGCCCTTCCTCACGAGCCGGAGGAGTTCGCTGATGGCCGATCGGGTGCGCCGTCAAGGGGGCTGGAGATCGGAGTAGAGAGAGGAGAAAAAAACCCTAATGAAAAGCTACAGCTCCCTTTTCTTTTTCCCGTGAACAGAGAGCCACCTCTTTTGCTCCAGCCTTTGTCTTCTTTTATAATGACATATGTATTATATTTATATATTATCATTTATATATTTATATATATATACACATATATACATATTTATATATACAAATGATTCTTATATATATATATACATAAATGTAATCCTAAATCAAGCCCAAATGGTTACACATAACCAAAATATAATTGTGCTGCTCTACAAAAATAATTACGACGACTCGCCTCGTCATAATTTTCTCTTTTAATAGTCGCACACACATAAAAAAAAAACTTGTCTAAGCATGTCGAGTCACGACACAACACATTCGCACATACTATGGTAAGTCGAACTGAAACTGTTCCCGTTCATTTGGTGCGACCTTATAGAGGAACTATGTCATCAAGGCGATAATATAACATTCTATATTACGGACTATAAGTGGCTTTGTCACTGCATTATAGTCGCCTCAATAACGTAGTAACTAGGCAACGCATTTTGATGACCTGTGTCTTTTTCTTGTCGCGTGATATTACGAATATAGTGAAAAATAGGAGCGTGTCATTTTCGCACTATATTTAATATTTTCCTGGTCTCATAAGCGATGTGTATTTATAACTACATCAGTTATATTGCATGCTATACAAACTCGCTTTACCAAGGGGCCCGACCATATCACTTCCCAAATAAATTTGGGGACAGGCGATATTTCGATGTGTAGATTCCTTACGCGCAAGTGGGACCAACGAACCACAATATTTATCACCATCAGAAGATGGCCTTCAATTGTAATCACATTGTCCACACCGGCGCGCTAAATCTACACGTCTCATATCTAAAATCATTAGACACGTTGCAAACATTAACGACACTAAACACATTCCAAATAGTGTTGCAACAAGTGGTCAATCTCTATATGTATGAATTCAACCATATACATACTCGCATGATTAAACGATAACATCTATCAACATTTATAGAACTCAAATGTACTTTAATCATGCGACAATCTTGACTCGGTAGTCAATGTTCCCTTTGACTACCACGAAAGAGAGCATATCTAAAGACTACATGACATAACAAAATTCACTGTTCTATGGTTCAAGACCATGAGCATCTTCTTGAACCTTACATGAAACATGTCATATAATCTAGGAACAAAATGTAACCATTACATTTATATCATGAACATTTAAATAAATAATAAAACAACTTTCAAAACACCACATCCTTCAATCTCCCACTTGTTTTTAAAGTTTCTTAGTTCAAAGGAAAATTACAAAACAAAAGAGCAACCCATAAAATCACTCATCAAGCCACTCTCCATGGTCGTGTAACCCCATGGACTCGAAATGAATTTCGCTCTTGGCTTGAGATAAAGGTTTAGTGAAGGGATCAGCTGTGTTGCTATTAGTGTCTATCCATAAAAGTGCTATCTTGCCTTCCTCAATGAAGTCCTGCGTTACAAAGTATTTTCTATCCATGTACTTTGTTTTGTGGTGTGACTTGGGCTCCTTTATTTGAGAAATGGAGGCACTATTGTCACAAAATAACTTCAAGGGACCTTCACTTGACGGAACGACTCCAAGTTCCTCAAGGAACTTCTTCATCCATACTCCTTCTTTGCTGGCTTCAGCAGCTGCCATGACTTCCACCGCGGTGGTTGAGTCAGCAGTTGTTGATTGCTTCCAACTGCGCCAACTCACGGCCCCACCATTCAGAAGAAATACAAATCCAGATTGAGATTTCCTGTCATCCGGATCTGTCATGAAACTAGCATCCGTGTAGCCTTCTACAGCTAGCTCCTTATGCCCACCAAAAACAAGAAACTTATTCTTGGTTCTTTTCAGATACCTAAGAATATTTTTGACAGCGGTCCAATGATTTGGACCCGGTGAAGCTTGATGTCGGCTCGTTATGCTTAGAGCATATGCAACATCTGGTCTTGTACAGGTCATGGCATACATGATGGAACCTATGGCGGAAGCATAGGGAACATTCTTCATGTACTCAATGTCTTGGTGCGTAGAGGCACAAAAGGACTTGCCAAGTTGTAAAGATGTCTTCATTGGCACATTTCCTTTCTTAGAGTTTTCTATATGAAACCTTTCTAAGATCTTATCAATGTAAATACTTTGACTTAAGCCAATGAGTCTTCGTGACCTATCTCTATATATCTTAATTCCCAAGATATATTGAGCTTGTCCCATGTCCTTCATTGAAAAGATGGTTTTCAATGAGTCTCTTGTTTGTTCCATTAACGGTAAATGATTTCCCATTAATAATATATCATCGACGTACAAAACCAGAAATATGATGTGACTCCCACTAACTTTCTTGTATACACAAGGTTCTTCCTTGCTTTGGATGAATTCGAGAGTTTTAATCTCTTCATCAAAGCGTTTGTTCCAGCTCCTTGATGCTTGCTTCAAGCCATAAATGGCCCTCTGAAGCTTGCATACTTTCTCGATATTTTTCCGATCTTCAAAACCTTGAGGTTGCATCATGTACACTTCCTCAACAAGTTTTCCATTCAGGAAAGCTGTTTTGATGTCCAATTGCCATATTTCATAATTATAGAAGGCTGCGATAGCCAACATGATTCGAATCGTTTTGAACATTACAACGGGTGAAAAAGTTTCATCGTAGTCAATCCCTTGGATTTGACTGAAACCTTTCGCCACGAGTCTTGCCTTGTAAGTCGTCATGTTTCCATTCATGTCCATCTTCCTCTTGAAGATCCATTTGTTGGGAATGGACTTCTTCCCAATAGGAAGGTCAACCAAATCCCATACTTGATTGTCATACATGGATTGCATTTCTGATTTCATGGCTTCTTGCCAGGCATCGGAATCTATTCTTCCTAATGCTTCTTCATAGGTTAGGGGGTCTTCTGTGTCAATTATCAAGACTTCATGAAGACCCATATAAAGGTCGGGTTTCCTCTTCACCCTTGTAGACCTTCTCAGTTCATTTTGCTCGTTCGGTTCACCTTGAGGCTCTCGAATTTCTTCCACTATAGCTTGTGGAACTAATTCTGGTTCAACGCGCGTCAAATAATCATTTAATTGCGCAGCGTGAATCTCCTCAACATGAATTTGTGGAGGTGGATGTCCCACACTCCCACTGAGTAAAGGAACTATATGTGATATCTCATGATCATCTTGAATGTCAGAATTCACCTCATGATCATAACTTCGTAGGTCCTCTTGAGTTTCCTCAAGTGTTATCCTATGCTCACATCCTTCAATTCTTTCAAGAAATTCTTTCTCTAAGAATGTGGCACCCTTCTTTACGAATAATGTATTCGTCGACTTGTGCCAAAAACTATACCCTTTCGTTTCTCTTGGGTATCCTATGAAGAAACATTTATCAGCTTTGGGTTCTAATTTAGTTGATTGCATACGTTTTACATATGCCTCGCATCCCCAAATCTTAAGAAAAGATAAAATGGGCGGTTTCCCGAACCATATATCATAAGGAGTATTTACAACAGATTTTGTTGGAACAATATTTAAAGTGAGAGTTGCGGAGAGAAGCGCATGACCCCAAAAATATAAAGGTAAATCGGTCTGACAAATCATGGAACGGACCATGTCAAGCAAGGTTCGTTTTCTCCTCTCGGAGACACCATTCCATTGCGGGGTGCCAGGAGGAGTAAGTTGTGGTACAATACCACACTCCTTTAGGTAAGTAATGAACATGTTGCTCAAGTACTCACCTCCTCGATCAGTTCTCAAATTCTTAATTCTCTTGTCAAGTTGGTTCTCTACTTCATTTTTGTATTCCTTGAATTTCTCAAGGAATTCACTTTTATGCTTCATAAGATAAACATAGCCGTAGCGGCTATGATCATCCGTGAAAGTGATGAAGTACCTATAACCATCTCTTGCACTTGTACTCATTGGACCACATACATCGGAGTGTATCAATTCCAATAAGTTGTTCGCTCTTATACCTTTCTTGTTGAATGGTGTCTTGGTCATCTTTCCAGCTAAACATGATTCACATGTCCCAATTGCACCAAAATCAAATGAGTCCAAGAGATTGGATTGATGCAATTTCCTTATGCGTTTTTCGTTTATGTGACCAAGGCGATGGTGCCATAAGAGTGTCTCATTTATGTGAGATATTTTGAGCCTTTTGTTATTGATATTTAACATATGTTTATCTTCTACTATATTAAGCAAATACAAGCCATTTGAAATGAAAGCATTTGCATAAAATAAACCATCCTTCTCAATTGTCATTTGTGAATTATTTATCACAAAACAAAAGCCTTCTGCATCCATACATGATACAGAAATAATGTTTCTCAAAATGGAAGGGACATGATAAACATCTCTTAAAACAAAACATAAACCACTAGATAAATGAAGGGTGAGGGTGCCAACAGTAACCGCTGAGATTCTTGCACCATTTCCAACCTTCAGCACAACCTCTCCTTTGGAGAGAGCTCTCCTATCCCTTAGTGACTGCACATTAGAAACTAAGTGAGCACATGATCCGGTATCCATTACCCAATCAAGGATAGTAGTGGTCAAGTTTAGATTTAATTCAATAACGAGTATACCTTTGGGACGCTTGCGTTCAACCTTGCCTTCATCCAAGTCACGCTTGTACTTGGGGCAATTCATCTTGTAGTGTCCTTTCTCATGACAATGGAAGCACTCGGTGACAGCAGATGGAGAGTTCTTCACTTTGCTTCCCTTGGAGGTGCTCGCATGAGCTCCTCCCTTATTGTCTTTGAAAGATGACTTTCTACCAGCAGTTTTATTTGCGACGGTGCCTTTATTGTTAAAGGGCTTCTTACTACTTGACGCAACGGCTAAGACAGAATTTGCCTTTGTCTTACCCATATCTACCTCAGCTGTTTTGAGGGCATTGTGGAGCTCATTCATAGTCATCTTCCTTTCACGCATATGATAGTGCATAATAAAATCCTTATACGAGTAAGGAAGTGACCCCAGTATGATATCCTCAGCTATATCATCAGGAAGTTGAGAATTCAATTTCTCCAATTTCTCCAGATAGCCCTGCACCTTAAGGAAGTGCACTGAAACAAATTCACCCTCCATCATCTTGCACCTCGTGAGTGCTATGGTGGTCTTATAGCGCTCTTTACGAGCACTATCAGTGAACATCTTTTCCAATTGTGCTATGATTTCCTTAGCGGGAGTATCAAGAAATTTCCTTTGCAATTGATCGCCAATGCTGGCTAAGATCAATGTCTGCACAACACGCTGTTGTTCATTCCATTTCTTCTGTTCCTCCTTTTCAATATCAGTTGGTTTGCCTTTCTCCTTCTCTTCTGGGCAATGGCCATCCAGAATTTGTTGGAGATTTTCCAAACGCAACAAGATATTCAACTTGAGGATCCAATCAGAATAGTTTGAACCGTCATTAGCAAGAGGACTCTTATCAATCATGGAACGCAGAAAATTTGGCAGGGTTGACATTTTCTAAAAATAAAGAGAGAATGAAAAATAATTTATTTACGGTTCATGATAAAAAAAATATGCTATTGTCATATCAAAATAATATAGACACGCACGAGATCCCTTCCAAACAAGCGGACTCATCCATTTGCTTGTCCAGGTAGGTACAAGGAACCAATCACAACCTTTTAAGCGAAGCTTAACTTTTGTGACTCTCAATTCATATTATTGCATGATAAAAAAAATGAACAATATAAAAGAAACCTTTTTCCCAAAATATTCAAGCCTAGATCTTGAAAGTCCTGTTTAAGAAAACTCATTTTATTGGGCAACTAGTGTGGACACGATATTTCCACAAAGAAAAAATAAAATGTGCCTCACACAAAATATAATCTCTCGTGGCATAATATCAGGCTCACACACGTTCCACCTTGTCTAGTGTTTGGAATCACACTCATGATCATCCAAGGATACTAGCTTAAGTGGATAAAATGAGAAGGAAAAACATTCTTAAATTTTTCTTTTCGCAATCCTCCAAAGAGAGGGGGAATAACAAAAAAAACATCCTAACTCACGGCATTCTAATTATTACATGCATCCCAAACAGAATTACATTCCAGAGATAACAAAAAATAAATAGATGCGTAAGCGAGCAAACATAAGCCTTGTCCTATCAATGGATAGGTTAGTATACACAACCCATCTTGACTCAACCAAATCAATTTAAATCCAAAAAAAATTGATTTCCACATAATTCGTACGCCGACGAATTACCTAAGCTTGAATCAAGGGTTGGGACATAACCAATCCAAACCTCTAGGTACAAAAAGTAAGGCCCATTGTCATGAGACGTCTAACCTCCCTCTGATACCACTGTAGGATTTCACGTGTAGTGGCGGGCGAAATTTTTAAAAAAATTGCGGGTACCAACGACACAAATGGATCGTGCGTCCCATGATAATGGCCTAAACAAGGCTATGTAAGCATAAAGAAACCTAACTCATCACATCTAACCGTCACAAAGGGGTTAGAAGTTATACCTCTAGAGAACAAGATCTCTAGCCGGAAGAGGTAAGTTGTCGGAGAAGATGTTGACGATTCCACCGCAACGATGAGGCCGACGCCTCGCCTCTTAGTTCACCTTGAACCCGAACAGTGAGAAATCTCTATTTCGTTGACAAGGAATAGAGACAAAAGCTTAGACTTTCTCTTCCAAGAGCGCCGGGGACTCCTAGTGGCCGAACCACACTAGTCGCCGGAGAGGAAGAGGAAAAACGAAGGGCTTGACTAGATCGGCTAGAGGAATAGATCCTCGAGGCAAAACACTTGCCTTGACTGGAGATATAGAGCCGAGCTCCGGTCAAGAAGCGCACTGGGCTTCTCCTCCACCAAACCGTCGGCGAGCTCCAAGGGACCGACCAACGACGGGCGAGGTGGGCTTTCGCCGGAGAGGAGAGTAAAGGCAGCGCGGCAGCCCTTCCTCACGAGCCGGAGGAGTTCGCTGATGGCCGATCGGGTGCGCCGTCAAGGGGGCTGGAGATCGGAGTAGAGAGAGGAGAAAAAAACCCTAATGAAAAGCTACAGCTCCCTTTTCTTTTTCCCGTGAACAGAGAGCCACCTCTTTTGCTCCAGCCTTTGTCTTCTTTTATAATGACATATGTATTATATTTATATATTATCATTTATATATTTATATATATATATATACACATATATACATATTTATATATACAAATGATTCTTATATATATATATACATAAATGTAATCCTAAATCAAGCCCAAATGGTTACACATAACCAAAATATAATTGTGCTGCTCTACAAAAATAATTACGACGACTCGCCTCGTCATAATTTTCTCTTTTAATAGTCGCACACACATAAAAAAAAAACTTGTCTAAGCATGTCGAGTCACGACACAACACATTCGCACATACTATAGTAAGTCGAACTGAAACTGTTCCCGTTCATTTGGTGCGACCTTATAGAGGAACTATGTCATCAAGGCGATAATATAACATTCTATATTACGGACTATAAGTGGCTTTGTCACTGCATTATAGTCGCCTCAATAACGTAGTAACTAGGCAACGCATTTTGATGACCTGTGTCTTTTTCTTGTCGCGTGATATTACGAATATAGTGAAAAATAGGAGCGTGTCATTTTCGCACTATATTTAATATTTTCCCGGTCTCATAAGCGATGTGTATTTATAACTACATCAGTTATATTGCATGCTATACAAACTCGCTTTACCAAGGGGCCCGACCATATCACTTCCCAAATAATTTGGGGACGGGCGATATTTCGATGTGTAGATTCCTTACGCGCAAGTGGGACCAACGAACCACAATATTTATCACCATCAGAAGATGGCCTTCAATTGTAATCACATTGTCCACACCGGCGCGCTAAATCTACACGTCTCATATCTAAAATCATTAGACACGTTGCAAACATTAACGACACTAAACACATTCCAAATAATGTTGCAACAAGTGGTCAATCTCTATATGTATGAATTCAACCATATACATACTCGCATGATTAAACGATAACATCTATCAACATTTATAGAACTCAAATGTACTTTAATCATGCGACAATCTTGACTCGGTAGTCAATGTTCCCTTTGACTACCACGAAAGAGAGCATATCTAAAGACTACATGACATAACAAAATTCACTGTTCTATGGTTCAAGACCATGAGCATCTTCTTGAACCTTACATGAAACATGTCATATAATCTAGGAACAAAATGTAACCATTACATTTATATCATGAACATTTAAATAAATAATAAAACAACTTTCAAAACACCACATCCTTCACGTGCGTGGGCCCCCTGTATGACTGTGTGTTCGGTGAGTGTAGTACAATTTTAATTTTACTGAGCGACGCGTCTTTATGTTCTCGCTGGGAGCGGTTGACTTTTGATCTGCAGGCTTTTAGTCTGAATTTATTTTAAAATTTTTGTGATAGGGCTCGAAGTGTACTGCGAGGCCGATGCGTCTTCACTCCTCCCTTACCGATATCAGGTTGCGATTTGGAGAAGAAGGTTCGACCTGCCTGCTGACCTTGAAATGAAGATACCGTGTGTTGAGGAGAGGGTCCAAAATCCTCCTCGTGGCTGGTTGACGATCTGCGAGATCACCTTGAGATCGGGATTCAAGTTTCCTCTATACGAGGAAGTAATCGCAATTCTGAAATTTTGCGACATGTCGATTTCCCAGTTTACTCCCTTGGAGGTAGCACGCCTCATGGGGTTGATCATCTTCTTTCGCAAACATGGCGGGAAACTCTCTTTGGACTGCTTCCGAGATTGGTGTGATGTTCGTTCTGACGGTGGTAAGCGTGTGGAGATTCATATTTACAAGAGCTGGCTTGATTTTGAGATTCAGACGGACCGTCGCCATGGAAATACTTTATTTGGTTATGTCAGGAAGTCTTGGGGCTTGTCGGAGCTGTGGAATGCGTTGTCTGATCATTGTCATCGTCAAAAGAGGAGAGAGCGGGAGTTTTCTCAGGTGCTTGGATTTTCAGAGCCTCGTGAGTTGGCGAACCGTCATTTCAGTATTTCTTCATTTGTGGAAGAGAAGCGCCTGTTGCGGTGTGGAATTTCTTCAGACTCTGGGCGGACTACTGAGACATCTTCAGATTGTAATCAGAAACGGAAGGCCACTATAGTTTCTCGAGGTAGCGGTAGTGTGGCGCCTTGCTCGTCTCCTCTGGGTGATGACTCTCCTCCCGGTGGTCATGGCGGTTCACCTCTCGAGGTGCAGGTGCTTGGATCATCTGCCCCCCGGGCTCCCCCTGCGAAGGCGGCGGCTACGAGGCTATGTTTTTCTTTGAAGGCGGTGAATGAAGTGGTAAGCAAGCTTGTTTATTCTTGACTCTTCTTTATTGTTGTGATGTACTGACCTTTCTTCGTCTATTCTTTTACAGATTGAGGTTCAGGTTCAAATTATAGTTACCTGAAATGATCATTATGTGAGTTTGAAGGACGGGTATCTGACCCTCCAGGATAAATTTTGAGTGGCGGCGAGCTCTCTTGTCACTTTGACGAATAATCATGATCGGGACGTTTCTCGATTTCATCGGATTGGATCGGAGCTGAAGGTGGAATTGGAGGAGACTCGAGCATCCTTGGAGGTGTAGAAATCTCTGGTGGAAAGAACTACGCAGATGTTGAAGTGCGCTCAAGAGGAGACTTCCCGTTTAGATACGGAGCTTTGTGCGGCGAAGGCATAAGTGGAGGTATTATCTTTTGATAGTTGTGTGTCAGAATTGAAGGCTGCTGGACTTACGGAGTAAATGAAGTCTCTGGATTATATGCAAGATCATTGTTTGATTAGCGAGGAGGTTCGTGATGAAATCTGGAGCAGGGAGGTGGAGCCTCAGGCGGAACACGTTTGGGAGCTAGCCCTTAGACGTGGAGTTTCTAAGGCTTTTCGTCTTGTTGGCGCGATCTTGAGATGCAACGTATCCGTCCTTAGCTTTGATGATATCTCTGGTGACTAGAGTTCTGATGTTGATGCGGCTGATAAGTAGCGGCGCTGTCTCCTTGTATTAGTGTGTTTGCATCTTTTGATTTTCTAGTTGGGTTTCTTGTATGTCGTCTTTATTATTCGACGATTCTTGATTGGCGATTTTGCGCATGTACTTTGTATTTTGTTGTTATGATAGCGTTCTCTTTTCTTCTTTTTGTCTGATCCCTGGTGGCTGCTCAAGAGAGCATTGTTGGAGAATGTAAATATCTAATCCAGGTATTACAAGGAGCACGCTGCCTGGAGGCAGTAGCTATAAGGAGCGCGCTACTTGGAGGCAGTTGTTGTAAGTAGGGTGTTGCCCAAAGGCAGTTGTTGTGAGGAGCGCGCTGCTCGGAGGTAGTTGCTATAAAGAGCACGCTATCTGAAGGCAGTTCCTATGAGGAGCGCACTCCTTGGAAGCAGTTGATGTAAGGAGCGTGCTTCCCGAAGGTAGTTGTTGTGAGGAGCGTGCTACTCTGAGGCAGTTGTTGTAAGGAGCGCGCTGCCCGAAGGCAGTTGCTGTGAGGAGCGCGCTGCTCGGAGGTAGTTATTGTGAGGAGCGTGCTTCCCGAAGGCAGTTGCTGTGAGGAGCGCGCTGCTCAGAGGCAATTATTGTGAGGAGCACGTTGCCCGAAGGCAGTTGTTGTGAAGAGCACGCAGCTAGGAGGCAGTTATTATGAGGAGTGCGCTCCCCGAAGGCAGTTGCTGTGAGGAGCACACTACTCGGAGGCCATTGCTGTGAGGAGCTCACTGGCCGAAGGCAATTGCTGTGAGGAGTGCACTGTTCGGAAGCAGTTGTTTTAAGGAGCATGTTGCTCGGAGGCAGTTGCTGAAAGAAGCGCGCTGCTCAGAGGCAGTTGCTGTGAGGAGCGTGCTGCCCGAAGGCAGTCACTATGAAGAGCACGTTGCCTGAAGGCAGTTGCTGTGAGGAGCGCGCTGCCCGGAGGTAGTTGCTGTAAATTTAAATTGATGTCTTTGTACTTGGGCGCAGTGAGTATGCATTTCAAATTGCACGGATGATGCTCGTCTTCTATAGGCCTGAAATAAGAAAACTTTTAAAGTTATTAGAGTTACAGTCGTGAGACTGTTCTTGTGGAAATTAACATGAAGAATTCATAGGAAAGTAAAATTGATAAATGCTACAATGGGCAGAGCCCCCTGATAGGTACGAAGCCCTCTCTTGGGTTGGTCGAATTAAGGGTTGCCCCAGTCCGTTCTAGCAAGCAGTTAGTCGATTTCCTGTCGGTGGACTTGGTGCTTAGCCTCGTAAGAATCTCCCCAGGAGGCCTTATTTGATGAGATACTCGATCTCCTCCTTAAGCTTTGAGCAATCTTATGTATCATGTCCTCGTCCATGGTGGAACTCACAATACTTTGTTTGGTCCCCCGCATTTTAAGTGAGGGGTCTGGGCTTGCGGAGCGCCTCGTTGCCTTGGATTGCGTAAAGCACATTTGTTCTTGAGGTATTGAGGGGCATGTATTTCAGATGATGCCGATATCGTGGGTTGCCACGGCATTCACTGTTCTTCCCAAGGTTTGATGAAGCTTCTTGCTCCTTTCACCTTTTTATGTCCCTATCGAATTGTTTTTAATGTATCTCAATTGCTTCATCGGCTACAATCTGGGCATCGACTCGTTATATTAGATTATGATAATTGGATGTTGTTTCTTTCATTAATGTTGAATAGAAACCATCGGGGCAGAGTCCTCCTAAGACGAAGCCTCGTAAGAGCTTGGGGCTAATGCCCAGGATCAGTAGTGCTTCTACAATGAAACGACGTAAAAAATTTCTGAGGGTTTCTCCTTCACTTTGGCGGATCCCAAACAAAAGTGGGAAAAATCTTTAACTATTCGACAGCTGACGATGAATTGGTCCGTGAATTGTTGTGATAGTTCTACAAAATTCTTCATCTCCCCCTCCTTTAGGGATAGGAACCAGGTGTGAGCTTGTCCTTTCAAAGTCGCCAGAAAAGCTTGGCACAATAGTTGATCTGAGGCATTGCAAAGTTGCATCATGATTACGAAGTGTCTGAGATGCTATAACAGGTCACTTGTACCATCGTACGTCTCAATCTTTGGGAGCCTGAAACTGTGAGGGATTGGGTGTGTCAGGATCTCAGGTGCAAATGACGAGAAACGGTGGAAGGGGCGGCTATCTGAAGCGGCACGTTGCTTGGCTCGCTTGCGCTCTTCTATGTTTAAGTTGAGAATTTCTTCGCGCGTGATCCTTTCATCGAGGCCCGCTACTTCAGGGTAGTTGTAGTTATTTTGAGCTTCAGATTCTCTGGTAGGACGGGCTTCGTGGCCTTGAATATCCACACAGGGGGGTTCTGCTTCAAGTATATTGACAGATAAGTGAGGGGGAACTGGACCGACGTGCCCCCAAGGGTCATCCCATCTACAGTGCGGGTAACTTCTCCCGCAATAGTCTCTAGTCACGAGTGTCGTTGTGTTGAGGGTACTGTCTTCTGAGGATGTTGGGAATCGAATTCTCGCATACGACGCCAAACTATTGCGGTCTAACTCAATGTACCCGTAGGACCGAAATAACCTAGACCACCTTATCTCTCGGAACGGTCGAGAGCACACACAGTCAATGAGATAGATCGATTGTACATAATAAGTTTTAATGTAGAAAAACCCCTCAACTGGGTAAAAAACACGTGACCAGATCTGTGCCTGTCAAAGTCCACTATTTTTTGATTGTTATAGCTTATTTGTGAAGTCGAGGGTGGCAGGCCACCTCTTGTTACAGCTTTGGGGTGAGAGAACACTTGGCACGCGGCGGACGACAGACCGTCGCACCGGGTGTTGTTACAAATTACGCTTCGCGCTGGTGGTCTTCGGTTAGCGACTTGCAAATTCTGAATGTTGGAGCGGAGCGCCTAAACTTGCGGTTGCGAGGGCCACTTGAAACTTGAGAGATTTGGCTTCGTCGGATGGCTTCGACTTGACTCGCTTGTAGCTCAGGTGCGGCTCATGGGTGGAATTCGGCAGAGCATCGACCTGAGGGAGAAGAAGACTCGGAGGAAAAATGAGAGAAATGAGGAGGCATCAGGCTCCTTTTATAGGCTCTAGGTGGTAGTTATGGTGGTTATGTGGCTATCCGCACACCATAACCACCATCATGATTACTTTCATTATAGTTTAAATGCGCATATTAGGATATCGATTTCGCTATTTAGAGACCATTTAAATAAATTGTAAAATTGTTAATTAAATTCCTCCACTAACCCGGTGGTTAGTGTAAGACCCCCCCCCAAATCTTTGCCCAGGTCAGGAAGGAGAGGATCTTGCATGCCCAAGACGTCCACCTAGTGCTTCTTAAGGGGTAATAACTCACACTATTAAGCACTAGTTGGCCGCATTGCTCTTATTGAATCACAACATTCACATCACATTATAGAGTATTTGCGGAAGCATTAACAGAGGATCACATCAAATATATATACAATAATATATATTTAGCAGAAATAGCAAAAGAACGTAGACAATGTTTGTACAAAGAGCTTGTATGCTATAATTGTATTACTACTAACAACTGCTCTCTTGTTGGGTATTGCATCCACAATAACCCAGATTTGTATGAAGTCACCCTTGAACTAAGATGAATTAAGTTGTATTTGATCCTCTATTTTAGTTATGTGTTTGTAGGACTTTATTGCTAAGTGTAGACCAATGTCAGTCTACAGTGGGTCATAAACACATGACCATACAATGTAATTCCTCATTGTGTTATCCAAGGTGTTGACTCATGTGTAGCATCTCTATTGGGATACACTTTATTTTCAAGCACTTAGATCAAGAGATGAGATGTTGGTGTTGAGATCAGTCAGAATAAAAGTTTTCTTAAAAACAGAAATATTCTAAGTCCTTTCTCGAGTAGACTTTTAGTTCTCGAGAAATAGAAGCTTAGTTCTCGAGTAGTATTTTTGAGAGTCCTCGAGTAGTCAGGAACTTTATTCGAGTATTATACTTAGTTCTCGAGTAGTCCCTTAGTTCTCGAGAAACTAAGTTTAGTTCTCGAGTAAACTCCTTCTCTACTTCTCGAGTACTGATTTGTTATATCAGAAAATTTTCAAAGTGTAGTTCTCGAGAACAACTCTTAGTTCTCGAGAAATGTTATTCCTTGTTCTTGAGAAACTTTCCTTCTCACGACAAATCAATTCTCGTTCTCGAGAAATCCGTTTCTTTGTTCTCGGGAAATTCAGATAGTACTCGAGTACTCAATAGTAAAAGTGTTGAGAGCGTTGAGTGCTAATACCTGACTCAACGTCATTAGCTGCCTTTTCTCGAGAAGCAATTCTTAGTTCTCGAGTAGTATTCTTCTTTCTCGAGAACTGAAGTTCTGTTTAGCAAAAATGTTGTCTCGAGTAATCCTTGTCTTCTTCTCGAGTAATAAACACTACTTCTCGAGAAATATCATTCTTCTCGAGAAACGTAAGTCATTTTTCTGCAAAACTTCTGTTAAGTCCAGAATGACAGGATTTTCAAATCATTTGATGTGACTGGTCCACGTGTACGTCATTAAGACTAATTATGACTGTTAGAGAGATCCTATATAAAGTCATGTCAGTCGACTAACCCTAATACCAAGAATACGAAGGATCTACATGCTGTCATAATTTCTTAAGTCGCTGAATCCTCTCTCTTTCTTTCTTTCCCAAACGAGACCCGTCGCCGTCGATCTTCATCGTGCAAGAGTAAGGGTTTCTTATTCAAAGGATTAAGACAAAGATTGATTTCATGATCATGATAATTTCTCTTTCTCCATCAACGTTCCGATCGGGTGAAGTCAAAAGAAAATCTTTAGATCTAGTTCTATCCGTTAGTTCTTCTTCAACAAGTCCGATAAAGCCGCAACTCTCAAAGAAGAAGATCTAGCCAGAACATCTCAAGATTCGAAGATCATTTGTTTGTATTTTCAATTTTTTATTATCAATTCTCGTAAGAGATTTTTCGCCGAGTTGTAGGAAGTTTTATCTTCCGAGTGTAGATCCATTTAGATCGATATTGTAGGAATTTGGTTCCGAGACGTAGGATTGGTTTTCAATCCGAGATAGTGGAGTAGCCGAGTCTAGTGGTTTACTAGATTGGTGAGAGAAAGTTGACGTACCCAAGGTTGGGGAACCACTATAAATATTTTGTCGTCTGTGATTGCTTGGTTGATTTGTGTGCAAGATTGCAATTTTTATAATTCCGCAAATAGACGCACAACTCACATATTCACCCCCCTCTAGGTGATTTAGGTTGACAACTGAACTCTTTTAATTGGTATCTGAGGGAGGTTGGTCATTAAAAGGTTAACACCTTGATCAATTTCCTCTTTAGTTGTCTCTTGATAATTTGCCAAGCATGGACAAGGGTAAAGATTTTGCTAAGCTTCGTCTGTGCACCAAGAACAACTTTCCCATGTGGAAAGAAAGGATTAAATTTTTATGGAAGCTGTGGATCCCCGGATCTTCATGATTGTTGAAGAAGGTCCTCACGTTCCCATGACCATCTCCACTATAGATCCAACTAAGCAAGTACCTAAGAAATTAATGGATCTAGACAAGGATGATATTGCACTTGTCTCACTGGATAAGAAAGCAAAAAATATAATAGCAAGTGCAGTCGATGACTTAATGCTGCAGAACCTGATTCATTGCAAATCTGCGAAGGAAATGTGGCAGTCTCTTGTCACCTTAATGGAAGGAACAGAAGAGGTAAGGGATGATAGAAGGTCCCTCCTGAATCAGAAGTATGAAGCCTTCCGGCAAGGGCCAAAAGATACCATTGCAGAGACTTTTGAAAATTTCTTCAAGATAGTCAATGCCCTAAGAGTGTATGACCGGGTCTTCACTAATGGGGAGCTGAATAATAAGTTTCTGAGGTCTCTCACAAAGGAATGGGACAACAAAGTCTGTGCCATCCGGGAGTTTGACAAACTAGCTGAGACAGACCCACAAAATCTCTTTGGTAAGTAAATGTCCTATGAACTGCAGATAAACTTAAGAAAGGATGAAGAAGAGAAAAGTCGATTCTCTTCAAAGGAAAAGTCCATTGCTTTAAAGGCAGACAGTTCAAAGAAGGGCAAAGCTGCATCACCAGCACCAGCTCCAGAAGAAAGTGAAGTGGAATCATCTGAGCCAAGCACTTCAGGCTCAGAGCTATCTGAAGGAGAGTTCTCACTGCTCTCAAGACAGTTCAAGAAATTCTTGAACAAAAAGAAGCAATGGAGAGGCAAGGATGCCTCATGCAAGAGATCACGCCATGACGGTGATTGACGAAAGAAAGGCTCAAGTAGCCATGACAGGTATAATTCTAAACCTAATAAATATATTTCGACTGACATAGTTTGTTATTGTTGTAACAAGGCAGGTCATGTTATTTTTGATTGCCCCTACAAGAAAAGGAGGGCGGTAAGAGAGAAGAAAAAAGTCCTCATATAACAAAAAGAGGATAGAGAAGAGCCTGATAGCCAAGAAGGGCAAAACTCTTAGTGACTCTGACTCATCTGAGTCAAGTGAAGAATAAGAAGCCTATTTTGGGCTTATGGCTCAGACAGATGATGAACAAGAGCCCCAGGTCACTGGGAAGGTAAACTCTCACACTACTCTTTCGGAATCTGAAGTCTCTGAGCATGATCATGAGGACAGCTCTTCTGACGATGAGTTTGAATTCATGGACCAGTATAAGGAGTTGATCAAGGCATACAACAAATGTCGAAAGGTCGTGAAAACTCAGGCAAGAGAGATTAAGTCTCTAAAGGCCATAGAAAGCTCTCTGAGAGAGGAAGTGTTAAAGATGGACTCACTCAGAGAAGACTTAGATACTGCAGTCGATGAGTTCAACAAGCCTATCAAGCACCTTGATCTGAAGGATGAAATCATCAAGGGGTTGGAAGACTTACTAGAAACTAAAAAGAAACTTGTTGAAGGTTTCTCTAAGCCCAAGGTAGTTCTTTCTCTTATTGCTGAGTTCTCTGCTCAGGCCAAGGGTGCTGGGCTAGGCCATATAGAAGCTCCTAGTAAATCTTCTAGGAGGAATAAGGCTCAGAGAAGGAATAAGGCCGCCAAGAAGGCCTTTGCCAAAGAAAAGAGGATGGCCCCTCAAGATCAGACTATCTTTAAGAAAGTCATATTTCCAACTAATGAGTTTGATTTTGAATCATCCTACGGCCACTTGACTAGGCCTACTTATGTAGAGCCAAAGTCTCGTTACCAAGGATGGACTTGCCCCAGAAACTTTTGTGAGAGTGTCTTTAAGGCACCTTATGAAGAAGTCATTCTTCAAGATTATGATCCTTATGATCATGGTCATAACTTCAAGAAAGAATCAAAGGTAAAACCTATTGTGGAAAAGCCTGCAAAGGAGAAGAAATCATGTGATTGTCATCATCATGAAGCCTCTTCCTCCAAGACTGCAACCCTGCTAGACCACTATACCAGGAGGTCAAGCAGGAGTACCTAAGGCAAAGATACAACAGGTTCGACTGTTGGTGTTGTGGCAAAATTGGTCATTTTGCCATCGATTGTTGGTTTAATCTAATAAATATTGCTACTCCTCAGGTTGGCAACATGAGAATGACACCTCATAATGTTAATCCTCATAGGAGGAGTGTTCTAACACGAGACCAAGGACTCAAACATGTTTGGGTTCCTAAGATAAACTGATTATGATTGTAGGGATGTCCAAAGGCCACTAAAACGCCTATCTTGTATTTGGACAGTGGATGCTCTCGGCACATGACCGTGACAAGAAGCCTACTTCAGAAATTCTCTCCAGTATTGAACGGACTAAAGGTTATCTTTGGAGGTTCAGACCGAGGAATCACTAATGGCTACGGTATGATCACTAACAGTAGTGTATCCTTTTCGGATGTAGCTTATGTCGAGGGATTGGAACACAATCTCATAAGCATAAGCCAACTATGCTACAAAGGATACATAGTTAAATTTCATGCTGACAAGTGCTTGATAAAGTCTGTTGACAATATAAAAACGATTCTATCTGGCACTCGAAGCGGGAATATATTTTGTTTAAATTTCATTTGTATAGATTCTTCTACACCAGTGTGTTTTTTTAGCAAAAGATAGTGTGTCTCTTGTTGACCAATGGCACAAGAGATTAGCACATATTAATTTTAAAACTATTAACAAATTATTTTCACTAAACCTGGTACGTGATGCCCCAAAGGTCAAGCACGTCAAAGATAGACCTTGGCATGCTTGTGTGAAAGGCAAGCAAACGAGAGCTAACTTTAAAAGCATTATTGGCAAAGATTCAAATAGATGTCTACATCTACTTCATATGGACTTGTTCGATCCACTGCAAATTTGAAGTTTGGGAGGCAAGGAATATACATTGGTTATTATTGATGACTACTCGCGCTTTGCTTGGGTGTTCTTTCTAAAACACAAGTCAGATACCTTTGATGTCTTTATGAATTTTGTTAGGCAGATCCAGAATGAATACAATTGTTCCGTATTCAAGATCAGAAGTGATAATGGAACTGAATTCAAGTCTGGGGCCATGATAAAATTTTGTGGAAGCCTGGGTATCTTTCATGAGTTTTCCTATCCGCATACTCCACATCAAAATGGAGTAGCTGAGAGAAGGAACAGAACACTCATAGAGGCATGCAGGACTATGTTGAGTGATGCTTCACTACCGGAGTACTTCTAGGCAGAAGCCGTCAACACTGCATGCCACGTGCAAAATCGAGCACTCATAAATAAGAATCATGATAAGACACCTTACGAACTTTTAAAGGGCAGGAAACCAACTGTCTCATATTTTAGAATTTTTGGTTGTAAATGCTTCGTGCTTAACAATGGTAAGTATCACACTACCAAGTTTAGCGAAAAGAGTTTTGAAGGTATTTTTGTAGGGTATAGTAGCCATAGTAAGGTATACATGATATTTAATAGAAAAACTCTGGTTGTAGAGTAATCAATACATGTTGTATTTGATGAGACGAGCTTGTTGCAAAGCAACTCTTCTAGTGTGCTTATTGAAGATGCAGGTGCAAAGTTGAAATAAATTGGCTTGGATGAACCAAACAAAGACGAAGGTGAAAAATTCATCAAGATCACCACTCAAACCCCTATTGGAGAGGTAGATGATCAAGATGAAGAAGTAGTCCAAGTTGATGAAGTCACTCCAGTGGTTGAAGTTCCAGATGCAAGGACTCTAGAGCTCAAACATCTGAAGGATCACCCAATGGACCAAATCATAGGAGATCCCCTGGATAGTGTCAGAACTCGTAGAGGTACAACTAACGAGAATTTATATTTAAGTTTCCTCTGACAGGTTGAACCAATGAAGTTCGAGGAAGCAAGCTCGGACGCATCATGGATCTTGGCCAAGGAAGAAGAACTGAACCAGTTCAAGCGCTGTAAAGTTTGGAAACTTATTCCAAGACCCAAAGGTAAGAATGTCATCGGGACAAAGTGGGTCTATAGGAACAAGATGGACGAAAATGGAACGATCATAAAGAACAAAGCCAGACTCGTTGCCAAAGGATATCGTCAAGAAGAAGGAATCGACTTCAACCAGTCATATGCTCCAGTGGCTAGGCTGGAGGCAATCCGGGTTTTCTTAGCATATGCTGCACTAAATAGATTCACTGTCTATCAAATGGACATGAAGTCCGCCTTCCTTAATGGTGACATAAAGGAAGAAGTGTACGTAAGTAAAACTCCCAAGTTTTGTTGATTCTGACCTACCTGATTACGTTTATTTATTATCTAAAGCATTGTATGGTTTGAAACAAGCTCCTCGAGCTTGGTATGAAAAGCTATCTAGTTTTCTCCTTGAGAACAAGTTCGCAAGGGGAAAGATCGATAAGACATTATTTCTTAGGGAAATAAAAGGCAAGATTTTGCTAGTGCAAATCTATATCAATGACATTATATTTGACTCTACTGACGACAACCTTTGCAAAAAGTTCTCAAAACTTATAGAAGGGAAGTTTGAAATGAGCAGCATGAGAGAGCTGAAGTATTTCTTAGGGCTTCAGGTGAAACAATCTAAATATGGAATTTTCATCTCCCAGACTAAGTTCACCAGAGAGCTAATTAAGAAATTCAGAATGGAGAACCCAACCTCTATGAGGACTCCAATGAGTTCTGTCATGTCTCTGGACTAGGATGAGAAAGAGAAACCTTTTAGTGAAACCAAGTACAGAAGCATAGTTAGATCCTTGTTATACCTTACTACTAGTAGACCAGACATAATGTTCTCTACATGTGTCTGTGCTAGATTCTAAGTGAACTGTAAGGAATCTCACTATGCTATTGCGAAGCGGATTTTGAGATACCTTAAAGGTACACCAAATCTTGGCTTATGGTACCCAAGAAGTAATGACAGCGAGCTAATTGGTTTTTTAGATGCTAACTTTGCAGGTAGTAAAGATGACAGAAAAAACACTTCCGGGACATGTCAATTCCTTGGAAGAAGACTTATTTCATGGAGTAGCAAAAAGAAAAACTATGTCGCAATCTCAACGGCCGAGTCAGAATATATTTCTGCCGGCAGTTGTGCACAGTTGCTTTGGCTAAAGAATCAACTGGAAGACTACAACATGAAGGTCAAAAACATTCCAATGTTTTCCGACTCCTCCAGCGCGATAGTAATTGCCAACAACCCAGTCTTGCACAGCCGGACAAAGTACATCGAGCTAAGATATCACTTCATCCGGGAGCATGTGGAGCAAGGGGATGTGGATTTGCAATATGATCCTATAGACAGTCAAGTTGCAGATATTTTCACGAAGCCGTTGGACGAGGCCAAGTTCAAATTCTTTAAAACTGAATTTGGCATGCTCAACAAGGGAGAATAGACAAGGTGGAATCATTTCAAAGGTCAGAAATCAAGGACAAATAAAAAGGTTAGAAGTTTCTCTAAGTGGACTTGATTTCTCGGGAAACGGGATGCCTTTTCGGGAAGTGCACAATAATTACTCGAGTATTTTTCTTCTTCTCGAGAAACAGAAGTATCTTACTCGAGTATCATTACTCGAGTAATCACTTTGTTCTCGAGAAGTAAAATCATCACTCGAGAAATAGGTTCTGACTTCTCGAAAAGCAGTCATTCATTTCTCGAGAACTAAGTTTCCACTCGAGAAATGACTCTTCAATTTTCGAAATTTTCCGAATTCTTTTGTTTCTCTCTAAGCCTGCTTTCTGCCCTAATCTAAGGCTTAATTTAGACCTAATCATCATTACTAGACTAATATAAATAGAGAACTTTAGATTTCATTAAACCTACACGATTTCAAAATCCATCTCTCGATAAATCGTTTCGTCTTCCGCCGCTGAACCAGAGTTTTCGTCGTCATCGTCTTCCCTCTGCCGCTCATCTTTTTCTTAAAGAATCCATGGCGCCGCAATCCAAGATTGGCGTTGGAAGTGAGTTAGTCGTTGCTAGGATAGCAGAACTGTCAGACGACTTCAAGAATTTGCTGATACTTCTCGACAATGCAGGTCTGTTGTTCGTTCTTCAAGAACCATGCAAGATACTGTTTCCAGAAGTGGAAGAATTCTTCAAGAATATCAAAGTAAGGAGAAATGACCAAGTCCTGAAATCTAAGGTTAAAGGTATTAAGATCAAGTTAAATAATACCATTGTCTCTCAACTATTAAGATTACCAGTTGTAAATGAAGAAGATGATTTAGCTGCTGAAGAAAATGCCTGGGCTTGTAGTTACTGTAGAATCTCTACTGAAGCCAACTCTATTAGAAGACCAGATTTGAATACAGTGAGTAAACTGTTGGTAGACATCATTGGAAAAATCCTCTGGTGCAAGACAGGTTCTATAGGATTTATATCTAATGACTTGTTTACAGTTCTCATAGCCATTGTGTGTAAGAAGAAATTTCAATTTGGAATGATGATTCTCTATAAAATAAGGGAGAGCATTAAGGCTCCAAATTTTGCCAGGATTATATCTCTAATGCTTCATGAGATTAATCCTCAAGTTTTTGACACCTCAAAGGGAACTCCCACCCACTATATCAAGAAAACTTATATTGCTTCCATTCAAAGAAAGGAAGTTAGATTAAAGAATCCAACTCAGGTTGCAAAGGATCTTGAAGTTGTTACCTCAGAGGACAGGACCCCATCTCCCTCTCATCTTGAGATTGCTCACACTGATGGTGTAGTATTTGAGGGGGGGGGGGCCTGTCTCCTCTACTCCTGTTGTCAGAATCCCTTCCTCCTCTCTAGTCAGATCTCCTCATCCAGACATTTCCTCAGCACTTCTTACAGATGAACAAGTTCAGGATACTCTCTTATCCACATCAGAAGATATTGATAGAATGATAGAGGAACTTATTGAAAAGGAGCCACCTCAGGTCCATACTCAAGATAAAACTCCATCTCCAGCCCCTATTGCTTCTCCAGTACAGTCTTCAAAGTCACCTCCTACTGCCTCAGAATCTGCCGATCAAGCCAAGCAAGACACTGTCCTCCTCTCTTATGATGACCAAGGTTCTCCAGAACCAGTTGAACCAGCTTTGAGGAACTTAACTTTCTCTCTTCCTATCTTTACTGATGAAGAAGAAGAAACTGTTCCTGATCACTTCAAGAGAGCTCCAAGCTCTGTGGTAATTGAAGAAATTACTCCATGGAAAGTTCCTGCTCCTCCTGCTGCTGCCACTGCTACTGCTACTGATACTGCTTCTGTTTCTACCAGTTCTAATATTTTAAGTAAAATTGAACAAATGTTGGCTGACCAAAGAAAGCATTTTGATATTTCCTTGCTTTCAGTGCAAACTCAAGTCATTTCTCTTGAAAAGGAGATGAGCAGAGGTTTTGCAAAAATTAAACATAACACTGATCAACTAAAACATATATTTCAAATTGGTGGGAAAGCCTTAGACCACACAATTACAAGTGTTGTTGAAGTGATGAATCAATGCATAACTCTAGCAAACAATCAGATTTTTCTTGAGAAGAAAGGCGAAGAAAATGTTATGAAGGTATGTGAGGAAGTTGATACCTTTAAAGAGGATACAATAAGATCTCTCTGTATAGAAATCAGAAAGGGGGAGAATCTAGTAAAATAACATGTAGCCAAGCTTGTAGATGAATTCACTAAAAATGCTCATGCTCTTTGGACTGAAAAGTTATCTGGAATCAAGAAGGATGTGCTTGCCCAAATTCAGTCTGTCAAATTTCATACATATGATACAGCAGTCTGGATGCATAATCAGATATTTCCAGAGTTTCAAGCAGATCCCAATACTATTCCTCATAATGTCAACCCTCTTGCTGAAACTCAGTCTGCTCAATCTGCTCAGATGCATGTTCCTGCTCCTATGCCTACATTCTCTCCTAGACCTTCTGATAAGACTATTCCTCCAGATTCTTACACTCAAGTGTGGGATGATATTATTCCCCAGGACTTACCTGAAGTTCACATTCCTAAGAAAAAAAAATATGGTGAAGGTCCCTCTGCCTCTAAATCAGTTCCTAATCCAGAGATAGAGAAAAGGAAAGCCCAAGAATATGCTGAAATCTGGAGCCCCACTTCCAAGACTTTGATTTTAGATACTTTGAAGCTGGTAATGGATTATAATGAAAAACAGATCTAACCATTACAGTTCTACTGAATGGGACCTCTATGAGAAATCCATGACAAAGAGAAGGATCTATGACAGAGAGTATGGCAGAAATAATCCCAAGGCACCCCCAAGACCACCTAAGTACTACCCAAAGCCATTCAGTTATTTCAAGAGGCAACAAGAGAAGTCCGAAAAGCTACATCATCAACAACATCAGAGCTAGGACTGTATTTTTGGATGTTAAGAATATGGATTGAATGAATGTAGACTTGAAATCTGAAACAATTCTGATTATATAAACTCTAGTTTTGATAATTATGTGTCTATCTTTATTTCTTGCATTTCTTTATATTCTTAACTTTTCATCTCCTATTTTTTTTATTGTCATATAATTCACCTTAGTGTAGAGGGTTCTGACTTCAACAAATAGGGGGATATTATTGGGTATTGCATCCACAATAACCCAGATTTGCATGAAGTCACCCTTGAACTAAGATGAATTAAGTTGTATTTGATCCTCTATTTTAGTTATGTGTTTGCAGGACTTTATTGCTAAGTGTAAACCAATGTCTGTCTGTAGTGGGTCATAAACATAGGACCATATAATGTAACTCCTCATTGTGTGATCCAAGGTGTTGACTCATGTGTAGCCTCTCTATTGGGATACACTTTATTTTCATGCACTTGGATCAAGAGATGAGATGTTGGTGTTGAGATCAGTCAGAAGAAAAGTTTTCTTAAAAACAGAAATATTCTAAGTCATTTTCTCGAGTAGTCTTTTAGTTCTCGAGAAATAGAACCTTAGTTCTCGAGTTGTATTTTTGAGAGTTTTTGAGTAGTCAGGAACTTTATTCGAGTATTATACTTAGTTCTCGAGTAGTCCCTTAGTTCTCGAGAAACTAAGTTTAGTTCTCGAGTAGACTCCTTCTCTACTTCTCGAGTACTGATTTGTTATATCAAAAAAATTTCTAAGTGTAGTTCTCGATTACAACTCTTAGTTCTCGAGAAATGTAATTCCTTGTTCTCGAGAAACTTTCCTTCTCTCGACAAATCAATTCTCGTTCTTGAGAAATCCGTTTCTTTGTTCTCGGCAAATTCAGACAGTACTCGAGTATTCAACAGTAAAAGCGTTGAGAGCGTTGAGTGCTATGACCTGACTCAACGCCATTAGCTGCCTTTTCTCGAAAAGCAATTCTTTGTTCTCGAGTAGTATTCTTCTTTTTCTAGAACTGAAGTTCCGTTTAGCATAAATGTTGTCTCCTGTAATCCTTGTCTTCATCTCGAGTAATAAACACTACTTCTCGAGAAATATCACTCTTCTCGAAAAACGTAAGTCATTTTTCTGCAAAACTTCTGTTAAGTCCAGAATGATGGAATTTTCAAATCACTTGATGTGACTGGTCCACGTGTACGTCATTAAGACTAATTATGACTGTTAGAGAGATCCTATATAAATTCATGTCAGTCAACTAACCCTAATACCAAGAATACGAAGGATCTACACGCTGTCATAATTTCTCAAGTCGCTGAATCCACTCTCTCTTTCTTTCCAAAACAAGACTCGCCGCCACCGATCTTCATCGTGCAAGAGTTAGGGTTTCCAATTCAAAGGATTCAGACAACGATTGATTTCCCGATCGTGATAATTTCTCTTTCTCCATCAACGTTTCGATCGGGCGAAGTCAAAAGAAAATCTTCAGATCTAGTTCTAGCCGTGAGTTCTTCTTCAATAAGTCTGTTAAGCCGCAACTCTCAAAGAAGAAGATCCAGCCAGAACATCTCAAGATTCGAAGATCATTTGTTTGTATTTTCAATTTTTTATTATCAATTCTTGTAGGAGATTTTTCTCCGAGTTGTAGGAAGTTTTATCTTCCGAGTGTAGATCCATTTGGATCGAGATTGTAGGAACTTGGTTCCGAGACGTAGGATTGGTTTTCAATCCAAGATAGTGGAGTAGCCGAGTCTAATGGTTTACTAGATCGGTGAGGAAAAGTGGACGCACCCAAGGTTGGGGAACCACTATAAATCTTTTGTCGTCTGTGATTGCTTGGTTGATTTTTGTGCAAGATCGCAATTCTTTTTATTCCATAAATAGACGCACAACTCACCTATTCACCCCTCTCTTGGTGATTTAGGTAGACACTCGGAAGCATTAATAGAGGACCACATCAAATATATATACAACAATATATATTTAGCAAAAAACGCAAAAGACCGTAGACAATGTTTGTACATAGAGCTTGTATGCTATAATAGTATTACTACTAGTAACTGCTCTCTCTCTCAACTCTGCCCGCTAGTACTCACGTCTTGAAAATCATGTGACGACGGGGGTGCCTCTGCTCGAGTAGTCCTATCAGCTGGCGTCTCGTCCTGCAACAACTGGTCGCTACTGTGCTCCATCTCCTATGAATGGTTATTAAAATAACCATTAGTCATAGAGCTAAGCGGAAACAAATCTCCTCCCCGGATCCATATCCTGGGGACAAGCTCACACACTCAATAGAAGTAGATAGTCAAAGCATGAGAGGGTTAGTACAATATTTTATGAATAATCTAGGAACAACAAAAAAAGGTGCAGCATGGTATAACTGGACTAACAGCAGCAATATACGTCAGTTATAATTTAGGCTCCATTAGCAACAACAGTACAATAGGTATTCACAACACGTGCAAACATCACAGGCATTCACATGCGCACACACATCGCAGGCTTTCATAGTCGCGCATATCTTTCTATGTCGATACAGTATGGACCGCTTCTTTTCAAGCAGGGTAGTGAGCCCTGCGGGGCTCACCGATGTGGTCATCGGTGATAGTGGCCAGTCCTGCCAATTCTAAGGGTGATCGTACTACACATCCCAGGCCCTTACGTACAACCCTGTGTACACTTGGATGTGAACGATATCCGGTGATTCAACATTTTGGCTGACCAACTGAGGAAACCCGACAGGGAAAAAATATAACAGCCGGTCTCCCATGGTACTCATCTCTTTGTCGCCTTGAGTCGTTGAACTTCCCGCACTTATACAATCGGTCTGCGAAAGTGACTAACCCGCCATAATTTACCGCAAGAAATTTACAGGCAATCAAATTTATCAATTTTTCTAGCATGCACCAGGTCTGTAGCGGCTTGCTCTACATGCTTAAAATAATTCGAACAAATGACACTTGACTCGACTTTTGACAAGTAGCGTGTGAGCACTTTATTTGGGGATAATTTAGGAGGAGCATCTCAACTCCTATTATCCCCAACTAAGGATCAACCTATCAAATATCTGTCCGTAAGGGCAAGGCCCGTGCTTAAAATAGTAAATTGTTGAAACAAAAGTGCGGTTATAGAAGTTGATGTTAGTATAAGCTGTAGAATTGAAATGATGTAATGAAAAAGGACCAGTATAAAACTGGAGTAGTACTGAACGAAAAGAACTGAACTGAAAGTAAGTAATGAAAGAGACTGGACTAGTATGAGACTGAAATAGTAGTTAAAAGAAATGAATAGAACTGAAAGTAAATAGCCATGACCTATATGAGACTGGAATACGGAAAAGCAAGTACTGAACTGAAATAAATAAATGAACTGGACCAGTATGATACTGGAGTACTGAAAATAAAGTACTGAATTGAATTAAATAAATGAATTGGACCAATACTAGACAGGAATAAAACATAAAGAAAATGGTTAGTAGTCCAATCACTCCAACCAGGAGGCTTCAGTTCCGTCTTCATTCTTAGGAGATTTAGTTCAATTCCATCTCCGTTCTCAAGAGGTTTAGTTCAGTTCCATCTCTATTCTCAGGAGGTTTAGTTCAGTTCCATCTCTATTCTCAAAAGGTTTAGTTCAGTTCCATCTCCGTTCTCAGGAGGTTTAGTTCAGTTTCATCTCCATTCTCAGGAGGTTTAGTTCAGTTTCATCTCCATTCTCATGAGGTTTAGTTCAGTTCTAGCTCCGTTCTCAGGAGGTTTAATTTGGGTTTCACCCATTATTTAGGTCTGATAATAGTTCTGTTGCACCCTTTATTATTGTGCCTTAATCAGACTTGAAGAATTTTAGGGTTACACCTTTATTATTCTTCGAGCATGATTGCTCGTATTTTAATTTTCCAAACTTGTCCAAGTTAATCGAGAGCTTTATAACAGATAAAGACGAGACGCTCAGTAGTTCCACGAAACCTCGAATTGCTCAGAGCTTGGGAATTCTCCTCGGAGACTCTCATTGGTAAAATAATTTGAACTTATTATTAAACACAAAAGGATGGTCGCACGCTCAAATTTTCGTTTTGGAAAAATCAGACGCATTAATTTTCATGCGCGACCCTAGGCTTAAATTAAATTGGAAAAACTACAATTTTTCTCCCAAGGTTCCCAAATTTTAATACAACTCTTAGGGGAGCCTAAAATGAGCCTAGTAATTTTTCCAAAAAAAATTCGAGAAATTTTGGGCCTTAAAATTGGCCAAATAAAATTATTTGGATTTTTAAAAATACCAAATCAACTCCAAAAATTCTCAATATTTTTGTGGAGGAAGCCATCTGTAAGGGGAATAATTTTCATGCTTAACACTTTTTCTCAAGGAGCCTGGATGTTTTTATAAAAATTATACAAAAATCTTTTTAAAATCGGGTCTGCACATAGCCAAATCAGGCTCAATCCTGCGGCCAGGATTGCGTCGGACAGCCAAATAACTAGGTTTTCCCCACAACGGATCGGCCACGGATCCACTGTGGGGGCGCAGAAGTTGAGGTAGGTGGGGGAATCTAGGTAATCTTCGTCGTCCATCTCATAATCGAGATTGGACGGCGACGATTTCATCCCATCCAGGAAGAAGGCGGTGCCCTTCTGCTACTGCCGGCCAGCCATTGCTGGACGCCGGTGCCACCCCCGATCAACTCTTCGGGGGCCGGCGACATCTTGGGCGGTGGTCCGGCAGCCTGCCGCCACCGGCCACCGCCAAAATTTACTGAACCGAGAGTAGGGTGGCAGCCGACTCTGCTCTCAGCGCCACCCCGTCTCTCTGGTGACTTCCCCTGCCACAAAACAACCCCCGGCCGACGCGCCGTGGGTTGAGCTATTCTCCGGTGGTGGTCTGGCAGCCTAGCGCCGCCGGCCACAGCTGTAGAAAAATAATAGAGAATTACTCTATTTTCGGGTGTCGCTGGAGCGGCGGTTTCCAGCGACACCTCGGCCTTCCATTGCCGGGGAATGCTATCCCTGGTGGTGTAGCCCTTCCCCATCACCACTACCAGCGCTGGGCAAGGCTCACCACTTGCGGACACCAACCGACATGGAGCTTGGCTCGGGTGGTGCCGGCTGCTCTCCGGCCGCCAAGTGGCGCATGCAGAACGTCAAAACATTTAGGAAGGAGGAGGGAGAAAGTTTCCACCTGTGGTGGTGCGGCTCGGGAGGTGCCGGCCTGAGCTTCCATTAAGGTGGCTGAGGAGGAGGGCTCGGGTTGGCTTTCCTAACAAACTAGGGTTCCAGCTATGTGGGGTAAGCTCATTCTGAGCTGGTGAGGGGAGTAGCTGAGAAGTCATGGCCTTATATAGGAAAGGAGGAGGGTGGCCACCCTTCCTTTCCTCGGTGTGGGACTAAACCGAGAGGAGAAATACTCCTCCCATCCTCCTCCACTTGCTCGGCCAGTTGGCACCATCCTAGGGCTCTTAGGTGGCAGCCATACAAAGGGGGGAGAAAAGCTTGGTGGGCTTGGGCTTGGGAGTGAAAAATAGGGGAAGGGAAAGAGGGCGGTGGGCTTTCCCCTATGCCCATTTCTTATCAAGTTTTGCTGGCTTGGTAGCCCAAGGAGTGAGGGAAGTAGGGCCCTAATCAGCCATGGAGAGGAGGTGGGCTCCTCTATGTGAAAAATTCCAAAAAAAATAGACTTTTACGGGGGTTTGACCAAAGTCAACCCTAGGGTGGGTCCCTCATATTGGTAAAAGACAAATTAGGTCCAAGTCACCGGGAGTCGGGTCAAGGTTGGTGTACAACCCCGTATCCGGCGAGTGGGTAAGGAGGAGCCAGACCGGCCAAATCGGGCAGTCTGAGTCCCTAGGCGAGCTCGGCAGGAGGGGAGAACTTGGCATCCCCCGACTCGCCCAGGCGGGGGGGGGGGGGGGGGGATGTTTTTGAAAGGAGATCTTGCACTCGCCAAACCCCGATCGTCGACCTCTGACCGTTCGTTGAGCTCTGGTCATTCGTCAAGCTCTGGTCCGTTCGTCGAGCTCCGGCCATTCGTCAAGCTCTGGTCGTTCGTCGAACTCTAGGCCGATCGTTGAGCTTTGGCCATTCGTCGAGTTCTGTCCGTTCGTCGAGCTCTGGGTCGATCGTCGATCTCTGACCGTTTGTCGAGTTCGGACCATTCAACAAACTCACGACATACGAGCGGGGAGGGCCGGGCCCGTACTCGCCCAAGGCCAAAGATAGACAGCATGTTCCAGCTCCATCGAGCACTCACCGCCCCAGGCGAGTAGAAGGCGAGCAAGGCTGGCCGGGCCCCTACTTGCCAAAGGCGGAGTGGAAGTGGCAAGTGCCAGCTCCATCGAGCACTCGTCTCCCATACCGAGCAGAGATTGTTGAGGGCTACTCGCCCAATGATCTATGAGGTATTTTTACCATTTTTCCCCCGCTAGCCTGCCCATAGCCAATTAGAACAGCGGAGTTGTGTTGATGGAAGACCCAGTTGGGCTGCATATAGCTGTTCAGAACAGCGGAAGTTGGCTATTTGCAGGCCGTTTTCAGAATTCTATAAATAGGACCCAAGGGGTACCTCAAAAGGCATGCTCACTTGTCTTCAGCCTTCTAGCGCTTTCTGAGGTACCTTATCCCGACACTTGGCTAAGGAGGGGAAGCACTCTAAGATCTTCCGGGTGTATCGTGGGTCATCCGCGCTAAGCCCTTGGGTCAGTTCCCTGTCCTTTTTCCTTTGTCATTTTTCTTGCAGGAGTGAAGTAGGTACGCGAACCCCTTCCTTAAGGGTGAACTCCACAGAGACCAAATTCTTGGTTTCAACATTTTGGTGTGGTGAACATGGAGCGTGGTCAGCACAGAAAATCTTCAGCATGCTCGATGATGGGAGGAGAAGGGCAAGGCTTGGACAGGTCCAACTCCCCCCCCCCCACGCCCACCTCTCGCCACAGTGGGTATGTTCGAAGACTTCAGTCAGGAGGTGCTCGACCTCGTCAGGTTTGCACTCGGCGCGCGTGCCGAGTGCTCGACTCTAGCGGTGTCAGTACTCGCGGTCATGGCCCTTGGCGAGGATGCTCCCGGCAGGCGAGCTAGGAAGGAGGTTGCAGAGGAAGGGAGAGGCTGCGAGCTCCCCGGGTGAGTACTCTTCCCGGGCTCGGCGAGCAGCGGCAGGTTCGGCGAGATGGGAATGCGAGACCCTCCGGCTCGCCCAGCAGGGGGAGGCAACCCCTTTAGCGAGCTGGTTTCTTCCGTCCAGTTCTGGAGGGGTTCAGAGAGCCCGAGATGTCCTACTATGCCAGGAAGGGAGACCCGGTCCAGCACATCCAGTGGTTTGAGGACGTGGTTTCAATCTGACAGATATCAGATGGGTTCAAGTGCAGGCTCTTTGCCATCACTCTCAAGGAGAAGGCGAGAGAGTGGTCCCACCAGCTTCCGGCCAATTCCATTTACTGCTTCGAGGACCTACGATGGGGGTTTCATGTTGAGGTTCACCACCTCCAAGAGGAGAAAGAAGGAGTTAGAGTCTATGTTCCACATCAATCAGTGGGTGAACGAGACCCTGGTGAGCTACGTGGACCGGTTCTAGGAGGAGGTGACCCAGGTCTAAGAGATGCCAGGGCACACCCTGATGATGTCCTTCACCCTAGGGTTACAATAGGGTTTCTTCATAATTGAGCTGAAGAGGGTGCCACCCCTCTCCTACGAGGAGCTGATGGAGAGGGCGGCAAGGGAAGTCGACGGGGAAGCGTCAAATCTAGAGTTTGCCTAGAAGCTGTCCAGGTGGGCCACGGAGGAAGAGAGGCCAAGAGGTGACAGAGGCCAAGAGGAGAGAAGAGTTGAACCCCGACAGAGGGAACAGCAGCAGCAGCCCAGGTAGGGTGCAAGGAGCCGAACCACCGGCTAGGTTGGAGGCCAGAGTGGCAAGACCAATGGCCGCGGAGAGGTCTCCATAGGGGAGACAACCGCCAAGGAGGTCAGGATCGATTTTACCCTCCAGGAGGAGGCAGGGCCAGAGACCACCACTCCCCGACTAGAACAAGTCTATGACTATAGTTATGGGGGAGATGAGGAGAGCAGCGCGGAGCAGGAGAAGGGAGGTTAGGGTGGAGTTGCCCTACTATGACTTCCAGCAAGAGGAGGGGCGTGCCACGACCACATGCCCGGAGTTCCTCGAGATGAGAGGAAATAGGGAGCAGCAGCAGCAAGACCGCCAGGGTGTGTGGATCGAAGAAGTCTTGCCTCGAGCGGAGGCGGACAGGTGTGAGGACTGGGCCGATGTTGGGGCCCGGTGAGGGGTCGAGGCTTCCCGCAAGGCAAGTATCCACACCATGTTCCTTGGGAGCATTGGCTCCACATCCCAGACCCCACCCACGGAGGAGAAGATCACATTCTCAAGAAAGGATATGCCAGACCATGAGGACCCCTTTTGCGACACGCTGGTCATCTAGACAGCGGTCGAGAACTTCACCAACTCCCGGATCCTCATCGACAATGGGAGCTTGGTCAACACCATCTTCAAGAAGGAGTTTGACGCAATGAAGGTAGAGTCCAAGAGGGTGCTGGCCTCGGATGGACCTTTATTTGGGTTCTCAGGGAAGAGGAAGGAGGTCGAAATAGGAGTGGAACTCCATGTCACTCTGGGGGGGCAGTCCCTCACCTGCAGGTTCGTCATCGTGGATGCCCCAGCAGCTACAACGCCATCTTTGGGTGACCCCTCATCAGCGCCTTCCGTTGCATCCCCTCGTCCTTCCACCAATGCCTGAAGTTCAATGCCGAGGGGATCCAGGTCCGGGGAGACCCCAAGGTGGCAAGGGAGTTCTATGTCATGACAGTGAATCCCATCTCTTGGCAGGAGGGGGCCGAGGAGATGGAGCGGATTATGGAGTAGGCGGAGCAGGAGGTAGTGGAGATGGTGGAGAACCGCACCCAGATGGAGGTGGCTGAGGAAGTACAGGAGCCGACATAAGTCATGGTCGTGGAGGAGGCTGAGGAGGAAGTTCCTTCCTCGGGTGGGGAGGATGTTGGAGAATGGGGGAGCAGTCCAGGCTGGAGGCTACGGAGGAGGTGGTGGAGATGGAGGTTCTCACCCTCGGGGGTAGGGTGGAGAAGGTCCGCATCAGCGGGGGGCTGATGTAACGCCCCCGATTTTTCTGCGATTATTTAATTCTCGTTTGGCATTACGTCGATGTGTTTTCTTGGCTTGTGCCATCTGTGGAGTATGGTCTTAACTCCTTAAAACTGGGTGCCCTATTTTGTAGCCTGTTGGCAAGATCTCCCTAGCAAGCCGAGTCGTTTTGGGTGACCCGGTGTGGCCTCTCGGGGGATGCTTGTGTTTTGGCTTCGGGAGGGTATAACTCGAGTTCTGTTCGTCGAAAGTTAGTTTCGACTTCGCCGTTGTGTTCGTAGCGTGGATATTTAGCTACGGTGCGAATTTCGTCGAATTCCGAGGTAGTTCGGTTTTCGCGTCGTTTTGGGTGTGCTATTAGTAAAATCAAATTAGAAATTTGATTTTTTAGCTGAGTGAACCGGTGGCTGGGCTGCAGTTAGGCTGAACCGACATGGCTAAGCAGTTATAATAGCCTTAATTAGAATCAGCGGGCCCATTCTTCTTCTTCCCGAAACCGCCTGCTCCTGTTCGCGGAAAACAGAGGAAAACCGCCGGACCTGCTACCCCTTCGGACGGTGATTCCGGGAGTGTTCGTGGACGGATTTCGATTCCGAAAGCAGCGTTGTCTTGCTCTCACTCAGTTCTACATTTCGACGGTAAGAGGTTTGTTTTCGTGGAGTTTTAGGAGACTTGGATTTTCGGTTTCTTGTTGTTTTCCGCCATTAATGTGCGGGTTTGATTGTTAGGTGCTGCTCCTTCTAGTGCGGAGTGAAGAGGAGGGAAAGCCGACCAAGTTTCGTCGGAAATCGAGGCAAGTGGTATTCTTGCCCTTGCCATTGTTGTTCTTTTGAATTCTGGAATATTTCCCGGTTATCCTTAGGGTAGAAACCAAGCATGTTCTCCTTTATCTTGCTAAATTTAGGGCTTAGATTCTCCTATGAGCCCCCTCCTTATGCTGTTTGCTCAACCTGCTAGTTGTGTTCATTATTTAGACTCCAGATTTGTAGTTCTAGTTGGGTGCTTTGGCGGGTGGAGCCAAGAGAGAGAGTGAGGAAGTTTGTTGTGGTAGGGCTCTGGTTAGAACCAGTTTTAGTAGACTCTCGGGTTTTGGTGTTGAGTGTGGTGCAAACACTCAAAGCTAAAAGCCGCCCGGACTTGGTATTGAGTGTGGTGGACACACTCAAAGCCATAGTTTGGTTTGTTCTTTGCGGCTGAGTGGTGGGGTGATTGAGTGAGAATTTTTGTCTAAGTCAAAATCGACAGGAATCACCAAGTGATTCCCGCCGATTTCGACGTGTAACGTCAGTGATTCCCACCGATCGGCGAGAATCATCCTTGATTCCCGCCGATTCGGCGAGAATCATTCTGGATTCCCGCCGATTGGTGAGAATCATCCTGGATTCTCGCTGATTCGGTGAGAATCATCCTGCATTCCCGCCGATTCGGCGAGAATCAGTCGGCATTCCCGCCGACCTCCTCTTGTTAGCGATGGTTTAGGGTTTTCCTGTGGGAATGAACTTTGGCGTAGAGTAAGTTGACCTCACTCAACGCCAAAGCTGCTTTGGCGTTGAGGGAGGTGGACTCACTCAACGCCACTGTTGGGTTTTTGTGGTTTTACTAAAGGCGTTGAGGGAGTGGACCTCACTCAACGCCATAGCTGTTTTAGCGTTGAGTGAGGTTAGCTCACTCAACTCCACTGCCTCTTTTGCTGAAGGCGTTGAGGGAGTGGACCTCACTCAACGTCGTGGCTATTTTGGCATTGAGTGAGGATAGCTCACTCAACGCCAGAGCTGTTCTTGCGGAGGGCGTTGAGTGAGTGATTCTCACTCAACGCCATGGCTGTTCTGGTGCTGAGTGAGGCTAACTCACTCAACGCCAAGGTCTAGTTAGGCGTTGAGTGGGTCCCACAAAATGCCAAGCCGTGTTGAGTAACTTCAACACTGAATCCCTTACCTCGATTTTCATTCCCGAGTGAATTCCTTGATTATATTTGTAGTTTCTTTGTCGGCCATGTTTTTCTTTCTTAAAGGCCGAATCGTGGGTCGTGGTTAGTAGTGGTGGTTTGAAGCTCTTCATGGGGGAGGTGTTATGTAATTTAGCCAAGGTCACCCTTATTCTTCTATCTTGCTCCAGGCACGGGCTGGGCAAGGGGGTGGAAGGTTGATAGTTTTACTTTCAAGACAACCTAAACACCTAGAGGGGGGGTGAATAGGTTCTAATTGCTTGTTTATACTTCTAGGCAGAATTCAATAGCAGAAATAAAACATTCAGCACAGCAATCACAGAAATTGAAACATCATAGATTGCACAATGTTTTATAGTGGTTCCCCAAGGTTTGGGTACATCCACTTTCCCCCTTCACCTATCTAGCAGTATGCTAGATTTGGCCAAACTTCCACTATTCTCAGATCCGCAGATCCTACAGCTCAGAACCTGGATAGGTTTCTACAACTCAGGCTCAACAGCCCTACCTCAGCCTTGCCTCAAGGCCTACCACTCAGAGAAGAACCTTCTCCTACACTCAGGCAAATAGCCCTATCACTCGGAGATCACCTCTCCTACACTCAGCCTTTATAACACAGGCTTACAACTCAGATCTGTGTAAACAGATCCTACAGAAATTTAGAAAAGATATTTTAATGTCTTGCCTTTGTTGAGAGAGAAGAGGACAAGACACTTCTTGATCAGCTGATGAAATCAACTGAATCTGAGCTTTCTTCAAAGCTTCTTGAATCTAAACTTAGCTGAGTTGATTTCCAAACAGCTTTTTGAGAAACCATTGATGGCTTCCTTCTTCTTCTTCAAGATGACTGGATCCCTCTCTATCCAACACCTTTTCTGATACTTCAGACTTCTTCTTCTTAGATCTTCTGATGAAGATCTTCTTTAGAGCTTAGCACTTTCTTGAATTGAAACTTCAATAGGATCGTAATCCTTTTTTTCTTCTTAGATCTTCTTCTGTTATTTTGATTTCCTTCTGAATATGTCTATTTATAGACTTTCTTCATGGTAACCGGCTGATCCGGTTTCTAACTGTTTTCTGACAGGTCTGACAGCTTCAGTTAAACGGTGGCAACCCACAGCTGTCAAGTCTTCAAACAGTTCCTGTACCTTAGCCTTGGACAGCAAAGTGTCGAGACAGTCTGTCAGAAAGTGTCGAGACCAATCTGTCTATCTGTGTCGACACAAGTGACTTTGGTGTCGACACAGTCTTTGATGATGTCGACTAAGTTGCCTTTAAGTCGACACAGCTTCTTCAGAAAATAACTTGGTCTTGACTCTGCAATGTGTCGACAAAAGTCCTGTGTGTCAACACAGTTGTTGTAGATTCAGAACTCAGTATGTGTCGACTCAGCCTTCAGGTGTCGACACAGCAATCTTCAATTCTGCCAAAATGTGTCGACTCAGTCTTCTGGTGTCGACACAAGCATAGTCGACTTCTGCCAATATGCGTCGACTCAATCTCAAGGTGTCGACACATCCTCCCAGTGTCGACACAGTTGAGGTCGACTATCTTCTTCTGTGAGTCGACTATCTTTCTCTGGTCTACTATCTTTCACTGATCGACTATCTTTCTCTGGTCGACTATCTTTCACTAGTCGACTATCTTTCACTAGTCGACTATCTTTCACTGGTCGACTAACTTTCTCTGGGTGTCGACTATCTTTCACTGTGTCGACACTGCTTCCCAGTGCTGAGGTCGACGATCTTCTTTATGTGTCGACACTGCTTCCCAGTGTCGACATAAATGTGATCGACTATCTTTCTCTGTGTCGACACTGATATTCTGAAGTGTCGACACAAATATTCTGAAGTGTCGACACAAATATTCTGAAGTGTCGACATAATTTCTTCAGGTGTCGACACGTGGACTTAGAATATTTTTCTGCATTCTTTAATACTTCTTCACCTGCACATGTCAACTCAAAACAACATCAAATACACCTTGATGTATATCATTGAGCTAAGTTGGGCTTCTTCAAATCAGGTACATATTTTCCAATGTACCCAACAATCTCCCCCTATTTGGAGAAGTCATAACCCTTATAGCCAATGATATACACCATTTATAAAAAGTATAAACTGATGATATATGACATAACTGGAATACTTAATATAAACAAAAAATAAAAACAATCCATCACAGAATGAACATTATATGATACCAAACAACATTTTGTTTATAACTTGGTAATGTTTGATTACAGAGTTTTACATTTAATGATCAAAACATAACAAAACACTTTGAAAGAACTAAAAATTAAGACTGATCAGGCTCTTTTATGACAATCCCTTTGCCAGATTAGATTTGAGCCTTCACAGAAGCTTCAGAATCTTCAGCTGGTTTCTTGCCTTTTAGCTCAGCTTTCTTCAGAGCTTCTTCCTTGAGCCTTTGCCTTTCAAAATAATGAAAGGGCTTTGGAAAGTACTTGCTCGGCTCCTGAGCATCTGGTGGCAGCCTACCCAGCTTGGCTTTTCTTCTAAACTGTATTATTGTCTCTTGCCTGGCTTCATACTTCTGCCATTCCATCTCATTGAACCACTTGCCTCTTTCATGTTCTTGGTCTTTGACAGCCTTCCATGCAGTGAGTATAATATTTCTGGAAGTAGGACTCCACTGCTCAAAGTCTGGCTTAAGTTCAGCCTGCTCTCTAAATCTTTTCTTAGATAGTAGAGCATCTTGCTGTTCTTTCAAAGTAGCCTCAGGCTTATCTACTTTCCCAATAACAACCCTGTGAACCTCCTTTGGAGGACTATACATTCCTTGAACTTGCTGATCAATCATATCAAAATCTGGAGGAGGGTAAATGACTTGGGCAACCTCAGGTTGATTGCCTTCAAGTAGACCTGTTTGTATTCCTGACTCAGCCACCATAGCATCATCACACAAAGGTGGATATCCCAATGTGGCTCGAATACTATTGGTCACCCATTTGGTGTGCTCTGAGCCTGCATGAACTAACAACCTCTCCCCCTTTATGGCTTCTCTAGTAATATGATCTCTTAGATCTTCCTTCTGAAATCTGATTTGTCCATCCAGATCATGTGATTAATTTTTGTTCCAGGTAGTTGTTGCATAACATCAGGAATCTCCTTAGTTAGGTATATACTCATTATTCTAGCCAGATTTGGCTTCTTGATTCCTTCCTTAATCTTTTCAAAGATTACAGTTGACCAATCTGTTGGAATTGTAAACATAATCCTGGTCATGAGGCTGAACATATAGGCGGAAATCCTATCATGTCCACCTGGCTTGCACAGAATTACTTTGCCAACCACCTCAGATAGAAACTTGCCCTGTTGATTCATTCCTTTCCTGTTGAAAGCAGCTCCAATTTTCATGGTGGAATCCAATCCACACCATTGAAGAGCCTCCCTTGATTTAGAAGCAGGGACGTCCTCTTCATTCTCAATTATAGGTAAATGTAGAATTGTTCTTAACTTACTTGGAGTAATTTCCACTGTTGACCCATGAACTGTGGATTTTATCTCGTGACTTTCAGAATCTACAGATGCAGAAGTAAAGAACTCATGCACCTCCTTCTTCCATATCTTAGATGGTTCGGAGACCAGAAATTCTAATCCCGAGTCGGAGAGGAGAGAGATAACCCCGTGAACATCTGGTGGGGCATCAGCAAAGGCCTGGCGCACCAACTCATATCCTTCATTTACGTTATCTTCAATCTTTGGCACCATAGATCAGTCGAGAAAGCTTGAAAGATGAGAGAAAGAGAGAGAGGGAGAATGTCGACACAGGGTTTCAGTCTCGAAAACCTTGTAAGCGTGTCGACAGAATGAGTTTTTGACCTATTTATACCTTCTGTTTAAAGAAGATCAAAAGTCGTCAAAAACAGACTATAAGTGTCGACACAGATGGAATGTGTCGACACAAGCTTCTATTGTCTCGACTTCAAGTCCGTCTATAATATGTCGACACCAATTTGTGGATATGTCAACACCTGAGATATATAGTAGAGCATCAGAAAGTCTGTGTCGACTCTTAGTATAAGTGTCGACACAAAATCTGTAAGTGTCGACACCACTATCCTGGTGAAGTCGACACTACATTCCTGGATAAGTCGATAATAAGATTCTTAAGTGTCGACACATATTTTCTGTGTCGACACAATATCTCTGACTTGTCGACATTACTACCCTGAGTCGACACATTATTACTGAATGTGTCGACACCATCTTACTTAGCCAATTTCTGTTTGTTCAACACAACTTATAAGTACTACAAAGTACTTGATACTACTTCAATGTGTCTTTATATCACTTGAATGTTTTGTTACCACTTCAACTTCATTGTTGATGATTGTGTGATTACACTAATCAATGGTTAACATACCTAATTCAATTTTAAATTTATTGAATTTGGTCTCATCTAGGGGCTTAGTAAACACATCTGCTATTTGATAATCTGTTTTGACAAATTCCAATGAGATGTCTTCTTTTTCTACATGTTCTCTAAGAAAATGGTATTTAATTTCTATATGCTTAGTTCTACTATGAGAAACAGGATTATTAGCAATAGAAATTGCACTCTTAGAATCACACAAAAGAGGTGTTCTACTTACTTGAATACCATAATCCTTAAGTTGATGCTGCATCCATAATAGCTATGCACAGCAGCTTCCAGCAGCAACATACTCAGACTCAGCTGTGGAAATTGCCACACTAGTCTGCTTCTTACTACTCCATGATATCAGTCTTCCTCCCAGGAATTGACAAGTACCTGTAGTACTCTTCCTATCCTCTCTACATCCTGCAAAATCTGCATCTGAATAGCCTGTTAGTAGAAAATCTCTATTCCTAGGGTACCAAAGACCTAGATTAGGTGTGCCCTTAAGATATCTCAGAATCCTTTTGACTGCAGTATAATGAGACTCTTTAGGGCAGGCTTGATACCTAGCACAGACACATGTAGCATACATAATATCTGGTCTACTAGCTATGAGATATAGTAGAGAACTAACTATTCCTCTATACAAAGTCTCATCAACAGGTTTACCTGCATCATCTTTGCATATAGGCATACTTGTCCCCATAGGAGTTCTCATGATGGAGGATGACTCCATACCATACTTCTTGATTAATTCTTTAGTAAACTTTGACTGGGATATGTACAAGCCATCATCAGTCTGTCTTACTTGGAGTCCCAAGAAGAACTTCAGTTCCCCCATACTGCTCATCTCAAACTTCCCTTGCATAAGTTTGGCAAACTTTTTACAAAGGTTGTTTTCAGTAGATCCAAAGATTATGTCATCAACATAGATTTGAACTAAGATGATCTTGCCTTTGGATTCCCTAAGGAATAGAGTTTTGTCAATTTTTCCTCTTGAAAATTTATTCTCAATAAGGAAAGTAGACAGGGTTTTATACCAAGCCCTTGGGGCTTGCTTTAACCCATACAAAGCTTTTCTAAGCTTATAAACATAATCAGGTTTGAGAGGATCTACAAAACCTGATGGATGCTCTATATATACTTCTTCTTTAAGATCACCATTCAGAAATGCTGACTTCACATCCATCTGGTATACCTTGAAGTCTTGATAGGCTGCATAGGCAAGGAACATTCTGATTGCCTCCAGCCTTGCTACTGGAGCAAAGGTTTGATCAAAGTCAATCCCTTCTTCCTGCCTGTATCCTTTTGCAACCAATCTTGCTTTATTCTTCACTATTATTCCACTTTCATCTAGCTTGTTCCTATAGATCCATTTTGTGCCAATTATGTTGTGGCCTCTTGGTTTAGGAACAAGCTCCCAGACATTGCACCTTCTGAATTGATTCAGCTCCTCTTGCATAGCATCAATCCAGTGCTGGTCTTGGATAGCTTCTTCAAACTTCTTAGGCTCCATTTGTGACAGGAAACTTGAATGTAGAACTGTGTTTTGATTTCTGCTTCTAGTTTGCACCCCCTGTCTTGGATCACCTATTATCTGATCAGCTGGATGATCTCTTAAATGTCTTGTAGCTAGAGGAAGATTCCCTTCTGGTTGAACATCTCCAGCTCCTTCATTTAGCTGAATCTCTTAGTTTTCATCAGCTTCTATAGTGTCTTGTTCTCCCCCTGGACAGAAGCCTTCATTTTCCAATGCTCCATCTTCCTTTGATACTTCAGTAATGGAGAGCTTGTCCATACTTCTGCTTATACCTATTAAGTCATTTGATCTACAAGACAACTCACAGTTGATTAATCTTGTTTCATTAAACACAACATGTACAGATTCTTCAATAACTTGAGTAGTCAAGTTGAAGACTCTATAGGCCTTACTATTTGTGATGTACCCAACAAATATCCCATCCTGGGATTTGGCAGCAAACTTAGTCAAATATGACTTGCCATTGTTAAGTATATAACACTTGCAACCAAAGATCCTAAAGTAAGATAGATTTGGTTTTCTGCCTTTCACAATCTCATAGGGAGTCATTTTGTGGCTTTTGGTGATAGTAGCCCTATTGATTACATGACAAGCTGTGTTAACTGCCTCAGCCCAAAAATATTCTGGGAGAGAGGTGTCACTCAACAGAGTTCTACCTGCTTCAATTAATGTTCTATTCTTTCTTTCAGCAATTCCATTTTGCTGAGGTGTTCTAGGTGAGGAGAACTCTTGGAAAATCCCAAAGTCTTTACACAATTTTGTTATGCTTTCAGATTGAAACTCAGTACCATGGTCACTTCTGATTTTGACCACTGTACTATTCAGTTCATTCTGAATTTGCTTTACAAAATTAAGTAATACACTTGGGGTTTCAGATTTCTGTCTCAGAAAGAACACCCATGTAAATCTAGAATAGTCATCTACAACCACAAAAGTGTAGACTTTCCTACCTAGACTGAGAACTGGCGTAGGACCAAAAAGATCCATATGCAAGAGGTATAAGCACCTCACAGAATCCTTGTTTTCAAGGCTTTGAAAGGAGGATTTTGTCTGCTTGCCCTTTTGACAAGCTGAGCATATCCCTTCCTTTATACACTTAACTTGAGGTCCATTCCTCACTAACTCTTTGCTAAAGAGTTGGCCAATTGTCTTGTAGTTTAGATGAGCCAATCTCTTGTGCCACTTAACACAATGAGAAGCATTGTCATCAGCTACAAGACAGATGGAAGAAGCCTTATTCTCACATTCAAAATTAAGACAATATACATTTCTCTTCCTATACCCAGTCAATATGATCTTTTGATCACTTGACCTTTTGATATGACATCCATCTTTAACAAATGAAATGTCATATCCTAAATCACTTAGCTGGCTTATGCTTATTAGATTATGTTTCAAACCTTTTACATAAGCCACTTGAGTGATAGTAATTAGGTTAGAAGAAATGTTACCAAACCCTTTGATGACTCCTTTTTCAGATCTACCAAAGATCACTTTAGGTCCATCTTTGACAGATGTATACTCCTTCAGCAGCCCCTTTGTTCCAGTCATGTGCCTGGAACAACCACTGTCCAAGTACCATATAGGGGCATGGCCACTTGGACTATCCTGCAACACAGAATTACTTACCCTTAGAACCCAAGTAAGTCTTGGGTCCTTGGTTCAGGTTAGCATTAATAAAGCTACCATAACCTCTTCTAACAGGTAGACTATTGTTCTTTATAACACTTGTGTTATACCAGCAGTCTAGTGCAAAATGGCCTCTCTTGCCACAGCACCAACATTCAAACTTATTGTATCTAGATCTAGATACATCCTTGTCAGAAGAATTTCTGTTCATTGCTGGTGCTGCAGCAACTTCACCTACTGATTTCTTAAAACCATTGGGTTTATGACCATGGGTAGGCCTGCTTGCATTTACACCCTTGTTCTTCAGAACATTAGTCTTAATATGACCTTGAATATCTTCATGATCATATTTGTTAGAAGGCACTTCCACCTTACTAAACTTTATGGGGACTGAAAGGTTTAGTGGCTGAACAGGAGTTTTGCCTTTTCTCTTGAATCTGCCAGCCCTGGAGTTACCTTTAAATCCTAATCCAGCCTTACCCTTTTGAGTGACAAATTCATCTATCAAGGGTAAGATAGATTTTGGCTTAGAGTAACTAGCCACTAAATCCCTTTCAATTCTAAGTCTGGCCTCCAGACTCTTCACTTGATCATTAGTATAATTAATTGTGCCCATCTGAATAATAGTTATATTCTTCAGCTTGGCAATTTCATTTAATTTTTGATCAATAACTTTCTCTAACTCAGTTGTAGCACTCCTTAGTTCAGCAATTTCCTGAGCCTGAGATTTAAGCAAGTTCTTGCTTTTCTTAAGGGCCTGCAACAAGTCCCCATCTTGTCTATCAATTGATAGACATCTCCTTCAGATTCAGATGCATCTACATCACTTGATACAGATGTAGCTGATTCTTCACTTGTACTACAAACAGATGTAATAGAAGGACATTGTACCTTATTAGGACCAGACTGATTCTGGCATATGTCCTCTTCTGATCCTGTCATCAGCCCCATACACTAACGATCCTTTTGTTCATTGATGGAGTCTAGCAACTGTAGAAACTCCTTTTCTTCAGATGCAGCATATAGTCCAATATATGCTTCAGCTTCAGATTCTGACTCTGAAGTTGACTGGTCTATTAGACTCTTATCTTTCTTTGCAACAAAGGATTTCTCCTTCTTGCCTTTTTGATGAGTCTTCTTCTTGTCTGAAGACTCCTTTCTCTTATCAAGACAGTCAGCCACTACATGTCCAGGCCTATTGCAACAATAGCAGACAATCTTTGAAGTAGTGGCTTTGCTGGGCTTTGATCTGCTCTTCTCTTTCCTTGATGACCTTTTCTTCTGATAATAGTCATCAACTTGCTGTGATGTGGAAGGCCTAGACTTCCATTGCTTCTTTTTCAAGAACCTCTGGAATTGCCTTGTGAATGCAGCAAAGTCTGCATCTGAATCACAGCTTTCTGAACCCTTATCTGAATTTTCAGAACTATCTTCTGCAACTTCCTTAGGGGGAGATGGTGATTTCCTCCTATTCTTTCTAGTGGCTTCTGCATTGAATGCCACAGTCTTTTCTCTATGCTCTCCTCTTGAATTCTTTTCCTCCTCCTTCCTCACCATAAGTTGCATTTCATAGGATAGCAACTTTCCAAACAAGGTGGGAGGAGAGATCTCTGCCAATTTAGCCACTTCTCTTATGGCACAGATCTTTGTGTCCCAATCCTTTGTTAAGGATCTCAAGAATTTGTCTTTCAGTTCATAAGTACTGAAGACTCTTCCATAGCACATAAGCTCATTCACAATTCTATAGAATTTCTTGTAGCACTCAGTTATGCTATCAGATTTTCCTTGTCTAAAACTTTCATACTCCTGATTGAGCATAGATTTCCTGTCCTGCCTTACTTCTTCAGATCCCTCCATGTAGACAATCAATGTGTCCCACATCTCTTTGGAGGTCTTGCAATGAATCAGATTCTGAAATGTTGAATCATCTATGGCACTAACAATAATGTTCTGAGCTCTTTTATCCATGGTTGCCAAGATGATTTCATCCTTGGTCATTTCTGAATAACTCTTTGGAGTTTGGATATTTGCATCAAGAACTGATACCTTCATTGGAATGAAGGGGCCTTCCTATACTGTGATGTAAATCCTTGGGTCAGATGCCTCCATAAACAATCTGACTCTTTCTTTCCAAATTCCAAAAATTTCTTTCTTACATATGGGTAATTTCATAGACCCTAGCTCCTTATGATTCTCACCAGAACCCATCTTTTTGAATCTTGATTCTGCCTTTCAGATCTACCTCAGACTGTTAAGTCCTTTTTGAGGAACCTCCCTCTGATACCACTTGATAGTTTTACTTTCAAGACAACCTAAACACCTAGAGGGGGGTGAATAGGTTCTAATTGCTTGTTTATACTTCTAGGCAGAATTCAATAGCAGAAATAAAACATTCAGCACAGCAATCACAGAAATTGAAACATCACAGATTGCACAATTTTTTATAGTGGTTCCCCAAGGTTTGGGTACATCCACTTTCCCCCTTCACCTATCTAGCAGTATGCTAGATTTGGCCAAACTTCCACTATTCTCAGATCCGCAGATCCTACAGCTCAGAACCTGGATAGGTTCCTACAACTCAGGCTCAACAGCCCTACCTCAGCCTTGCCTCAAGGCCTACCACTCAGAGAAGAACATTCTCCTACACTCAGGCAAATAGCCCTATCACTCAGAGATCACCTCTCCTACACTCAGCCTTTATAACACAGGCTTACAACTCAGATCTGTGTAAACAGATCCTACAGAAATTTAGAAAAGATATTTTAATGTCTTGCCTTTGTTGAGAGAGAAGAGGACAAGACACTTCTTGATCAGCTGATGAAATCAACTGAATCTGAGCTTTCTTCAAAGCTTCTTGAATCTGAACTTAGCTGAGTTGATTTCCAAACAGCTTTTTGAGAAACCACTGATGGCTTCCTTCTTCTTCTTCAAGATGACTGGATCCCTCTCTATCCAACACCTTTTCTGATACTTCAGACTTCTTCTTCTTAGATCTTCTGATGAGATCTTCTTTAGAGCTTAGCACTTTCTTGAATTGAAACTTCAATAGGATCGTAATCCTTTTTTTCTTCTTAGATCTTCTTCTGTTATTTTGATTTCCTTCTAAATATGTCTATTTATAGACTTTCTTCATGGTAACCGGCTGATCCGGTTTCTAACTGTTTTCTGACAGGTCTGACAGCTTCAGTTAAACGGTGGCAACCCACAGCTGTCAAGTCTTCAAACAGTTCCTGTACCTTAGCCTTGGACAGCAAAGTGTCGAGACAGTCTGTCAGAAAGTGTCGAGACCAATCTGTCTATCTGTGTCGACACAAGTGACTTTGGTGTCGACACAGTCTTTGATGATGTCGACTAAGTTGCCTTTAAGTCGACACAGCTTCTTCAGAAAATAACTTGGTCTTGACTCTGCAATGTGTCGACAAAAGTCCTGTGTGTCGACACAGTTGTTGTAGATTCAGAACTCAGTATGTGTCGACTCAGCCTTCAGGTGTCGACACAGCAATCTTCAATTCTGCCAAAATGTGTCGACTCAGTCTTCTGGTGTCGACACAAGCATAGTCGACTTCTGCCAATATGTGTCGACTCAATCTCAAGGTGTCGACACATGCTCCCAGTGTCGACACAGTTGAGGTCGACTATCTTCTTCTGTGAGTCGACTATATTTCTCTGGTCTACTATCTTTCACTGATCGACTATCTTTCTCTGGTCGACTATCTTTCACTAGTCGACTATCTTTCACTAGTCGACTATCTTTCACTGGTCGACTAACTTTCTCTGGGTGTCGACTATCTTTCACTGTGTCGACACTGCTTCCCAGTGCTGAGGTCAACGATCTTCTTTATGTGTCGACACTGCTTCCTAGTGTCGACATAAATGTGATCGACTATCTTTCTCTGTGTCGACACTGATATTCTGAAGTGTCGACACAAATATTCTGAAGTGTCGACACAAATATTCTGAAGTGTCGACACAATTTCTTCAGGTGTCGACACGTGGACTTAGAATATTTTTCTGCATTCTTTAATACTTCTTCACCTGCACATGCCAACTCAAAACAACATCAAATACACCTTGATGTATATCATTGAGCTAAGTTGGGCTTCTTCAAATCAGGTACACATTTTCCAATGTACCCAACAAAGGTCTCTTATGCTTTCACATGTAGACCCTTGAGCTTGTTGGCTTGGAAATGGAGGTTGGGGGACTGAGTTTACCTCCAACCCGGATCCATGTTATTTGTTTTTGCTACTATCATCTCCCACAACTTAGGGTGTTAGGTGTTTCTTCCTTGGTAGATTGCAACATTTTGGGCTCTTGGAAGCTAGTAGACCCTGCAGGATGTAGTTTCTGGGGAGGGTTGATGTTGTTTCCTCGCGTGTAGTGTATTCCTTGTTGTCTTGCCTTGGGGCAGTTTTGACTTTTACTGTTGTGTGTTTTCCTCTTTCACTTACCCCCCTGGTTGACACTTTCATGCAGTTCTTTCTTGTTTTGCTTGCTGAGGTATTCTTTCTTCTTTTGAATGCCTCAGGTTCTGAGCAGTAGCCAGTTTGGTGGCTAGGTTGCGGTGGTGTTGCTGGTGGTCTCTTTGACCTTGGAGGTTCTGTTGCTTGTTAGTGAGGTAGTTTTTCTATACTTTTCTTACAAACATACATATTTGCCAGTGGGTTCGTGTCAGGTTGTTGGCGCCCACTGGTAGTTTTTACCTTTGTACTAGATATATTACTTTAGCTGCTACCATTTTCTGGAGATATTCTACTTGCTCTGGGGAGGATTTATGCTAGGTTGCTAGTTATTTTGAAACTACAACTAATATTGTAAATATATTGCATGATCAGCATGATTTATAAAAGTAAATCACTATTTTCCAAGCAGCGTATAAAGATCGTTTTCCTATATATAATATAAATTAAGGCTTCATTTGGTTCGGCGGTGGCGGGTCGATCCGGCGGGTGGAAACGGAGTGTTCGAACCGGAGGGGGGAGGGGGCTGCTCCAAACGGAGCTTTTTGGGGGCGTTTCTCAAGGGGGGCGGGTGGAAACGGAGCAAACGCCGCCGGAGGTTCATTTGTTTTTCCTCCTTCCGGCGGCGTTTGCTCAAAACGGAGCAACGAAACGCCCAAACAAATGAAGCCTAAATGTAGAGTCTTGCATAGCATAAGTGGTCCTCTTAGGGCTCTTATGCACTTCTTAAGATGTCAAACCTGAATAAAGTATTTTTCCGCAGCGCTTAAGTATAGTTTTTAACTGTGGACTAGGCGATCCACCAAGCCGAGGGATACGACCTCTAAATATAACTATCAAATCATTAAACTCATGAATTTCTTTCATAAGTATAGTAGATGGTTTTGCCTGAGCGTCAGCAGTTATCCCCTGCTTGACGTGGCATCATGACGCGTGTTTTCTCATACTCTGATAATTCTTTAATTCGGAGAAAATGCGGGTTGTGACAGCTGACCCCAGCAGATCAGTAGAGGATGTTGGAGTGCATCAAAAAGAACATGGACATCTTCGCCTGGAGCGCCGCAGAGATGCTAGTGATCTATGCGGACGTCGCCTACCACCGCCTCAACTTGGACCCAGAGGCTCGCCCCATCTAACAGAAGAAGAGGTCCATTGCGGACAAGCTGGCCGAGCCCATCAGGGAGGAGGTGGCCAAGCTCCTCAAGACTGGCTATGTATCTGAAGTACATTACCCCGGCTGGGTCTCCAATGTAGTAATGGTCAAAAAAAGAGAGTGAGTCGATTTTTCTTTACTCAATAAATCGTGTCCTAAGGATTGTTATCCTTTGCCTCGGATCGACGCGCTGGTGGACTCAGCTATCGGTTTTCCTTTAATGAGTTTTTTAGATGCATTTTCAGGTTGCCACCCGATCAGGATGTACCCCCCCCCCCCCCCGACGTCAAAGATGTCTCCTTCATCACGGGGAATGGGTGTTACTGCTACAGAATGATGCCCTTTGGGCTAAAGAATGCAGGGGTGACGTATGAAAAAATGATCGATAGGGTCTTCCGAGAATAGAAGGGGAGGAACCTGGAGGTGTATGTGGATGACCTCATGATCAAGAGTTGAGACGTGGACTCTCACCTCCGGGACATGAAGGATACCTTCACCACCTTACGTAAGTACAAGATGTGGTTAAACCCCCTGAAGTGTGTCTTCGGGGCAAGTAAGGGAAACTTATTGGGCCATATCCTTACTCCTGCAGGTGTAGAGCCCAACCCTGACAAGGTGAGGGCAATCATGGAGTTGGCATCGCCTCGAAATTCCAAGGAATTACAACAGTTGACAGGGAAGCTGGCAGGGTTGAGCAGATTTCTCTCCCGGGATGGAGAGAAGTGCTCCCCCTTCTTCAAAGCATTGAGGGGGGTATAGACGTTCGAATGGACTAAGGAGTGTGAGGAGGCATTTCAAGCCTTGAAGAGGCAGTTGACTCAGGCCCCCCTGCTCCAAGGGCCAAAGGAGGGGGAGGACCTGTCTTTATATCTTGGGGTCAGAACAGAGGCATTGAGCTCCGTCCTGGTTCGGGAAGAGGGAAATAAACAACTCCCCATATATTATATGAGTCGGGTCCTAAGGAAGGCAGAGCTCCGGTATCCCATTTTGGAGAAGCTGGCCTTCGCTCTGGTCATCTCGGCTCGGAGACTCTGACCTTACTTCTAGGCACACTCAATCCGAGTAGTAACTGACCACCCCCTCCGCAACATCTTCGAGGGGGTGGATCATTCGGGCCGATTGGCCAAGTGGTCGATAGAACTGAGTGAGTTCGACATCTTCTTTGTCCCCCATCTCTCGATCAAGGCCCAAGTAATGGCCGACTTTTTGGCTGACTATGTGGTCGAGGTGGCAGAGACGGAACTCACTCACCCAGTTCCCTGGAAAGTGATGGTAGACGACGCCTCAGGGAGACATTCCCTAAGGGTGGGGGTGATCCTAGTAAGCCCCCAGGGAACGAGAATCGAACCAACAGTAGTGGTGCACTTTCCCATCACCAACAACAAGGCCGAGTATGAGGCAGTGATCGCAGGGTTGCGCCTGGCCAGGGAGCTGGGTGTACTCGATGTGGAGGTCCTCACTGAATCCATGGTGGTCGCTTCCTAGATCAATGGGGAGTTCGAGGTAAGGGACCCTACCCTCCAGTTATGCTTAGCAAAAGTAGAGGGGGTCATTGGCATGTTCCAAACCTTCTCCAACTGGCATGTGCCCCGGGAAGAGAGTGAGCAGGTGGATCGACTGGCAAAGTATGGTCCCCGGGTGGGGGCACCATCTCCGACCTATTTCGCTCATCCATCGAAGAAGGAGAGCTGATGGAGGTGGATCGGCACCCCTCATGGATGGACTCATTCACGACCTTCCTTTCCACGGGAGAGTATCCGAAGGGGATAAATAAGAAGAAATTCATGTACAAGTCGGCGTACTACCTCATCCGCGATGGGCAGCTGTAACGAAAGATCCTCTCAGGGATGTTGGCACATTGCGTGGCCGAGAGAGTGTTCCAGAGGATCTTGGAGGAGGTCCACTCCGGGGAGTGTGGGAGTCACTCCAGTAGTCGGACCTTGGAAGGGAGGATTGTCAGGCAAGGGTATTTCTGGCCTACCTTGGGCCACGATGCGACAGAGTTCACAAAAAAGTGTCACAAGTGCCAGTTGTATGCCCCCTCCAGTTGCAACCGACCCAGCGTCTCATAAGTATTACAGCCCCTTGGCCCTTCGCCATTTGGGGAATGTACTTGGTAGGGCCTTTCCCCCAGGCTAGCAGACAGAGGAGATTCTTACTCGTCATGATAGATAATTTTTATAAGTGGTTAGAGGTGAAGGCGCTGGCTAAGGTGACCTCCCAAGTTATCAGGAATTTTGTTTGGGGGGGAGATCATCTGCCGGCACAGGTTGTTGCAAGCCATTATCACGGGCAACGGACCTCAGTTTGCCACTGCCGAATTCATCAGCTTATGCGGATAGCTTGGGATCGATCTCAGATTTGCCTCAGTCCACCACCCTAGGAACAACGGGCAGGTGGAGGTGGCAAACAAAATCATAGTAAACCTCCTGAAGAAGAAAGTGGAAAACTTAAAGGGTAGTTAGGTGGAGCAGCTTCCCTCGGTTCTGTGGGCCCTTAGAACCACCCCCAACACCGCCACCGGAGAAACCCCCTTCAAGCTTTCCCATGGATACGAGACAGTGCTTCCAATCGAGTTCGAGGTCTGAACGCCTCGAGTGTTCGAGGCAGAGGAAGTAAGGGAAGAATGGCAAGTTGAAAATGAAGAGGAGTTGCTGCTCTCCCTTGACATGGTGGAGAAGGTACGCGACCTCTCCGCCATCCGCCAGGAGGAAGTGAAAAGAAGGATGGATAAGTACTTCAACAAGCATGTCCGGGTCAAACAGTTCGTGGAAGGGGACTTGGTCTTGAAGAAGGTGGATGTCGTGGGAAGGTCAGCCGATGTGGGTAAGCTTAACCCCAACTAGGAGGGTCCATACATTATAAAAGAAACATTAAAGTCAGGAGGGTACCACCTCCATAATGTGAAGGGCGAGACCCTAAGTCTCACATGGAGCGGTGATGACTTGAAACTTTTTTTCCCTTGAAGCCATGTAAGTAACATTTTTTCTAATAAAACTTGATGTGTCAGTGCTCTCGTTGTGATTCATGAAAATTGGTGAAGTGTTCATTTGATAGACCCTGAGCAGATCTTGCTGTCAGGCTCTCACCTAGCTAGCAGGGCTGGATGTCACTCGAGGGAGTCTACCCAGACCCCGAGCAGATCCTGCTGTCAGGCTCTCATCTAGCTGGCAGGGCTAGAAGTCACTCGAGGGAGTCTACCCAGACCCCGAGCAGATCCCGCCGTCAGGCTCTCACCTAGCTGGCAGGGCTGGAAGTCACTCAAGAGAGTCTGCCCAGACCTCGAGCAGATCCCGTTGTCAGGATCTCACCTAGCTGGCAACGCTGGAAGTCACTCGAGGGAGTCTACCCAGACCCCGAGCAAATCCCACTGTCAGATTCTCACCTAACTAGCAAGGCTGGATGTCACTCGAGGGAGTCTACCTAGACCCTGAGAAGATCCCGCTGTCAGGCTCTCACCTAGCTGGCAGGGCTGGAAGTAACTCGAGGGAGTCTACCTAGACCCCGAGCAGATCCCGCTGTCAGGCTCTCACCTATCTGGCAGCGCTGGAAGTCACTCAAGCGAGTCTACCCAGACCCCAAGCAGATCCTGCTGTCAGGTTCTCACCTAGCTGGCAGGGCTGGATGTCACTCGAAGGAGTCTACCAAGACCCCGAGCAGATTCCGCTGTCAAGCTCTCACCTAGTTGACAGGGCTAGAAGTCACTCGAGAGAGTCTACCTAGATCCCGAGCAGATCCCGCTATCAATCTCTCACCTAGTTGGCAGGGCTGGAAGTCACTCGAGGGAGTCTACCAAGACCCCGAGCAGATCCCGCTGTCAGGCTCCCACCTAGCTGGCAGGGCTAGAAGTCACTCAAGAGAGTCTACCCAGACCCAGAGCAGATCCCGCTATCAGGCTCTCACCTAGCTGGCAGGGCTGGAAGTCACTTGAGGGAGTCTACCCAGACCCCGAGTAGATCCCGCTGTCAAGCTCCCACCTAGCTGGCAGGGCTGAAAGTCACATGAGGGAGTCTACCCAGATCTAAAGTAGATCCTGCTGTCAGGATCTCACCTAGCTGACAGGGCTTGAAGTCACTCGAGGGAGTCTACCCAGACCTCGAGCAGATCCCGCTATCAGACTCTCACCTAGTTGGCAGGGCTGGAAGTCACTCGAGGGAGTCTACCCAAACCCCGAGCAGATCCCGCTGTCGGGCTCTCACCTAGCTGGCAGTGCTGTGTTGGAACACCCTATTACTAATTTGGGTAAGGATCACTATGCTTGTCTTAGGAATCCCAGTTGACCTAGTTGTATAGTTGAAAAGGTCAACATTAGAGTGAGTCTAGGTCTTAGAACCTAGGTTTGAAGCTGCCCCCAGGATCATTCCAAGATCAAGGTTGAAGAGCTTAGTCTAAGGCAATTTTCGTCGAGCTCAGGTCGACGAATCGTCGAACTCCGTTCGACGCTCTCTGAGCTCATCTTCAATAAATCGTCGTACTCCGGTCGACGATCGTCGAGCTCAGATCGACTATCTGCTTTTGTCTAGCTTCTGCTGAGTCGTCGAACTCCCCTCTACTATCTTCTAGCTCAGTTCGACGATCGTAGAGCTCAGATCGACGTTTTCTGTCTGCTTGTCCATTTGATCTCTGAGCTCAGTTCGACGATCGTCGAGCTCAGATCGACGCTTTCTTTGGAGAGATCGACGCTTTCAGGAATTCAAATGCTGCTGTTCTTTGGAATGTTTTTGAATATTATCAGCATTTATGTCAGAAGATCTCCCAGCCGTTTGTCTTTAATTCTGGAGCAAGTTTCAAAGAATTATTCAGAGAATGTTTGCTGGACTTTCCTCTAGAAGACAAGACTATTTTTGGAAGACATTTATGACTCCCAACGGCTAATTTTGGACAAGGAATCGTCAGAAAATTTATTATTCCTTTCTTCTGTGTTATTAAGTTTTTTAAGGGAATACACACAGAAGTAAACACACAGAATAGAATATACTGATAGCAGAAGAACAACAGAAGAACTGTGACTCAAAAATCTTCTTGCTGACTGAAAAGTGTTCACAATCTCATTACTCCAGACACCTCACCTTCAGCCTTCTTGCTGAAACCATCTTGTGCTGGAGATCAAAGTTTTGAAGACCTATCACCCTAGAGCAAAGCTTCTTTTCCTGAACCTTTCTACATCTCAGGGGGAGCTTTGACTTCATCAATCCACTTGTGCTTCTCTCATTTGATTGAGAACAGAGAAGACACCCTTCATTCTTATTTTTCTTTTCCTGCTGTAAAAGGGTTCTTGAACTCCCTTCAAAAGTTCTGTCTGGTTCTGAGAGCCTTGTCAAAACTCAGTGGTGGCAAGACACCTTATCAAAAAATCTAGTTTTGGTTTTTGGGCACCTTATCAAAAGCTCATTGGTGTCAGGACACCTGATCAACTCATCCTGAGTGGATTCCTACCAAGGGTGGTAGAAGAGTGGATGTACCCAGGTTTTTGGGGAACCACTATAATTCCTTGTGTCTTCTGGTTTGTTTGTGTGATTTGTTTGCTGTGTGCTGTGCTTTTTACTTCTTAGCTTTTAACATTTTTACTAGCACTCTACACTATATCATAAATTAAATTTTATATGTGCTGTTCATTTCAACTGTGAAAAATTATTTTAAAATACTCTATTCACCCCCCCTCTAGAGTTGAGATAGATCTTAGCCTCACTTTCAATTGGTATCAGAGGCAGGTTGGTTGCTCATACAGGCTAACACCTGAACCAAAAGATCCTTGATAAGATCAATCTCTTAAGGGGATTATTTTCTCTACATCTTCTTTTTATTTAAAGACATGGCACATAACAAAGATTATGCAAGCACCAGACCACCAGTGTGCAACCTTTCTAAGTTTGCACTCTGGAAGGCAAGGATTAGATTATACATGAATTCTATTGATGAAGACATTTTCAATTCTGTCTTGACAGTTTGTCCAACTCCACCAGCAAGCTCAAGTTCAAATGCTGTCCCACCTCCTTCTGGAACAGATGCAGATATAAAGAAGTGGAAGACTGCAGATGCTAAGGCTATGAACATCTTAGCCCAAATAATGTCTGATGAAATCTTTCAGAAGGTAGCTGAATGCCACTCAGCCAAAGAAATCTGGGACAAACTCTCTGAAATTGTCTCAGGATCTGCTGATGAAAGGAAAGATAGAAGATCTCATCTGATAAGCCAATATGAGAACTTCAAAAAGGGAGAAGCTGAATCAGTGGCTGACATGTACAATAGACTAAGTCTAATTGTCAATGAGCTAAAAACCCTAGACAAAGAAATCTCACTGACTGAGCTAAATGACAAAATCCTGATGTGCTTCCCCAGCACTTGGGATTCAAGAATCTGGCCAATTAAGGATGCCAGAAGTTTGAATGAGATTACTACTGAAGCTCTCCTGGGCAAGCTCAAATCCTATGAGCTGCTCATTAAAAATAGAGAAGAAGAACAAAAGGCTATCTCTCCAGCTACAAGGAAAGAAAAGACCATAGCTTTCAAAGCTGTAGAAGAGGAGCCTGAAGATAAAGCTACAGGAAATGATGAGCTCATAAGTCTTCTGGCCAAAAGATTCTACAAGATGGCCAGAAAAGACTTCAGAAAGAAACCATACAAGGGTCATGATAAACCAAGGTATGATAAATCAAATAACACTAAAGAAATCATATGCTTTGGTTGCAGGAAACCAGGCCATATTGTGCCTGACTGTCCAGAAAACAAGAATAAGGACAAAAGGGAAAGAAGAGAAAGAAGAAAAGAAAAGGATTACAAGAAGAATAGCTCAGACAAAGCCTCCTCCAGCAAGAACAAACATACAAGGAAGGGCTTTGTTGCTGAAACATGGAGTGAGACTGAAGAGGAATCTGAAGCCTCATCCAGCTCCAGTGATGATGAGGATGATGTAGATGAAAAAGAATTTTGCATGATGGCTATCAATACATCACAGCAAAACTCTGATGAAGAATCAGATTCAGATTCAGAAAGTCAACCAGATGAGGATCAGGTAATCAACTCTTTTGATTTTGATTCTGAAGACTTCAAAGATGAATTTAAGACACTGTGTCTAGATCTATTAAAATCTGAGAAGGAGATAATCTCTCTCAGGAATCAATTATCTGAGCATAGTGTCCTAAACTCAAAGAACCTCAAACTCTCTGAGGAGTTAGAATGCTGTAGGGAGGAGATAGCTTCATTGAAGAATGAACTATCAAAGGCCAAAAAGTTTGAAGAATCCCTAAATGGGAGAAGTATCAGACTGATGGACATCACAAGCACAGTGAACTCTAGATTTAATAGCACACTGGGCTTGGGTGCTTCATCCAGCCAACCTATAATTCTGACAACTCCAATCAAGTTTGTCTCTGACAAAGGAAAGGGAGTAATAGAGGTACCTAGGAAGAATGCAGATCTGTCAGAGAAGAACTCAGTTCAATAGATGGCGTCGAGCAGAGCTCGACGATCGTCGAACAGAGCTCGACGATCTAACTACAGATCGTCGACCTCAGCTCGACGATATCCAAACTCTGAATCTCAGCATAATCGATCTTCGAACGGCGATCGACGATCTGACCCAAGATCGTCGACCTCAGTTCGACGATCGTCGAACAGAGTTCAGGCTTGTGAACACACCTTCAATGGCACATTCAGATTCAATCCTAGAAGCTCCATATCCCAAGGCTTTAATCCCTATACTGAATGGATAGTACCTCCTAGGAGATACCATCCTGAAGGTTATAAGGATCAACCTGGGATGTCCTTTATTTCAGAATTCAAGGGATATCAACCTAGGCCCAAGGTCAACTGGGTCAAAAACAAATAAGTTGTTTTTGTGTAGGTGAAGACCTATCCAGCATCAAACCATCAATGGTATCTGGATAGTGGTTGCTCAAAGCACATGACAGGGGACAAGGACAACTTCACTTCCTTCAAAGCCAAGCTTGGACCCAAAGTAATTTTTGGAGACTCAAGCCTTGGAACTACAAAAGGATATGGTGTAGTCAAAATTGGCCCAGTCACATTCAAGAAGGTGGCATATGTTGAAGGACTCAAGCACAACTTGATAAGTATCAGTCAATTGTGTGATGAAGGATATCAAGTAACCTTCAACAAAGCCATATGCAAAGTCAAGTCTGTGGACAACACAACTGTGTTGACAGGTAACAGAAGAGGTAACATTTACTTAGTGGATTTTCATTCACCAGTGGTAGATATTTGCCTGTTTAATTCCATTTCAAAATCTAATGTGTTATGGCATAAGAGACTAGGACATATTAACCTTAGAACCATTGCTAAGCTATCTAAAGACAACCTTGTTAAAGGACTACCTTCTGGTCCCTACAAGAAGGAAGGACTTTGCAAGGCCTGTCAATTAGGCAAGCAAACTAAAAGTAGTTTTAAATCAATTAATAAGAGTGATTCACCTAGAATTTTGTACCTGTTGCACATGGATCTCTTTGGACCCATATCTGTGCAAAGCCTAGGAGGGAAGTCCTATACTTTAGTGGTTGTGGATGACTTCTCAAGATTCACTTGGGTATTCTTTCTGAGGAAGAAGTCTGATAACTTCAAGTGTTTGACAGATTTTCTCAAATGCATTCAGATTGAGTTCAACACTCACATTGCCCTGATCAGAAGTGATCATGGGACAGAGTTTGATTCTCTTCTCATGCAAGAGTTCTGTCAGAGTAAAGGGATCAGGCACACTTTCTCAGCTCCTAGAACTCCTCAACAAAATGGGGTAGCTGAAAGGAAAAATAGAACACTCATTGAATCTGCAACTACATTATTGGCAGATGCTCACTTACCTCTGTCCTTTTGGGCTGAGGCAGTGAACACCTCCAACTATGTGTTGAACAGAAGCCTGATACACAAGCTGAAGGGCAAGACTCCTTATGAATTGCTCAAAGGGAAGAAACCTAAAATAGGCTATTTCAAAGTTTTTGGTTGCACTTGTTTTATTCATAATAATGACAAGAAATATCTAGCAAAATTCCAAGCTAAAGCTGATGAAGGAGTGTTTCTGGGATACTCCATGATCAGCAAGGCCTATAGAGTTTATAATAAATCTTCCTGTAAAATTGAAGAATCTGTTCATATTATTTTTGATGAAGCTAACATGTCTTTCAAGGAGAAGAATGCTTCTACCATAGAACCTCTGCAGGTACATTCTCTAGCTGAAAACTTGAACAAACTGCAAGTTGCTGAAAAGAATGAGAGCAGTGATGATGAAGAAGAAGTTCAACATCTTGAAAAAAATCATCCTGAAGAGCCAGTTGCTGCTCCACTAGAGGAGACAACAACACAGGCTGGTGAACAATCAACACTCCCTGTTGACTTAGTAACAACAAGAGATCATCCAATCACCCAAGTAATTGGAGAGATCTCAACTGGTGTGCAAACTAGAAGTCAGGTCAACCAAAACCTGATGCACACTTGCTTTCTATCTCAAATTGAGCCTCAATCCATTCAAGATGCAGAGCAAGATCCACACTGGATCATTGCAATGCAAGAGGAGTTGCATCAATTTGAAAGGAACAAGGTTTGGGAACTAGTGCCTAAGCCAAAGGATCATCCCATTGTTGGAACAAAGTGGGTATTCAGGAACAAGCTGGATGATCAAGGAGTTATAGTCAGAAACAAGGCAAGGCTAGTTGCTCAAGGGTACTCTCAACAAGAAGGAATAGACTATGATCAGACATTTGCACCAGTTGCAAGGCTGGAAGCCATCAGGATATTCCTAGCCTATGCTGCCCACAAAGGCTTCAAAGTGTATCAAATGGATGTAAAAAGTGCATTTCTCAATGGGGACATCAAAGAGGAAGTCTATGTTAGACAACCTCCAGGTTTTATCTCTCTAACTCACCCTGATTATGTTTACAAATTGCATAAAGCATTATATGGTCTCAAGCAAGCCCCTAGAGCATGGTATGAGACCCTAGCATGCTTTCTTCTGGAAAATGATTTTGTTAGGGGGAGAGTAGACCAAACTCTTTTTATTAGAACCCATAAGTCCCACACCCTGCTAGTGCAAATTTATGTAGATGACATTATTTTTGGTTCTACTGATTCAAAATTGTGCAAAAAGTTTTCCAAGCTTATGCACTCTAAATTTGAAATGAGTAGCATGGGTGAGTTATCCTTCTTCTTAGGACTGCAAGTCAAGCAACATGCTGAAGGCATATTTATTTCTCAAACCAAGTATGCAAAAGAGCTGGTTAAGAAATTTGGTATGTCTGATGCATCATGTATGAAAACACCCATGCCCTCAAATGCTGTAATAGATGCTGATGAACATGGGAAACCTGTTGATCAGACAACATATAGAGCAATAATTGGCTCTTTATTGTACCTTACAGCTAGTAGGCCTGATATAATGTTTGCCACATGTATTTATGCTAGATTCCAAGTTAGCCCTAGAGAGTCACACTTAATCTTAGTTAAGAGAATTCTTAGGTATGTTAAAAGTTGTCCAAATCTAGGTCTCTGGTATCCAAAAGATTCAGCATTTGATTTAATTGGATTCTCAGATGCTGATTATGCTGGATGCAGAATAGACAGGAAAAGCACCAGTGGAACCTGTCAGTTCCTTGGTGATAGACTTGTCTCTTGGTTCTGTAAGAAACAAACATCTGTGTCAACTTCAACTGCTGAAGCTGAGTATATGGCTGCAGGCAGTTGCTGTTCACAAATATTGTGGATACAGAATCAGCTCTTAGACTATGGCTACAACATAGAGAAGTCTAAAATTTTCTGTGACAATACTAGTGCTATCTCTATAGCACAAAATCCAGTCCTCCATAGTAGGACAAAACACATAGAAATTAGGCATCATTTTCTAAGAGATAATGTAGAGAAAAATAAAATTGAAATTCAATATATTCCTACTGATTTGCAAAGGGGAGATATTTTCACCAAACCTTTGGATGAAAAGAAACACAGTTTCTTCCTAAATCAGTTAGGTATGTTAGATGGAGGAAGCCTTAATTAAATTACAAGATTTTGAAAAGCTAAAACAGACCAAGACTAGGTCAAAAATTTCCCTCTTCTTGTGTCTGTAGAATGAGTTTAGACTCTGAACTGCGCTCGATGTTTTCCCCAAAATCGTCGAACAGAGATCGACGATTTTCCAAAAATCGTCGACCAGAGATCGACGCTTTTGCAGTCGTCGATCTGAGTTCAGAGCCCTCGCTAGAGCTAGGCTTTCTCTCATTCTGATCAGAGGCCGTCGAGCTGAGCTCGACGTTTTTCAACATCGTTGAACGAAGATCGCCGATTTTGAAGACTCTTCAGATTCCCTCTGTAGCCCAAATCGTCGAGCTGAGCTCGACGTTTCGTCGAACTGAGCTTAACGATTTTCCTTTTTCGCGTCGAACCCTAATATAAAATCTTTCTTTCAGCCGTCGTTCTCCCTTTGCGCTTTCATACTCTGCAACTCTCTTTCTTTTCTCTCCAAATTCTCTACGCTTGGTCGTTTTTGGTTTTCTGTTGCAGGTGAATATGGCTGAATCGAGTGCTGTTTTTGCTAAGATGAAGTTCGACACAGGTTTTGACATCGACATAAACTCCTTCGATGGAAGCGACCAGCGCTTCAAGGACATCCTAAACTTATTCCGAGAACAACAGCTGACTCCAATAATGACTACAAGGATGAAGATCGCCTCAGAAGAGATAAAAGAGTGGTGTTTTACCGCAACAGATGAGTCTGAGAATTCTGTTGTCGGCACCATTAAGGGGACTCAGGTATTTCTATCCCCGGCTCTTCTAACAGAAGTCTTTCAACTCAGCACTGGAGAAGACTCCATTGAACTATCTGGAGAGGAGTTTGACACCATGCTGGATAGGATGGGTCACAATGCAGTAAACCCTAATAAGCTGCTGAAGAAAAATCTGGCAATCGAATTTCAATTCCTGGCTGATGTAGTTGGGAAGGTGTTGTTGGCCAAGCATTCAGCCCATGACACCATTTCCAGATATCAGTTCTGCCTGATGGGAGCCTTATTAGACAAGAAACACCTGGACTGGGGCTCCATCTTCTTCACTCTGATTAAGAAGAAGATCAACAAGAATGCAGTTAGTTATGGAAGAATCTTAGGGGTCTTTCTGCACAACAGGTGCCCTGACCTATTAACCTCCTCTGGCATGTTTATCAATGCATCCAAGAGGCTTTCCTGTGCCCTCTTCAGTAAATGGGACAGACAGATTATAAACCCCTCCAGGGCTGCTGCAACACTTCATTCAGGCACAAGGACTATTTTAGTCACTCCTTCAGCAGAAGAGCTGCCTGCTTCCTCCCCTCTTCCAGCCATAACCACCCTAACCACCCAAATTGTCACCTCCTCACCACCAGTATCCACCATAATCATCTCATCCCCAATTACCATTTCCTCACCTATGCCATCCCCTCCTCTATCCACCTCAGAGGAATTCCATCCTCTCTTTTCCTATTCAACCTTCACCAGTCCATCCTTCTCACTTACAGATGACTCCTTCATGGATGATTCACCCTCTACTCCTCCTGAGCCACCCTCCACTTCCTCCTTTCAACAACTGCTCCATGACATTCTCTCTCAACCCTCCTTCACACCATCTCTTACTTCCCCTATCTCCACCTCAATCTCCTCTATCTCCATTATTCCATCTTCTGAACCAACCATTCCCTCTCCACCTTTCTCCACAATTTCAGTTTCAGCCACCATCCTTCCATCTACTTTTGCCTCTACCTCTGCTCAAGCCCCACTTGAGCATGTAGATATTCCTATTTTGGCAGACAGGCTGTATGAGTTGCTAGCTCCCAAGCTGACATCTCTACTGGAGTCTTCCCTGGCTCCACTCCTAAAGCAAGTACAGGAGCTGTCTACCAAGATTGCCTTCCTTTCCTCCTCCCTGGCTATCCCATCTTCTGTGTGCCTTGATTCATCTTTCTCTGAACCAAGGCAGGGGGAGATGCCTTATGAAGAAGTGGTTGTGCCAGCTGCTGATATTATGTCTGCTCCAGCTCCAGCTCTTGGATGTGCTTTTGCACTGAATCTGCAGAGGCTGCTATCTATATTTGATACAGTCCATTTCAGTTGTCTGCCTGAAATTCCTGCTGAAGATTTTTCTAAGGCCATTGTGCCTATAGCTACCTGTGATCCAAGCCATATTGATTCCTACATCAAATCCTGGAAGGCTGTGGATATCTCTGATGCTGATACTAAGGCCACTGTGCCTCTTTCAATTGTTACTAAGGCCACTGTGCCTCCTTTTGTTGAAATTGCTGCTGATGCTACTGCTGACATAGAAATGATTCCAGCAACTGATGCTGATGAAACTGCTTCTGCCTGCTCTGCTGTTGCTCCCTCTCCTCCTGCTCCTGATGTTTCTGCAAAACTTAAAGCTCAAGAAGAGCTTATCAGAAGAATTGATGATCTGTATGATCAACATCAAAGTTCTGAGAGTGACCAATACAGGACTGATTCTGATGATTCTGCTAGAACTATTGCCAAGAAGAAAAAGCCAGAAGTAAAGCAATGATGTCAGTCCCTCCTGCCAAAGCCAAAGACTCAAATGATATTCCATACTACATTCTGCATGACTGCCCAATTTCTGAGCCTTGGATGCAATATTCATAAAATCAACTGAAAGCTATGAAGAAGAAGAGGAAGCTTGACAAATATGAAAAGGGTTCTTCTCAATATCAGCCTCCTCCTCCTCCTCCTCCAGATTCAGGCTCAGGTTCAGCCCTCAAGCTCCAGTCTCCAGACACAGCTCTTCCCAGCATTATCAAAGATCATATCAAAGGGGACAGCATCAAAAAGGATATCAACCCAGAAGGGGTAATTACAGAGGAAATCAAAGAGAACAAAGATTCTATCAAAGGGAAGGACAAGGTCTCCCTGACCCTTCTTCAGGTCCTTTTCCTTACAAGCTGAAAGACACTATTGTTTCCAGGACTCCTTCTACTGTTTCTGAAATCATCAACAGATATGAACCTCCCATTCCTTTTGAAGACCCTGAGAACAACCCTGTATCCTGGACAGCCAGAATGAAAGAATTGGCTGCCCTTGATCAAATAAAAAAGGCCAGAGAACAAGGAAAGGATACTTCAAACATAACTACCTTATCAGAGCAGAGAAAGAAAGAACTGGAAAGATATGCATCAAGGAAATTCTTCAATCCAGAAGATTATATGAAGCTGCACCCAGAGGCTGTTGTTCCAAGGCCCAAATCTCAAACTTCTCTAGGTGCAGAGGATGACAGAAGGTCAAAGAAAGAAAGTCAGAATCCAAATAGAGAAATTTTATTTAAAAAGGGATCTGAAAGGAAGTGAACTGTGTAAGCTAAACATTTCATCCACCTTTGGACATCTGCTGATATTTATCTGTGATCTGCTTTACTGCTATATATCTTCTCTGCATTTTGTATTAGCTTATGTATTGTTGTATGCTTTTCATTTCCTATGATTATCTGTAAGTAGTAATCCTAACCCAAATAGGGGGAGATTGTTGGAACACCCTATTACTAATTTGGGTAAGGATCACTATGCTTGTCTTAGGAATCCCAGTTGACCTAGTTGTATAGTTGAAAAGGTCAACATTAGAGTGAGTCTAGGTCTTAGAACCTAGGTTTGAAGCTGCCCCCAGGATCATTCCAAGATCAAGGTTGAAGAGCTTAGTCTAAGGCAATTTTCGTCGAGCTCAGGTCGACGAATCGTCGAACTCCGTTCGACGCTCTCTGAGCTCATCTTCAATAAATCGTCGTACTCCGGTCGACGATCGTCGAGCTCAGATCGACTATCTGCTTTTGTCTAGCTTCTGCTGAGTCGTCGAACTCCCCTCTACTATCTTCTAGCTCAGTTCGACGATCGTAGAGCTCAGATCGACGTTTTCTGTCTGCTTGTCCATTTGATCTCTGAGCTCAGTTCGACGATCGTCGAGCTCAGATCGACGCTTTCTTTGGAGAGATCGACGCTTTCAGGAATTCAAATGCTGCTGTTCTTTGGAATGTTTTTGAATATTATCAGCATTTATGTCAGAAGATCTCCCAGCCGTTTGTCTTTAATTCTGGAGCAAGTTTCAAAGAATTATTCAGAGAATGTTTGCTGGACTTTCCTCTAGAAGACAAGACTATTTTTGGAAGACATTTATGACTCCCAACGGCTAATTTTGGACAAGGAATCGTCAGAAAATTTATTATTCCTTTCTTCTGTGTTATTAAGTTTTTTAAGGGAATACACACAGAAGTAAACACACAGAATAGAATATACTGATAGCAGAAGAACAACAGAAGAACTGTGACTCAAAAATCTTCTTGCTGACTAAAAAGTGTTCACAATCTCATTACTCCAGACACCTCACCTTCAGCCTTCTTGCTGAAACCATCTTGTGCTGGAGATCAAAGTTTTGAAGACCTATCACCCTAGAGCAAAGCTTCTTTTCCTGAACCTTTCTACATCTCAGGGGGAGCTTTGACTTCATCAATCCACTTGTGCTTCTCTCATTTGATTGAGAACAGAGAAGACACCCTTCATTCTTATTTTTCTTTTCCTGCTGTAAAAGGGTTCTTGAACTCCCTTCAAAAGTTCTGTCTGGTTCTGAGAGCCTTGTCAAAACTCAGTGGTGGCAAGACACCTTATCAAAAAATCTAGTTTTGGTTTTTGGGCACCTTATCAAAAGCTCATTGGTGTCAGGACACCTGATCAACTCATCCTGAGTGGATTCCTACCAAGGGTGGTAGAAGAGTGGATGTACCCAGGTTTTTGGGGAACCACTATAATTCCTTGTGTCTTCTGGTTTGTTTGTGTGATTTGTTTGCTGTGTGCTGTGCTTTTTACTTCTTAGCTTTTAACATTTTTACTAGCACTCTACACTATATCATAAATTAAATTTTATATGTGCTGTTCATTTCAACTGTGAAAAATTATTTTAAAATACTCTATTCACCCCCCCTCTAGAGTTGAGATAGATCTTAGCCTCACTTTCAATTGGTATCAGAGGCAGGTTGGTTGCTCATACAGGCTAACACCTGAACCAAAAGATCCTTGATAAGATCAATCTCTTAAGGGGATTATTTTCTCTACATCTTCTTTTTATTTAAAGACATGGCACATAACAAAGATTATGCAAGCACCAGACCACCAGTGTGCAACCTTTCTAAGTTTGCACTCTGGAAGGCAAGGATTAGATTATACATGAATTCTATTGATGAAGACATTTTCAATTCTGTCTTGACAGTTTGTCCAACTCCACCAGCAAGCTCAAGTTCAAATGCTGTCCCACCTCCTTCTGGAACAGATGCAGATATAAAGAAGTGGAAGACTGCAGATGCTAAGGCTATGAACATCTTAGCCCAAATAATGTCTGATGAAATCTTTCAGAAGGTAGCTGAATGCCACTCAGCCAAAGAAATCTGGGACAAACTCTCTGAAATTGTCTCAGGATCTGCTGATGAAAGGAAAGATAGAAGATCTCATCTGATAAGCCAATATGAGAACTTCAAAAAGGGAGAAGCTGAATCAGTGGCTGACATGTACAATAGACTAAGTCTAATTGTCAATGAGCTAAAAACCCTAGACAAAGAAATCTCACTGACTGAGCTAAATGACAAAATCCTGATGTGCTTCCCCAGCACTTGGGATTCAAGAATCTGGCCAATTAAGGATGCCAGAAGTTTGAATGAGATTACTACTGAAGCTCTCCTGGGCAAGCTCAAATCCTATGAGCTGCTCATTAAAAATAGAGAAGAAGAACAAAAGGCTATCTCTCCAGCTACAAGGAAAGAAAAGACCATAGCTTTCAAAGCTGTAGAAGAGGAGCCTGAAGATAAAGCTACAGGAAATGATGAGCTCATAAGTCTTCTAGCCAAAAGATTCTACAAGATGGCCAGAAAAGACTTCAGAAAGAAACCATACAAGGGTCATGATAAACCAAGGTATGATAAATCAAATAACACTAAAGAAATCATATGCTTTGGTTGCAGGAAACCAGGCCATATTGTGCCTGACTGTCCAGAAAACAAGAATAAGGACAAAAGGGAAAGAAGAGAAAGAAGAAAAGAAAAGGATTACAAGAAGAATAGCTCAGACAAAGCCTCCTCCAGCAAGAACAAACATACAAGGAAGGGCTTTGTTGCTGAAACATGGAGTGAGACTGAAGAGGAATCTGAAGCCTCATCCAGCTCCAGTGATGATGAGGATGATGTAGATGAAAAAGAATTTTGCATGATGGCTATCAATACATCACAGCAAAACTCTGATGAAGAATCAGATTCAGATTCAGAAAGTCAACCAGATGAGGATCAGGTAATCAACTCTTTTGATTTTGATTCTGAAGACTTCAAAGATGAATTTAAGACACTGTGTCTAGATCTATTAAAATCTGAGAAGGAGATAATCTCTCTCAGGAATCAATTATCTGAGCATAGTGTCCTAAACTCAAAGAACCTCAAACTCTCTGAGGAGTTAGAATGCTGTAGGGAGGAGATAGCTTCATTGAAGAATGAACTATCAAAGGCCAAAAAGTTTGAAGAATCCCTAAATGGGAGAAGTATCAGACTGATGGACATCACAAGCACAGTGAACTCTAGATTTAATAGCACACTGGGCTTGGGTGCTTCATCCAGCCAACCTATAATTCTGACAACTCCAATCAAGTTTGTCTCTGACAAAGGAAAGGGAGTAATAGAGGTACCTAGGAAGAATGCAGATCTGTCAGAGAAGAACTCAGTTCAACAGATGGCATCGAGCAGAGCTCGACGATCGTCGAACAGAGCTCGACGATCTAACTACAGATCGTCGACCTCAGCTCGACGATATCCAAACTCTGAATCTCAGCATAATCGATCTTCGAACGGCGATCGACGATCTGACCCAAGATCGTCGACCTCAGTTCGACGATCGTCGAACAGAGTTCAGGCTTGTGAACACACCTTCAATGGCACATTCAGATTCAATCCTAGAAGCTCCATATCCCAAGGCTTTAATCCCTATACTGAATGGATAGTACCTCCTAGGAGATACCATCCTGAAGGTTATAAGGATCAACCTGGGATGTCCTTTATTTCAGAATTCAAGGGATATCAACCTAGGCCCAAGGTCAACTGGGTCAAAAACAAATAAGTTGTTTTTGTGTAGGTGAAGACCTATCCAGCATCAAACCATCAATGGTATCTGGATAGTGGTTGCTCAAAGCACATGACAGGGGACAAGGACAACTTCACTTCCTTCAAAGCCAAGCTTGGACCCAAAGTAATTTTTGGAGACTCAAGCCTTGGAACTACAAAAGGATATGGTGTAGTCAAAATTGGCCCAGTCACATTCAAGAAGGTGGCATATGTTGAAGGACTCAAGCACAACTTGATAAGTATCAGTCAATTGTGTGATGAAGGATATCAAGTAACCTTCAACAAAGCCATATGCAAAGTCAAGTCTGTGGACAACACAACTGTGTTGACAGGTAACAGAAGAGGTAACATTTACTTAGTGGATTTTCATTCACCAGTGGTAGATATTTGCCTGTTTAATTCCATTTCAAAATCTAATGTGTTATGGCATAAGAGACTAGGACATATTAACCTTAGAACCATTGCTAAGCTATCTAAAGACAACCTTGTTAAAGGACTACCTTCTGGTCCCTACAAGAAGGAAGGACTTTGCAAGGCCTGTCAATTAGGCAAGCAAACTAAAAGTAGTTTTAAATCAATTAATAAGAGTGATTCACCTAGAATTTTGTACCTGTTGCACATGGATCTCTTTGGACCCATATCTGTGCAAAGCCTAGGAGGGAAGTCCTATACTTTAGTGGTTGTGGATGACTTCTCAAGATTCACTTGGGTATTCTTTCTGAGGAAGAAGTCTGATAACTTCAAGTGTTTGACAGATTTTCTCAAATGCATTCAGATTGAGTTCAACACTCACATTGCCCTGATCAGAAGTGATCATGGGACAGAGTTTGATTCTCTTCTCATGCAAGAGTTCTGTCAGAGTGAAGGGATCAGGCACACTTTCTCAGCTCCTAGAACTCCTCAACAAAATGGGGTAGCTGAAAGGAAAAATAGAACACTCATTGAATCTGCAACTACATTATTGGCAGATGCTCACTTACCTCTGTCCTTTTGGGCTGAGGCAGTGAACACCTCCAACTATGTGTTGAACAGAAGCCTGATACACAAGCTGAAGGGCAAGACTCCTTATGAATTGCTCAAAGGGAAGAAACCTAAAATAGGCTATTTCAAAGTTTTTGGTTGCACTTGTTTTATTCATAATAATGACAAGAAATATCTAGCAAAATTCCAAGCTAAAGCTGATGAAGGAGTGTTTCTGGGATACTCCATGATCAGCAAGGCCTATAGAGTTTATAATAAATCTTCCTGTAAAATTGAAGAATCTGTTCATATTATTTTTGATGAAGCTAACATGTCTTTCAAGGAGAAGAATGCTTCTACCATAGAACCTCTGCAGGTACATTCTCTAGCTGAAGACTTGAACAAACTGCAAGTTGCTGAAAAGAATGAGAGCAGTGATGATGAAGAAGAAGTTCAACATCTTGAAGAAAATCATCCTGAAGAGCCAGTTGCTGCTCCACTAGAGGAGACAACAACACAGGCTGGTGAACAATCAACACTCCCTGTTGACTTAGTAACAACAAGAGATCATCCAATCACCCAAGTAATTGGAGAGATCTCAACTGGTGTGCAAACTAGAAGTCAGGTCAACCAAAACCTGATGCACACTTGCTTTCTATCTCAAATTGAGCCTCAATCCATTCAAGATGCAGAGCAAGATCCACACTGGATCATTGCAATGCAAGAGGAGTTGCATCAATTTAAAAGGAACAAGGTTTGGGAACTAGTGCCTAAGCCAAAGGATCATCCCATTGTTGGAACAAAGTGGGTATTCAGGAACAAGCTGGATGATCAAGGAGTTATAGTCAGAAACAAGGCTAGGCTAGTTGCTCAAGGGTACTCTCAACAAGAAGGAATAGACTATGATCAGACATTTGCACCAGTTGCAAGGCTGGAAGCCATCAGGATATTCCTAGCCTATGCTGCCCACAAAGGCTTCAAAGTGTATCAAATGGATGTAAAAAGTGCATTTCTCAATGGGGACATCAAAGAGGAAGTCTATGTTAGACAACCTCCAGGTTTTATCTCTCTAACTCACCCTGATTATGTTTACAAATTGCATAAAGCATTATATGGTCTCAAGCAAGCCCCTAGAGCATGGTATGAGACCCTAGCATGCTTTCTTCTGGAAAATGATTTTGTTAGGGGGAGAGTAGACCAAACTCTTTTTATTAGAACCCATAAGTCCCACACCCTGCTAGTGCAAATTTATGTAGATGACATTATTTTTGGTTCTACTGATTCAAAATTGTGCAAAAAGTTTTCCAAGCTTATGCACTCTAAATTTGAAATGAGTAGCATGGGTGAGTTATCCTTCTTCTTAGGACTGCAAGTCAAGCAACATGCTGAAGGCATATTTATTTCTCAAACCAAGTATGCAAAAGAGCTGGTTAAGAAATTTGGTATGTCTGATGCATCATGTATGAAAACACCCATGCCCTCAAATGCTGTAATAGATGCTGATGAACATGGGAAACCTGTTGATCAGACAACATATAGAGCAATAATTGGCTCTTTATTGTACCTTACAGCTAGTAGGCCTGATATAATGTTTGCCACATGTATTTATGCTAGATTCCAAGTTAGCCCTAGAGAGTCACACTTAATCTTAGTTAAGAGAATTCTTAGGTATGTTAAAAGTTGTCCAAATCTAGGTCTCTGGTATCCAAAAGATTCAGCATTTGATTTAACTGGATTCTCAGATGCTGATTATGCTGGATGCAGAATAGACAGGAAAAGCACCAGTGGAACCTGTCAGTTCCTTGGTGATAGACTTGTCTCTTGGTTCTGTAAGAAACAAACATCTGTGTCAACTTCAACTGCTGAAGCTGAGTATATGGCTGCAGGCAGTTGCTGTTCACAAATATTGTGGATACAGAATCAGCTCTTAGACTATGGCTACAACATAGAGAAGTCTAAAATTTTCTGTGACAATACTAGTGCTATCTCTATAGCACAAAATCCAGTCCTCCATAGTAGGACAAAACACATAGAAATTAGGCATCATTTTCTAAGAGATAATGTAGAGAAAAATAAAATTGAAATTCAATATATTCCTACTGATTTGCAAAGGGGAGATATTTTCACCAAACCTTTGGATGAAAAGAAACACAGTTTCTTCCTAAATCAGTTAGGTATGTTAGATGGAGGAAGCCTTAATTAAATTACAAGATTTTGAAAAGCTAAAACAGACCAAGACTAGGTCAAAAATTTCCCTCTTCTTGTGTCTGTAGAATGAGTTTAGACTCTGAACTGCGCTCGACGTTTTCCCCAAAATCGTCGAACAGAGATCGACGATTTTCCAAAATCGTCGACCAGAGATCGACGCTTTTGCAGTCGTCGATCTGAGTTCAGAGCCCTCGCTAGAGCTAGGCTTTCTCTCATTCTGATCAGAGGCCGTCGAGCTGAGCTCGACGTTTTTCAACATCGTTGAACGAAGATCGCCGATTTTGAAGACTCTTCAGATTCCCTCTGTAGCCCAAATCGTCGAGCTGAGCTCGACGTTTCGTCGAACTGAGCTTAACGATTTTCCTTTTTCGCGTCGAACCCTAATATAAAATCTTTCTTTCAGCCGTCGTTCTCCCTTTGCGCTTTCATACTCTGCAACTCTCTTTCTTTTCTCTCCAAATTCTCTACGCTTGGTCGTTTTTGGTTTTCTGTTGCAGGTGAATATGGCTGAATCGAGTGCTGTTTTTGCTAAGATGAAGTTCGACACAGGTTTTGACATCGACATAAACTCCTTCGATGGAAGCGACCAGCGCTTCAAGGACATCCTAAACTTATTCCGAGAACAACAGCTGACTCCAATAATGACTACAAGGATGAAGATCGCCTCAGAAGAGATAAAAGAGTGGTGTTTTACCGCAACAGACGAGTCTGAGAATTCTGTTGTCGGCACCATTAAGGGGACTCAGGTATTTCTATCCCCGGCTCTTCTAACAGAAGTCTTTCAACTCAGCACTGGAGAAGACTCCATTGAACTATCTGGAGAGGAGTTTGACACCATGCTGGATAGGATGGGTCACAATGCAGTAAACCCTAATAAGCTGCTGAAGAAAAATCTGGCAATCGAATTTCAATTCCTGGCTGATGTAGTTGGGAAGGTGCTGTTGGCCAAGCATTCAGCCCATGACATCATTTCCAGATATCAGTTCTGCCTGATGGGAGCCTTATTAGACAAGAAACACCTGGACTGGGGCTCCATCTTCTTCACTCTGATTAAGAAGAAGATCAACAAGAATGCAGTTAGTTATGGAAGAATCTTAGGGGTCTTTCTGCACAACAGGTGCCCTGACCTATTAACCTCCTCTGGCATGTTTATCAATGCATCCAAGAGGCTTTCCTGTGCCCTCTTCAGTAAATGGGACAGACAGATTATAAACCCCTCCAGGGCTGCTGCAACACTTCATTCAGGCACAAGGACTATTTTAGTCACTCCTTCAGCAGAAGAGCTGCCTGCTTCCTCCCCTCTTCCAGCCATAACCACCCTAACCACCCAAATTGTCACCTCCTCACCACCAGTATCCACCATAATCATCTCATCCCCAATTACCATTTCCTCACCTATGCCATCCCCTCCTCTATCCACCTCAGAGGAATTCCATCCTCTCTTTTCCTATTCAACCTTCACCAGTCCATCCTTCTCACTTACAGATGACTCCTTCATGGATGATTCACCCTCTACTCCTCCTGAGCCACCCTCCACTTCCTCCTTTCAACAACTGCTCCATGACATTCTCTCTCAACCCTCCTTCACACCATCTCTTACTTCCCCTATCTCCACCTCAATCTCCTCTATCTCCATTATTCCATCTTCTGAACCAACCATTCCCTCTCCACCTTTCTCCACAATTTCAGTTTCAGCCACCATCCTTCCATCTACTTTTGCCTCTACCTCTGCTCAAGCCCCACTTGAGCATGTAGATATTCCTATTTTGGCAGACAGGCTGTATGAGTTGCTAGCTCCCAAGCTGACATCTCTACTGGAGTCTTCCCTGGCTCCACTCCTAAAGCAAGTACAGGAGCTGTCTACCAAGATTGCCTTCCTTTCCTCCTCCCTGGCTATCCCATCTTCTGTGTGCCTTGATTCATCTTTCTCTGAACCAAGGCAGGGGGAGATGCCTTATGAAGAAGTGGTTGTGCCAGCTGCTGATATTATGTCTGCTCCAGCTCCAGCTCTTGGATGTGCTTTTGCACTGAATCTGCAGAGGCTGCTATCTATATTTGATACAGTCCATTTCAGTTGTCTGCCTGAAATTCCTGCTGAAGATTTTTCTAAGGCCATTGTGCCTATAGCTACCTGTGATCCAAGCCATATTGATTCCTACATCAAATCCTGGAAGGCTGTGGATATCTCTGATGCTGATACTAAGGCCACTGTGCCTCTTTCAATTGTTACTAAGGCCACTGTGCCTCCTTTTGTTGAAATTGCTGCTGATGCTACTGCTGACATAGAAATGATTCCAGCAACTGATGCTGATGAAACTGCTTCTGCCTGCTCTGCTGTTGCTCCCTCTCCTCCTGCTCCTGATGTTTCTGCAAAACTTAAAGCTCAAGAAGAGCTTATCAGAAGAATTGATGATCTGTATGATCAACATCAAAGTTCTGAGAGTGACCAATACAGGACTGATTCTGATGATTCTGCTAGAACTATTGCCAAGAAGAAAAGCCAGAAGTAAAGCAATGATGTCAGTCCCTCCTGCCAAAGCCAAAGACTCAAATGATATTCCATACTACATTCTGCATGACTGCCCAATTTCTGAGCCTTGGATGCAATATTCATAAAATCAACTGAAAGCTATGAAGAAGAAGAGGAAGCTTGACAAATATGAAAAGGGTTCTTCTCAATATCAGCCTCCTCCTCCTCCTCCTCCAGATTCAGGCTCAGGTTCAGCCCCTCAAGCTCCAGTCTCCAGACACAGCTCTTCCCAGCATTATCAAAGATCATATCAAAGGGGACAGCATCAAAAAGGATATCAACCCAGAAGGGGTAATTACAGAGGAAATCAAAGAGAACAAAGATTCTATCAAAGGGAAGGACAAGGTCTCCCTGACCCTTCTTCAGGTCCTTTTCCTTACAAGCTGAAAGACACTATTGTTTCCAGGACTCCTTCTACTGTTTCTGAAATCATCAACAGATATGAACCTCCCATTCCTTTTGAAGACCCTGAGAACAACCCTGTATCCTGGACAGCCAGAATGAAAGAATTGGCTGGCCTTGATCAAATAAAAAAGGCCAGAGAACAAGGAAAGGATACTTCAAACATAACTACCTTATCAGAGCAGAGAAAGAAAGAACTGGAAAGATATGCATCAAGGAAATTCTTCAATCCAGAAGATTATATGAAGCTGCACCCAGAGGCTGTTGTTCCAAGGCCCAAATCTCAAACTTCTCTAGGTGCAGAGGATGACAGAAGGTCAAAGAAAGAAAGTCAGAATCCAAATAGAGAAATTTTATTTAAAAAGGGATCTGAAAGGAAGTGAACTGTGTAAGCTAAACATTTCATCCACCTTTGGACATCTGCTGATATTTATCTGTGATCTACTTTACTGCTATATATCTTCTCTGCATTTTGTATTAGCTTATGTATTGTTGTATGCTTTTCATTTCCTATGATTATCTGTAAGTAGTAATCCTAACCCAAATAGGGGAGATTGTTGGAACACCCTATTACTAATTTGGGTAAGGATCACTATGCTTGTCTTAGGAATCCCAGTTGACCTAGTTGTATAGTTGAAAAGGTCAACATTAGAGTGAGTCTAGGTCTTAGAACCTAGGTTTGAAGCTGCCCCCAGGATCATTCCAAGATCAAGGTTGAAGAGCTTAGTCTAAGGCAATTTTCGTCGAGCTCAGGTCGACGAATCGTCGAACTCCGTTCGACGCTCTCTGAGCTCATCTTCAATAAATCGTCGTACTCCGGTCGACGATCGTCGAGCTCAGATCGACTATCTGCTTTTGTCTAGCTTCTGCTGAGTCGTCGAACTCCCCTCTACTATCTTCTAGCTCAGTTCGACGATCGTAGAGCTCAGATCGACGTTTTCTGTCTGCTTGTCCATTTGATCTCTGAGCTCAGTTCGACGATCGTCGAGCTCAGATCGACGCTTTCTTTGGAGAGATCGACGCTTTCAGGAATTCAAATGCTGTTGTTCTTTGGAATGTTTTTGAATATTATCAGCATTTATGTCAGAAGATCTCCCAGCCGTTTGTCTTTAATTCTGGAGCAAGTTTCAAAGAATTATTCAGAGAATGTTTGCTGGACTTTCCTCTAGAAGACAAGACTATTTTTGGAAGACATTTATGACTCCCAACGGCTAATTTTGGACAAGGAATCGTCAGAAAATTTATTATTCCTTTCTTCTGTGTTATTAAGTTTTTTAAGGGAATACACACAGAAGTAAACACACAGAATAGAATATACTGATAGCAGAAGAACAACAGAAGAAACTGTGACTCAAAAATCTTCTTGCTGACTGAAAAGTGTTCACAATCTCATTACTCCAGACACCTCACCTTCAGCCTTCTTGCTGAAACCATCTTGTGCTGGAGATCAAAGTTTTGAAGACCTATCACCCTAGAGCAAAGCTTCTTTTCCTGAACCTTTCTACATCTCAGGGGGAGCTTTGACTTCATCAATCCACTTGTGCTTCTCTCATTTGATTGAGAACAGAGAAGACACCCTTCATTCTTATTTTTCTTTTCCTGCTGTAAAAGGGTTCTTGAACTCCCTTCAAAAGTTCTGTCTAGTTCTGAGAGCCTTGTCAAAACTCAGTGGTGGCAAGACACCTTATCAAAAAATCTAGTTTTGGTTTTTGGGCACCTTATCAAAAGCTCATTGGTGTCAGGACACCTGATCAACTCATCCTGAGTGGATTCCTACCAAGGGTGGTAGAAGAGTGGATGTACCCAGGTTTTTGGGGAACCACTATAATTCCTTGTGTCTTCTGGTTTGTTTGTGTGATTTGTTTGCTGTGTGCTGTGCTTTTTACTTCTTAGCTTTTAACATTTTTACTAGCACTCTACACTATATCATAAATTAAATTTTATATGTGCTGTTCATTTCAACTGTGAAAAATTATTTTAAAATACTCTATTCACCCCCCCTCTAGAGTTGAGATAGATCTTAGCCTCACTTTCATGCTGGATGTCACTCGAGGGAGTCTTACCCTCTCCGGGAGTTATTCAAAAAGATCGATCTTTTCCTGAGGGTGTGAAGAACAAAGCCCTTACAGGCGAGTTGGAGTTCGCGAGCCCAGCTCGACAGAAAGAAGGCGAGTCGGGCCCTATGCATCTTTTGGAGGAGGCGAGCTCCAGCGATACACTCCCCCCCCCCACATTCTTACTTAACTTTTTTACGGTACTGGCTTGACATGGGCAAGGAAGGAGACAGCTCGCGAGCGAGCTGGGTGAAGACGAGCCCTAGCACGGTGAGTGGTCCCCCGGGTTGCCTAGAGGGGGCGAGCTCTCAGGATCAGTTCATGAGTACGAGTACTAGCATGCATTCTAACGGCAGGTTCTATCCTAATACAGTTCCTCAAGGAGGAGAGCTCGCATGCGAACATATCGCATTAAGAAGGTGCAAGAAAAAGAAGATAGGAGAATATGTTTTGCATTATCAATATTTTAGTTACAAAAAAGGAGCTCGCCTAGGCGAGGTTACAAAAAGGGGGGAAGAAAATTGCACACAAAAGAAAGGAAAAGGGGATGGTCAGCTCTTGCCTCCTACCCCGGATTGGCGATCTTCGCCCGCTCCTCCAAATGAATCATCCTTGTAATCCTTCCCGAAGAGCAGATCGAAGTTGTCTTCCTTCTCGCTGGGCGGAGTGGACTGGAACAGACTGCATGTCCTTCATGATCTGCAGGGTACATTTGGCAAAATTCGATCGAGTTAACTCGCAGCCTTTCCACGACCTCAGCCTCGCCGAAGATCCTCGGGCTCTTGTATGGGAAGAGGGGCTCGTTGCCGCCCAGATGGAGAAAGGCTTCCGCCTGACGGATGATCTCGCCATGGAGCCCCTTGTTCTCCTCGCTCAGCTTCGCATTATTCCCCTCCAGCTCGGCGGTGTGAGCCTCTAACTCGGCAGCGCGAGCCTCTGGTGTGACGGAGTGAGCATGAAGCCGGTTGTTTTCTTCCTCCAGCCCGATGGCACGAGTCCGCAGCTCCCTAGCGGCCTCGGTATCCTATGAGGCAAAACGGGTAAGTAAATCTAAGGCGGAAAAATTCCAAGTAAAAAGAGAAAGGGGGATCAGTTCTTACCAGCCCGCCAACGCCTTTGGCGAGTAGATCCTCGGCAATGTCGAGCCTCCTCTCCAAGTTGATGACCTTGTCCTGGGCAACGTCGCGCTTCTGCTCAGCCTTCTACAGGAGGTGGATGAGGTTGAAGCTGTGACGGACCACCATGTGGTGTAGCTCCAGTGCCCGCATATGGGCTTGCAAGCCCTCATGGCCGAGTTGGCACAGGGTCATGCGCTTGTAGGCCGCAGCATCCTCGCTCCCGTAGAGGCCGAAGCCGAGCGCGTAGGCGTGACCGGAGAAAAGCTGGCGGTCAGTCCAAGAGGGTTGGAGGGTGGAGACGGAGATCCGGTGGGCCGACTTGTCCCATTGGACTATGGGCTTGCCATCCAAATCCTTCCACCTTCCCCCAAGGCCGAAAAGGGGGTGACTCTTCGGCGTACCCGGCTCGCGGGCTGAGGTCTTCTTGACCGCAGGGGGAGCGGAGGGCTCGCCTCCTTCCTATCCTTTGTAAGTTGTCTCCTTTAGCGGGCTCTCCGGCGAACCATCCGGGGAGGGCTCGGGCGAGCTCATGTATTTTGGTTTTTGATGTTGTTGTTGTCTTGCCCGAGAAACCACCACCGCCTTCAAATTCTTCTACGGCGGATGACGGCGAGGCGACTTGGACCCCGCGGGGTCAACCTGCTTCTTGCCAGATGAGGGCTTGGACGATGATAGCTCATCTCGGCAGGTGGCTGCAGCCGCTTTCTCATGGGCGAGGGGGTCAGGGAGTAGCCCCGAGTCCACGAAGGGCGGGTTCTCGGGGATCAGTCGCTCCCCTACACAAGAAACTTGGTCAGAAAAATTCTATTTTTTCGGAGATCTCGGAAAGAGGAGAAGTATGAAGTATACCTTCGCCGGGATGGACAGGGAGGAGCGAGTCGAGGCCCTTTCGGAGGAAGGCGACCTCGAAGTCCTTGTGAAGGAATAACTTATGGAGCTCGGCATCGTTGCAAGACACACTGGGGGCGGTACACCTCCTCGCCCTTCTGTTGTGGCGAGTATGGGACGTTGTCGAGGTCGCCCTTTATGAAGACGATCTTTGTCATCCAGTTGTGATGCTTGTTTGCGATCTCGCGAATTCTAATGAAGGAGCCCCCGAAGTAGGCGATGCCATCGGGAGTCGCCTTGTAGGTGAAGATTTTCCTGAACACGGTCAGGTTGAAATTTATTCACTCCCTACAGAGGAAGCACGCGAACACCACCATCATGGCAATCGCAATCGAGTTGAGTTGAGCGGGCACCGCACCGTAGTATTTAAGGATCTGGAGGATCTCCGGCCAGAGTGGTAAGCGCAACCCCACCTCGAAATGCGAGATGGGGAAGGCGAGCTCCTGGGGGTAGAACGTGTTGATGGCCATGACCTCCCTGGGCCGGCGCGCCTCAAAACCGGTGGGCACAAAGCCGGCAGCGAACTCTGCGAACTCCTCCTCAGTCATGCTCCCCTCGAAGAAGCAGTAGTCGGTGAAGTGCTGAGCATATTTGGAGCGGCCGTCAGAATCGGGATTGGTCTTACCCATGCTCTCAGAAAAATTAGGGCGCGAGTACCAGTAAGAAAAAAGGCAAGAAGAAGGAGGGGATGAAGGCAATAAAAGTGGTAAGTCGGGGGTAGGTGAGGGGCCTATTTATAGAAAAAAGAGTCCAAGGCTGAGCTAACCGATCAGTCCAGCTCGCCTGACTCAGCTCGCCGACTCAAGCTCGCCGACTTCCAAGATCTGTCCTATCACATGCTGAACTGAAGGATAATATATTTGAATAGTAGACAGTAAAATCTAAGAATATTCTAAGTTATTACAGACCATGGGAGAATATTGTCCAGAAAAATCAAAAGCAACAAGTTCAGTATGTGCGAGCTGAGGGGGCAAGAGGCGAGTGCCGGTAGGCTCGGCAAGGGAGCCATTTCTATCTACCCCGGTCTTGCATCTCTTTCCTCGTAGGTCGCCGCGAGTTGCGGAGCTCGCGAATCCACCCCAAGCTCCTCTGAGCGATCTGGAGGCCCTCTTCGATCTCATCCAGGAGCCGAGAAGGGGTTGTCACCTTGCCTGCCGGCCTCCTCACCTCGTCAGCAAGATGCACATAGTCGCGTTGCAATGCCTCATTGTCCTCCTGCACCTTACGCAGCCCGCGTACCAGCTTTTTGAAGAGCCTTATCCCCCTCCTTATCAGCTCGTCGTTCTCCACCTCAGAACCCAGAAAGGAGTCTAGCGAGCCTGGAGAAGGGAGCGGCGAATAGCGGGCTGGCCCCAAAGAATTGTCAGCCTCAGACTGACTAGGAGCTGCAAAGGCAGTGAAACATTAGTGCGAAGGGAGAGCACCCCAGGAAAATCACGAGATAAGAATTTTCGAAGTTCAACTTGCCTGACGAGCTCGGCACCTCAAAATAAATATGGGGCGAAGGCAGCCTCAGATTTTTGTCGCGGCCCGGAGGGTGAGTTCTTGGCGGGAGGAGGCTGAAGTTTGGCACGAGGATGACCTCAGCACCTCACCCCATAGTCCCAGCGAGTTGTTGAGAGAAGGAGGCGCGGGCTAGCGAATCCGGCCTCTGCGAGTCCAGCCCTAGAGTACCAAAGGGAGGGGACGGGTCCCACAGACGAACCTCCAGACTTTTAAACTGCGGGTTGTCCGGAAGGGTCTTGGCCCGCGGCGAGGTGACCTCGCCGTCCCCCCGTCGGCTGTCCGGGTCGGTGCAGAGATCGATGAAGTTTTTCTCCTTCTTAGGGGCGGGCAAAGTGGAGGAGCCGGCCTCAGGCTCCAAGGTTATTTTCAAGTCATGGAATATGTTCTCGGCCGCTGAGGGAAATGGCTTCGCCCTCTTAGCAGAATTGAGCTCTGCCGGATCGCTTTGCGGGATACTAACAAGAATCACGGTCAGGCCGGCAACGCGAGCAGAGGAGACCTCGTGAACCCTGACGAGCCTCTCTTGGATCTCCTTGGGGATAGGCATCTCGATAAGTTTAGAGCAAAGGGAATGACAAAGGTCACCCAGATACGCAGGTGCATATTTATAGCCACTGGTGGACCCCACCGAAAGATTCTCTAGCGCCTGCCACACTCGCCGAATCCCATGGGGTTAGTTGTTTCTTTCCGAGCTTGTGCCAACCTCGCAAAGAGCGGAGATTGTGTACAATCCCGTATCTGGCGAGTGGGTCAGCATGAGTCAGATCATCTAAATCGGGCAGTTTGAGTCCCTGGGTGAGCTCGACAGGAGGGGAGAACTCGGCAGCCCCCGACTCGCCCTGGCGGGGGGGGATGTTTTTGAGAGGCGAGCTTGCACTGGCCAAACCCTGATCATCGAGCTTTGATCGTTCGTCGAGCTCTGGCCGTTCGTCGAGCTCTGGGCTGTTCATCGAGCTCTGGCCGTTTGTCGGGCTCTGGCCATTCGTCGAGCTCTGGGCCGATCGTCGAGCTCTGGTCATTCATCGAGCTCTGGCCTGATAGTTTAACTTTCAAGGCAGCCTAAACACCTAGAGGGGGGGGGGGTGAATAGGTTCTGCTTCTCTTTCTAAAACTTCTAGGCAGAATTCAATTCACTAACTAATATAATAAACACAGCAATCACAGAAAACAAAACATCACAGATTGCACTATGTTTTATAGTGGTTCCCCAAGGTCTGGGTACATCCACTTTCCCCCTTCACCTATCTAACAGTATGCTAGATTCGGCCAACTTCCACTTATCTCAGATCAATAGATCTTACAACTCAGAATCCAACTGGTTCCTACAACTCAGGCACAACTGCCCTACCTCAGCCTTGCCCCAAGGCCTACAACTCAGAGAATATCCTTCTCCTACACTCAGGCAAACAGCCCTACCACTCAGAGTTCAACACTCTTACACTCAGCCTTTATAACCTAGGCTTACAACTCAGATCTGTATAAACAGATCCTACAGAAATATAGAAAAGATTGTTTTAATTGTCTTGCCAAAGTTGAGAGAGAAAAGGACAATGACAATTCTTGATCAGCTGATGCAATCAACTGTTTCTTAGCCTTCTTCAAAGCTTCTTGAAAATGTACTTAGCTGAGTTGATTCCAAACAGCTTCTTGAGAATCCACTGGTGGATTCTTTCTTCTTCTTCAAATTCTGACTTGATCTCTCTCTATCCAGAACTTTGAATGATTCTTCTGAATTCTGATTAGAACTCTTCTTAGATCTATCCTTAGATAGTCTTCTTAGATCTCCCGGAGAAGATCTTCTTAGTGCCTAGCACTTTCTTGAAATGAGTAGAATTGTAATCCTTCTCCACTTTCTGATCCAATGTATTTCAAAAGGTCAGTTCTATATGTTGTTTTTTTTTCTCCTTCTGAATCTGTCTATTTATAGACATTCTTCATGGTAACCGGCTGATCCGGTTTCTAACCGTTTTCTGACAAGTCTGACAACTTCAGTTAACCGGTGATAACCCACAGCTGTCAAGTCTTCAAACAAGTCCTGTGCCTTAGTCTTGAATCACAAGTTGTTGAAACAGTCTGTCAGAAAGTGTCGAGACAATCTGTCTATTTGTGTCGACATAATTGACTTTGGTGTCGACACAGTCTTCAGTGATGTCGACTAAGTTGCCTTTGAGTCGACACAGCTTCTTCTGCAAATAACTTGATCTTGACTCTTCAGTGTGTCGACACAAGTCCTGTGTGTCGACACAATTGTTGTAGAATCATAACTTTAGTAAGTGTCGACTTAGCCTTCAGGTGTCGACACATTCATTTTTTTTTAACTCTGCTATAATGTGTCGACTTAATCACAATGTGTCGACACATTCTGCTGGTGTCGACTAACTTGAGGTCGACTATTTTCTTCTGTGTCGACACATTCAGATGATGTCGACAATCTTGAGATCGACTATACTCTTCTGTGTCGACACATTCTCCCAATGTTTGAGGTCGACGCTTTTCTTCTGTGTCGACACAATTTCCCAGTATTGTGTCGACTCTTTTCTTCTGTGTCGACACAATTTCCCAGTGTTGTGTCGACTCTCTTCTTCTGTGTGTCGACACTGCTTCCTTTATGTCGACACTTGGACTTAGAATTTTTTCTGCATACTTTATCAATTCTCCACCTGCACATGTCAACTTAAAACAACATCAAATACACCTTGATGTATATCATTGAGCTAAGTTGGGCTTCTTCAAATCAGGTACACATTTTCCAATGTACCCAACAATCTCCCCCTATTTGGAGAAGTCATAACCCCTATAGCCAATGATATACACCATTTATAAACAGTACTAAATGATGATTAATGACATAGCAGGAATACTTTAATATAAACAGAATATAACATAGAATAATTCATCACAGAATGCACATTATAATATGCCAAACAACATTTTGTTTATAACAGGGTAATGTTTGATTACAAAGTTTTACATTTGATGATTACATCACAACATTACAAAATATTTAAAACAAAATCAGGATTGATCAGGCTCTCTAATCATAATCCCTTTGCCAGACTGAATTGTAGCTGTCACAGGAGCTTCTGATTCTTCAGCTATCTTCTTTCCTTTAAGATCAGCCTTCTTCTGAGCTTCTTCCTTGATCCTTTGCCTTTCAAAATAATGAAAAGGCTTTGGGAAGTATTTGCTTGGCTCCTTAGCATCTGATGGCAGTCTTCCCAGCTTGGCTTTCCTTCTGAATTGTACAATTGCCTCTTGCCTTGCCTCATACTTCTGCCATTCAATTTCATTGTACCACTTTCCTCTCTCATGAACTTTATCTTGTACAGCTTTCCATGCAGTGAGTATGATGTTCCTTGAAGTAGGACTCCACTGCTCATAATCTGGCTTCAGTACAGCCTGCTCTCTGAATTTCTTCTTTGCCAATAGAGCATCCTGCTGTTCTTTCAGAGTAGCCTCAGGCTTATCAACCTTTTCCAAAGACAATATTAGTAACCTCCTTTGGAGGACTATACATTCCTTGAACTTTCTGATCAATCAAGTCAAAATCTGGAGGGGGGTATATGACTTGGGCAACCTCAGGTTGATTGCCTTCAAGTAGATTAGATTGTATTCCTGACTCAGCTACCATAGCATCATCACACAATGGGGGATATCCCAAAGTGGCTCGTATGCTATTGGTCACCCACTTTGGTGTGCTCAGAGCCTGCATGAATTAGCATCCTCTCCCCCTTTATGGCTTCTCTTGATACATGATCTCTAAGATCTTCTTTTTGAAATCGAATTTGGCCATCCAAATAATTCACTCCCTCCTTGAAAAATGGTCTTAACTTTTGAAGCTTTTCAGATATTTCCTTTTGAGAGGTTGTGATGGCAGTCTTAACAGATGCAATAGCAGCCTGAAAATTCTTATCAAATTCTTCCATTTCTTTGGCTCTATCTGCAGGCATACCTGGAACAATCTTCTTCACCTCTTTAATGATCTCATTATGAGATTCAGTTAAATTTTCATTCATTCTGATTTGATTTTCCAGAACATAACTTTGCTTCAAAGCAATATCATCCACCTTTGTAGAGATAGCCTCCTGTTGTTTAGCCAGATAAACTACAGCATTGCCACCCTTGTGGAAGCAATCTGTCATTTCAGTTTTATGCAAGTTTACTTGAAATTGGATGGACTTGATATCCTGAGCTAAGTCAAACTGAACTGACTTGCTATTTTCATCAACATACTTCTCCAGAGCCATCCTTTTGTCATCCAATTTTACTTGAAGATCTACCATAAATTTATTGTAATCAAAGGCTGGAGAAACTTGTGGAGTTGTTGTCTGCAATGCCTGCTTATAGTTCTTGCTTCTTCTCTTAAAGACAACAAGTTTTCTTTTCTTTGCCACCTGGCTTCTTCAGTTTCTGTTTCAGAGGAAGTATCTACATGAATTCTTTCTTGTGGATGATGAATTGTATCTGTTCCAGGGAGTTGTTGCTCAGCTTCAACATCCACTGGCTCATCCTCAACCTGTGTTTCCACAGCAGCTTCCTGATCAATGTCCATTCCTATGAACTTCTCAATATCTGGTCCACCTCCTTCTTTATCAGCAGCAGTATCAACATCTGGGAATAACTCCTCCATAGTAAATTCCAGTTGAGTGGTCACTTCTGCAGCAGTTAAATCTTGAGATATGTTTAACTGTGCTTCCTCTTGGACTTGCACCTCAATATTTGTAGTGGCAGGAGTAGGTGTGGACACTAGCTCCCCCTGAACCTGTGCAGTAATAAGAATATGAGCAATGTCTTTTATAGTAAAATACATTAGCTCCCCCTATACCTGAGCAGAAGTAGATACCTTTGGAGCAGGAGTGGAAACTGGCTCCCCCTGCATCTGTGCAGGTGTTGATACTTCCTGGACCACAGTTGAGTCAAGCTGTGTCCCTTCTTGTACTTGTTCAGATTCTTGATTTGGTGTAGGGGATTGCACAGGGGTGTCTGGCCTGCTCTCTTCAGGCACATCCTTGGACAGCACCCTATCCCACCTGGAGAATAGTCTCATATCCATTCTTCTCATATGGTTAATCTTACTCCCTTGCAGCTGCTGCATCACATCAGGAATCACTCCAGTGAAGTACAGGCTCATGATCCTAGCCATGTTAGGCTTCTTGATTCCCTCTTTGATCTTGTCAAAGAGCACTCCTGACCAATCAGTAGGAATAGTAAAAACTATCCTGGTCATCAAGCTGAACATATAGGCAGAAATCCTATCATGTCCACCTGTCTTGCAGAGGATTACCTTTCCAACTACTTCAGACAAGAACTTCCCTTGCTGATTCATTCCCTTTCTGTTGAATGCAGCTCCAATCTTCAATCCTGAATCCAGGCCACACCATTGAAGGGCTTCCCTTGTCTTAGATATAGGAACTTCCTCTTCATTCTCAACCACTTGCAGTTGGAAGATCTTTCTTAAACTTCTTTGATTAATCTTTACCTTCGTCCCTTGAATAGTGGACTTAATCTTGAGGCCAGTAGAATGGACTGATGCAGAGATAAAGAACTCGTGCACCTCCTTCTTCCAGATCTTAGTTGGTTCTGAAATGAGAAATTCTAACCCTGATGCAGAGAGAAGGGTGATAACTCCTTGAACATCAGGCGGCGCCTCTGCAAAGGCCTGGCGCACTAACTCATATCCTTCATTGATGTTATCTTCAATCCTTGGCGCCATCGTTGTGTCGAGAAAGCTTGAGAGAAGAGAGAAAGAAAGACTGTCGACACAGGGTTTGAGTCTCGAAAACCTTGAAAGCGTGTCGACACAAAGAGCTTTTGACCTATTTATAGCTTCTGTTGAAAGAAGTTCAAAAGGCGCCAAAAACAGTCTAAATGTGTCGACACAGACGGAATGTGTCGACACAAGCTTCTATTAACTCGACATTTCTTCAGCCTACTATGTGTCGACACCAATTTGTGGTTATGTCGACACCTTGGATACATAGTAGAAAGACAGAAATTCTGTGTCGACACTAAGGACAAGTGTCGACACATATTCTGTAAGTGTCGACACCATAATTCTGGTTGAGTCGACATTACATTTCTGGTTAAGTCGACAATAAAACTCTTAAGTGTCGACACATATTCTCTGTGTCGACACAATATTTCTGACTTGTCGACATAATTTCTCTGAGTCGACACATTATTACTGAATGTGTCGACACATTCTTACTTAGCCAATTTCTGTAACTTCAATGTGTCCTTTTTAACACTTGATTATGTTGTTACTACTTTTACTTACTTATAAACCATTTCAATAGCATTGTTAATGATTTTGTTTAATACATTAATCAATGGTTAACATACCTAATTCAATTTTGAATTTATTGAATTTGGTTTCATCTAAAGGCTTAGTAAATACATCTGCTATTTGATAATCTGTTTTTACAAATTCCAATGAGATGTCACCTTTTTCTACATGTTCTCTAAGAAAATGATATTTGATTTCTATATGCTTAGTTCTACTATGAGAAACTGGATTATTAGCAATAGAAATAGCACTCTTAGAATCACATAAAAGGGGTGTTCTACTTACCTGAATACCATAATCTTTAAGCTGATGCTGCATCCATAATAGCTGTGCACAGCAGCTTCCAGCAGCAATATACTCTGACTCAGCTGTGGAAATTGCCACACTAGTCTGTTTTTTACTACTCCAAGATATTAGTCTTCCTCCCAGGAATTGACAAGTACCTGTAGTACTCTTTCTATCCTCTCTACATCCTGCAAAATCTGCATCTGAATAGCCTGTTAGTTGAAAATCTCTATTCCTAGGGTACCAAAGACCTAGAGTAGGAGTGCCCTTTAGATATCTCAGAATCCTTTTGACTGCAGTATAATGAGATTCTTTAGGGCAGGCTTGGTACCTAGCACAGACACATGTTGCATACATAATGTCAGGTCTACTAGCAGTGAGATATAGTAGAGACCCAACTATTCCTCTATACAATGATTCATCAACAGGTTTACCTGCCTCATCTTTGCATATTGGCATACTTGTCCCATAGGAGTTCTCATGGAGGAGGATGACTCCATACCATATTTCTTAATTAATTCCTTGGTGAACTTAGACTGGGATATGGACAATCCATCATCAGTCTGTCTTACTTGGAGTCCCAAGAAGAACTTAAGTTCTCCCATACTGCTCATCTCAAACTTCCCTTGCATAAGTTTGGCAAACTTTTTACAAAGGTTGTTTTCAGTAGATCCAAAGATTATGTCATCAACATAGATCTGGACTAAGATGATCTTTCCTTTGGATTCCCTAAGGAATAGAGTTTTGTCTATCTTTCCTCTTGAGAATTTATTCTCAATGAGGAAGGTAGACAGGGTTTCATACCAAGCCCTTGGAGCTTGTTTTAACCCATACAAAGCTTTCCTAAGCTTATACACAGAATCAGGTTTAAGAGGATCTACAAAACCTGATGGCTGCTCTACATATACTTCTTCTTTAAGATCACCATTCAGAAATGCTGACTTCACATCCATCTGGTATACTTTGAAGTCTTGGTAGGCTGCATAGGCAAGGAACATTCTGATTGCCTCCAGCCTTGCTACTGGAGCAAAGGTTTGATCAAAGTCAATCCCTTCTTCCTGCCTGTATCCTTTTGCAACCAATCTTGCTTTATTCTTTACTATTATTCCACTTTCATCTAGCTTGTTCCTATAGATCCACTTAGTTCCAATTATGTTGTGGCCTCTTGGTTTAGGAACAAGCTCCCAGACTTTGCACCTTCTAAATTGATTCAGCTCCTCTTGCATAGCATCAATCCAGTGCTGGTCTTGGATAGCTTCTTCAAACTTCTTAGGTTCCATTTGGGACAAGAAACTAGAATGCAAAACTGTGCTTTGATTTCTGCTTCTAGTTTGCACTCCTTGTCTTGGATCACCAATTATCTGATCAGTAGGATGATCTCTTAGATATCTTATAGCTGGAGGTAGATTCCCTTCAGGTTGTGCATCTCCAGCTTCTTCATTCTGCTGTTCCTCTTGGTTTTCATCAGCTTCCATTATCTCTTGTACTCCCCCTGGACAGCAGCCTTCATTTTCCAATGCTCCCTCTTCCTTTGAAGCTTCAGCAATGGAGAGCTTGTCCATCTTCTTGCTTATACCTGTTGAGTCATTTGATCTACAAGACAACTCACAATTGATTAATCTTGTTTCATCAAATACAACATGCACAGATTCTTCAACAACTTGAGTAGTTAAGTTGAAGACTCTATAGGCCTTACTATTTGTGCTGTACCCAACAAATATCCCATCCTGGGATTTGGCAGCAAACTTAGTCAAATATGACTTGCCATTGTTAAGTATATAGCATTTGCAACCAAAGATCCTAAAATAGGATAGGTTTGGTTTTCTGCCTTTCACAATCTCATAGGGAGTCTTTCTGTGGCTTTTGGTGATAGAAGCCCTATTGATGACATGACAAGCAGTGTTAACTGCCTCAGCCCAAAAATATTCTGGGAGAGAGGTGTCACTCAATAGAGTTCTACCAGCTTCAATTAATGTTCTATTCTTTCTTTCAGCAATTCCATTTTGCTGAGGTGTTCTAGGTGAGGAGAACTCTTGGAAAATCCCAAAGTCTATACACAAGTTTGTTATGCTTTCAGATTGAAACTCAGTACCATGGTCACTTCTAATTTTGACCACTGTACTATTCAGTTCATTCTGAATTTGCTTTACAAAATTAAATAATACACTTGGGGTTTCAGATTTTTGTCTCAGAAAGAACACCCATGTAAATCTAGAATAGTCATCTACAACCACTAGAGTGTAGACCTTCCTACCTAGACTGTGAACTGGCATAGGACCAAAAAGATCCATATGCAAGAGGTATAAGCACCTCACAGAATCCTTGTTTTCAAGGCTTTGAAATGAGGTTTTTGTCTGCTTGCCCTTTTGACAAGCTGAGCATACCCCTTCCTTTATACACTTAACTTGAGGCCCATTCCTCACTAGTTCTTTACTAAAGAGTTGGCCAATTGTCTTGTAGTTTAGATGAGCCAATCTCTTGTGCCACTTAACACAATGAGAAGCATTGTCATCAGCTACAAGACAAATGGGGGATGCCTTATTCTCACATTCAAAATTAAGGCAATACACATTTCTCTTCCTATACCCAGTCAATATGATCTCTTGATCACTTGACCTTTTGATATGACATCCATCCTTACCAAATGAAATGTCATATCCTAGATCACTCAGCTGGCTTATGCTTATTAGATTATGTTTCAAACCTTTTACATAGGCCACTTGGGTGATAGTAATTAGGTTTGAAGAGATGTTACCAAATCCTTTGATGACTCCTTTTTCAGATCCACCAAAGATCACTTTATGTCCATCTTTGACAGATGAATACTCCTTCAGCAGCCCCTTTGTTCCAGTCATGTGCCTGGAACAACCACTATCCAAGTACCATATAGGGGCATGGTAACTTGGATTCACCTGCAATACAGAATTACTTACCCTTAGAACCCAAGTAAGTCTTGGGTCCTTGGTTCAGGTTAGCCTTAATAAAGTTATCATAACCTCTTCTAACAGGTAGACTCTTATTCTTTATAACACTTGTGTTATACCAGCAGTCCAATGCAAAATGACCCCTCTTGCCACAGCACCAACATTCAAACTTATTGTATCTAGATCTAGATACATCCTTGTCAGAAGCATTTCTGTTCATTGCTGGTGCTGTTGCAACTTCACCTACTGATTTCTTAAAACCATAGGGTTTATGACCATAGGTAGGCCTGCTTGCCTTAACACCCTTGTTCTTCAGAACATTTGTCTTAATATGATCCTGAATGTCTTCATGATCATATATGTTAGAAGGCACTTTCTCCTTACCAAACCTTATGGGGACTGAAAGGTTTAGTGGCTGAATAGGGGCTTTGCCTTTCCTCTTGAATCTGCCAGCCCTGGAGTTACCCTTAAATCCTAATCCAGCCTTACCCTTCTGAGTGACAAATTCATCTATCAAGGGTAAGACAGATTTTGGCTTAGAGTAACTAGCCACTAAATCCCTTTCAATTCTAAGTCTGTCCTCCAGACTCTTTACTTGATCATTAGTATAATTAATTGTGCCCATCTGAATAATAGTTATATTCTTCAGCTTGGCAATTTCAGCTAACTTTTGATCAAGGACTTTTTCTAACTCAGTTGTTGCAACCCTTAGATCAGCAATTTCCTGAGCCTGTGATTTAACCAGGTTCTTGCTTTTCTTAAGGGCCTGCAACAGGTCCCCATACTTGTCTATCAATTGATAGACATCTCCTTCAGATCCAGATGCATCTTCATCACTTGATGCAGATGTAGCTGATTCTTCACTTGTATTACAAACAGATGTACAAGAAGGACAGTTTACCTCATTAGAACCAGACTGATTCTGGCATAGGTCCTCTTCTGATCTTGTCATCAAACCCATGCATTGATGTTCATTGATGGAGTCTAGCAACTGCATAAACTCCTCTTCCTCAGATGCAGCATATAATCCAATATATGCTTCAGCTTCAGATCCTGATTCTGAAGTTGACTGGTCTGACAGACTTTTATCTTTCTTTGCTACAAAGGATTTCTCCTTCTTGCCTTTCTGATAAGTCTTCTTCTTTTCTGAAGATTCCTTCCTTTTGTCAGGACAATCAGCCACTACATGTCCAGGCCTATTGCAACAATAGCAGACAATCTTTGAAGTAGTGGCTTTGCTGGGCTTTGACCTGCTTTTCTCTTTCCTTGATGACCTTCTCTTCTGATAATAGTCATCTACTTGCTGTGATGAGGAAGGCCTAGACTTCCATTGCTTCTTTTTCAAGAACCTTTGAAATTGCCTAGTGAATGCAGCAAAGTCTGCATCTGAATCACAGCTGACTGAACCCTTATCTGAATTTTCAGAACTACCTTCTTCAACTTCCTTAGGAGGAGATGGTGATTTCCTCCTATTCTTTCTAGTGGCTTCAGCATTAAATGCCACAGTCTTTTCTCTATGCTCTCCTCTTGAGTTTCTTTCCTCCTCCTTCCTTACCATAAGTTGCATTTCATAGGATAGCAACTTTCCAAACAGAGTTGGAGGAGATATCTCTGCCAATTTTGCCACTTCTCTTATGGCACAGATCTTTGTATCCCAATCCTTTGATAAGGATCTTAAGAATTTGTCATTCAGTTCATAGGTACTGAAGACTCTTCCATAGGAAATTAGCTCATTCACAATTCTATAGAATTTCTTATAGCACTCAGTTATGCTATCAGATTTTCCTTGTCTAAAACTTTCATACTCCTGATTTAGCATAGATTTTCTGTCCAGCCTTACTTCTTCTGATCCCTCCATGTAGACAATCAATGTGTCCCACATCTCCTTGGAGGTCTTGCAGTGAATCAGATTCTGAAATGTTGAATCATCTATGGCACTGACAATGATGTTCTGTGCCCTTTTGTCCATGGTTGCCAAGATGATTTCATCCTTGGTCATTTCAGAATAAGTCTTTGGTGTTTGGATATTTGCATCAAGAACAGATATCTTCATTGGTATGAAGGGGCCTTCCTGTACTGTGATGTAAATCCTTGGGTCAGATGCTTCCATAAACAATCTGACTCTTTCTTTCCAGATCCCAAAGATTTCCTTCTTGCATATGGGTAATTTCATTGACCCTAGCTCCTTATGATTCTCTCCAGAACCCATCTTCTTGATTCTTGAATCTGCCTATCAGATCTACCTCAGACTGTTAAGTCCTTTTTGAGGAACCTCCCTCTGATACCACTTGATAGTTTAACTTTCAAGGCAGCCTAAACACCTAGAGGGGGGGGTGAATAGGTTCTGCTTCTCTTTCTAAAACTTCTAGGCAGAATTCAATTCACTAACTAATATAATAAACACAGCAATCACAGAAAACAAAACATCACAGATTGCACTATGTTTTATAGTGGTTCCCCAAGGTCTGGGTACATCCACTTTCCCCCTTCACCTATCTAGCAGTATGCTAGATTCGGCCAAACTTCCACTTATCTCAGATCAATAGATCTTACAACTCAGAACCCAACTGGTTCCTACAACTCAGGCACAACTGCCCTACCTCAGCCTTGCCCCAAGGCCTACAACTCAGAGAATATCCTTCTCCTACACTCAGGCAAACAGCCCTACCACTCAGAGTTCAACACTCTTACACTCAGCCTTTATAACATAGGCTTACAACTCAGATCTGTATAAACAGATCCTACAGAAATATAGAAAAGATTGTTTTAATTGTCTTGCCAAAGTTGAGAGAGAAAGGACAATGACAATTCTTGATCAGCTGATGCAATCAACTGTTTCTTAGCCTTCTTCAAAGCTTCTTGAAAATGTACTTAGCTGAGTTGATTCCAAACAGCTTCTTGAGAATCCACTGGTGGATTCTTTCTTCTTCTTCAAATTCTGACTTGATCTCTCTCTATCCAGAACTTTGAATGATTCTTCTGAATTCTGATTAGAACTCTTCTTAGATCTATCCTTAGATAGTCTTCTTAGATCTCCCGGAGAAGATCTTCTTAGGTGCCTAGCACTTTCTTGAAATGAGTAGAATTGTAATCCTTCTTCACTTTCTGATCCAATGTATTTCAAAAGGTCAGTTCTATATGTTGTTTTTTTTTTCTCCTTCTGAATCTGTCTATTTATAGACATTCTTCATGGTAACCGGCTGATCCGGTTTCTAACCGTTTTCTGACAAGTCTGACAACTTCAGTTAACCGGTGATAACCCACAGCTGTCAAGTCTTCAAACAAGTCCTGTGCCTTAGTCTTGAATCACAAGTTATTGAAACAGTCTGTCAGAAAGTGTCGAGACAATCTGTCTATTTGTGTCGACATAATTGACTTTGGTGTCGACACAGTCTTCAGTGATGTCGACTAAGTTGCCTTTGAGTCGACACAGCTTCTTCTGCAAATAACTTGATCTTGACTCTTCAGTGTGTCGACACAAGTCCTGTGTGTCGACACAATTGTTGTAGAATCATAACTTTAGTAAGTGTCGACTTAGCCTTCAGGTGTCGACACATTCATTTTTTTTAACTCTGCTATAATGTGTCGACTTAATCACAATGTGTCGACACATTCTGCTGGTGTCGACTAACTTGAGGTCGACTATTTTCTTCTGTGTCGACACATTCAGATGATGTCGACAATCTTGAGATCGACTATACTCTTCTGTGTCGACACATTCTCCCAATGTTTGAGGTCGACGCTTTTCTTCTGTGTCGACACAATTTCCCAGTATTGTGTCGACTCTTTTCTTCTGTGTCGACACAATTTCCCAGTGTTGTGTCGACTCTCTTCTTCTGTGTGTCGACACTGCTTCCTTTGTGTCGACACTTGGACTTAGAATTTTTTCTGCATACTTTATCAATTCTCCACCTGCACATGTCAACTTAAAACAACATCAAATACACCTTGATGTATATCATTGAGCTAAGTTGGGCTTCTTCAAATCAGGTACACATTTTCCAATGTACCCAACATGGCCGTTCGTCGAGCTCTGGGCCGATCATCGAGCTCTGATCGTTCGTCGAGTTCAGACCGTTCAACGAACACGCGACATGCGAGCAGGGCGGGCCAGGCCCATACTCGCCCAAGGCCAAAGATAGGAGGCGAGTGCCAGCTCCATCAAGCACTCGCCGCCCCAGGCGAGTAGCAGACAAGCAGAGCAGGCCGGGCCCCTACTCGCCAAAGGCCGAGCGTAAGTGGCGAGTGCCAGCTCCATCGAGCACTCGCCACCCTTGCCGAGCAGAGATTATTGAGGGCTACTCGCCCAATGATCTGTGAGGTATTTTTACCATTTTGCCCACACTGTACTGCCCATAGCCAGTTAGAACAGCGGAGTTGCGTTGTTGGCAGACCCAGTTGGGTTGCACATAGCTGTTCAGAAAAGCAGAGGTTAGTTATTTGCAGGACATTTTTAGAAATCTATAAATAGGACTCAATGGGTACCTCAAAAGGCATGCTCACTTGTCTCCCAGCCTTCTAGTGCGTTTTGAGGTACTTTAGCCCGACACTTGGCTAATGAGGGGAAGCGCTCTGAGATCTTCCGGGTGCGTGGTGGGTTCTCCGCGCCGAGCCCTTGGGTCAGTTTCCTGTCCTTTTTTTTTTGTCATTTTGATTGTAGGAGTGAAGTAGGTGTGTGATCACCCCTTCCCCAAGGGTGAACTCCACAGAGACTGAATTCTCGGTTTCAACAGTTGGGGTGTCGTGCCATAATTTGTGTGTGCATGTTTTTCGGTGCACAATTATGCTTAATTTGACCGCATGTTGATCACCCATCACTGAAATTGACCGGGACGAACTCGGTTGACTTCGTATTGACCATATGGGTCCAATGTCATTGATCGAGGTCGAATCAAAGTTCGTTTGCTAATTATCCAAAATCTGCGCGTCGTAGCGCGTTAAAATAGTCAAATTGCTGATATTCGTTGTTAGACTTCGAATTGCGACACAACAAGTTCCAGTGGGTTTGTATTAACTATACAAAGTCATAGGAACTGACATAACACAAATCGGAGTTTTCTAGGTCATTATCCGAAATTATCGTTTTTCACGACGTTTTACGAGGAATGACCCTACTTATCATATGACCTCGGAGTTCAACGGAACGAGTTCCAATACACTTTTATTGATTATACGAAGCCATAGGAACTGACAAAACTCATTTTGGAGTTTTCTAGTTCTATATACCCTGCTTAGGGTTACCTCTTACCCGAGTGTGAGTCATTGGTAGAGGTTCGGGTTACTTTTATTGGGCCCACTAGAGTTCTAATGGCCCAATAAAAGTCGAGATGTTATAGTTAGTGTGTGGTTACGCGCAAATCGGACGACCGGGGATATTTCCAACCGATCGGACGGCGGGAGCGGGACCCCACACATGGCCGACGAACTTGTCGCCAAGTTCGCCAGCGAGGGGAGGATTGTCGACGGCGGCCGGGGAGTAGCGGTCTGGGCGGCCGCTCCCTAGGCTGCCCCGGCGGCCGAGGGAATGGGCGGCCTAGGTGGGCGCTCCCTTGGCCGCGCCGGCGGCCGAGGGAGAGGCGGCTCGGGCGTCCGCCCCCTTGGTCGCGCCGACGGCCATGGGAGGGGGCGGCCCGGGCGGATGACACCTTGGCCGCGCCGTAGGGCGAAGGAAGGGGCGGGAGGCCGGCGTCCGGGGAGGAGGTCGGCCGCCCGCCGCCGGCGAGGCGGGGCTCGCGGCGGTTTGCCCACTACGCATGATGGGATCAGTGCGAGGTGGATCGGGCGTGATGATCACATGCGCGGTCAATCCCTTATCCCACTTCTTTTGAGGTGGAGATCATGGGGTGTGTGATTATGTGCACACCTAATGTTATAAAATTGGGTCTCATCCCCAACAACTACAACCTTGCCCCATTTTAAAACCCCTTCAAATAACTATTTTCCCCACAATTTTCCCTCTCCTAGCGCTTCCACAAGCCCTCCCTGCAGTTGCCACTCATTCCCTGCTCTCCATAGTCCCCACTAAAATCCACCCCCAAACGCCACCTACTAGCCCTGACCCGTCGCTAGCACCTTCCTAAATCCTTCCAACCCCTCTAAAAATAGTCTTTAATCTTCTTTAACAATCCTAAATCATACCCAAATTGCAACTTCTACACTTTCGGACAGGCACACTACCATCAGGTCTTCCCACAACCACCAATATCAATTACTTAGTGAGTTTTTATGTTTCAATTTTCATTCCCCTATGTTGTACGAGTAATTACCCATTGCTTCAATATTTAGCTTAGATTATTTTAACTGTTGTATCTCTTTATAGACGTGTAATATTTATTTGTTTCGCATTTCAATTTCGATGCACCTTAATTTATTTTGCAATAGTCGTCTAGTTACTAAACTTGATCTTTTGGGCTTAGTTGAGATTAAAAGCGTGAGAATTTTTCTTTAAAAAAAATTAATTAAATGTATGTCAGAACTCATTGTATGATTGATTCATTCACATTTGCATTAGGTTTGAGGTTTATATAGAAGGATTTGTGTGTGATTGCATTTCTCTCGCATTTTAGGTGTTTTGTTGGGTCTACTTCATTTAATTGTGATTGTTTGCATGACATTTAGGATTATGGAATCCTTCAATCACGTCTCATCTTGTGTGAGTCTCCCTACGGAGGAGTAACGTCAGTAAAATGGTTAATAAATGTGATATTTGAAATGCTAGAAGAAGTCGTAATCTATGTCACGATCTCACAAGCGAAAGGAGTTCGCACCCCATAAGCAACAAACCCAAGGATGTCGATCAGTGGTTAAGTCGTAGCTGAGCCAAGGAAAGTGCTTTGTTTACGGCCATGTCTTTTAAGAGTAGTTGCACTACAATGGGAGAAAGCTGGGCCGTCTTTACTGATGATTCTGCATGTAAAAGTGGCCTATATAAATAGTCATGAGGTGCATTTATGGCGGATTATGTTTCGCAACATTATTTTTTCGAAATCTCCTGCCTGATTTGAAAAAAAAATGCGATTATTCTGTCTGCCCAAATTATGTCATTGTCGGTGTCAACAACTAGGACAATAGCTTGCTTCTCACACAAAGTTAACAATCTCGTCGACCAACCATCTCAGCTATGGTGTACTCACATACCTTCAAAGGAATACTCACCAACCATCACAGAGTACTCGCCGACCATTCCTCTCAGCTATGGTGTACTCGCATACCTTCAAAGGAATACTCATCAACCATCACAGAGTACTCGCTGACCATTCCGGAGGTCCTACAGACGACTCGGCTCTTTGTACATATCATTTTTTACCGCAACTTGTAAGGGGACATCCCGTATTTTTGGAGGTTGTCTAAGGGCAGATCCCCTAAGCCTATAAACATGTCATGAAGAGTAGATTTAAAGACATCATAAGCCAAGCCAATTAAGACCTCCCCCAATACTTGCATGTTCAAGAACAGAACTTGCAAGTAACTCGACCAAGAATTATTTTTGCATATGTAACATTGCAATAACCAATTTTAATCAATCAATAATATCACACACAAATAAAGTTTCTACATTGCACTAACCATGTGTCCCTCTTTTCTCCTCTCCATGTTACTGGCAACATATAGTACTCGTGGACCCGCAATCCTAGTATTAGCAACATATAGTAACTAGCCGGGTCCGTGGGTGGTGCAGTGCAGCGAATGCACTGCACGGTAAAGTGCGATACGATGGTTGCGCTGAGATGAAAGTGCGTTGAGATGCGTGCACATCTCAGCGCACTCATCTCAAAGCATGCACAAATCGCGGCGCAAAGCTGAACTCGCGCAAGATCTCAGCGCAACCGTCTGATGCACTGCACTTTACCGTGTAGTGCATTCGCTGCACTGGACCACCACCAGACCCGTAACCAGCCACTCACAAGTCACATCCCCCATCTATTTTCTATTGACTGTAAAATTGGAATAATAATTGCGCACGGAAACACTCATTTCTCTGAGAGTGGGTGAGATCTCGCATATTCAACGTCGGTGATCTTGTCGAAATAAAAATAAAGAAAAATAAAGAAAAAAAGCATAAATTTTGAAGTACAATTAGACAGCAAAATCGTAGACCCAAAAATTAAGGTCATTGTTGTATATAGGCCATGTATGGCTATATACAAACCCAAAATTTATGTTTTTTCTTTTTTTCCCTACAATATACAAACCAAATAAATACCTCTCCCCCCCCCCAAACCACTTTCTCATTTCGCCGCTCCCGTATGTTGCCCTAGCCGCTCCAGTCTCCCCCCTCCTCTGCGTCAAGATCGACTCTGACGACTCCGTTTCCAGTGGCCAGCGTGGCGAGATAGGGCGTCGACTACCATTCTACTCCGACAACTCTGTTGCAAGAGGTAAATCCCTAATAGTTTTTCGATTTTTGCTATTTTGATCTGCTCTGAAGACTCCGTTTCCAACTTGTTTTATTTTTCCTGAGATTTGTTTTGTAATTTGACCATGGATTGGTGGAAAGAACAGCTTTTTGATTTTTGCATATTGAGTTATGGGCATGTTTGAAGGGATCTTATTTCAGTCAATAAATAGGAGTTTATACTGATTTATTTCAACATGTTATGCATTTTTGGATGCATTGGTTCCTGTTGGAGATGAAGAGGGAGGTGTTTAGAGCTTAAGAAGCTTTATTAACAAAAAGGGCCACTCTCAAGCATGATTTATAAGATTGAAGAGCATCTGAGTTCATCCTTGAGTTCTGGGAAAGCGGGATTTGGTACCTTTGGTGATCTTTGGCACTGATTGGGCATTTGTGCCTTCAGATCTAAAAGACTTAGTGGGTTAATTTTTTGTTAGAATTAGGGATGCTCATGTCTTGAATTAATTTTTGGATGCTCATGAATGAATTCTCACAACTTTTTGCATATTATTGCAGGATCAATCATTAGCAGTTAGAGCAATGAAGTTGGATAATGTGGAGATTCCTTCGTATATGCCGGAATATGGTATTGTACTCTATTCGAAAATGTTCAATCATGTATATTGTATTAATTGCGCTCCAAGTAGTTATTCCGTATTATTGTTAAATTCTCATGTAGATGTGACTTCATTTTTTTCAAACAAACATGGTGTTTACGTCAAAGATTTGATTGAGTGGACACGTAAGGTTGGAAGGAGTCTATGTAATGTTATAACGATATTAAGTTCTGATAAAGTTACAGCTAGACCACGTCCACGTGTTTTGCTGGGTTGTGATAGAGCAGATCAATTTCGTGAAAACCCTAAACAAGTTCGGCAAAACAAGCGTAAGAGCAATTCAAAAAAGTGTGGTTGCCCTTTTCAAGTAAGAGGTCAAAAGGATACACTTGTGGATGAATGGAGACTTGAAGTGTTGTGTGGAATGCACAATCATGAATCAGGACATTTGGAGGCACATTCATATGCAGGCCGATTAGATAAAAATGAGGGGAAGATGGTTGATAATATGTATGCCACCGGGTTAAACTACAGAAAATACTTTCTTCTATAAAGAAGAACAATCCAGGGAATACTACAACAATTAGAACCATATACAATCACAGAGCAATGGTTTATAAGCAAGAGTTGGGAGGTAGGTCCCTGAAAGATTTGATTTCAAGAGTCTAAACACCTAGAGGGGGTGAATAGGTTCTAATCCTTTTTAACAATTAAGGCAATTAACACAGCACAAATATCACATAAACAATCACAGAAAATACACAGCACAACACACCAAGATTTATAGTGGTTCCCCAAGTTATGGGTATGTCTACTATCCCCCTTCGCCTATCTAGTAGAGAACTGGATTCGGCCAAACTTCCTTCCACTAGCTCAGATCCACAGATCTTACAACTCAGAACCGGATAGGTTCCTACAACTCAGACTTCTTCAAGTCCTACCTCAGATTCTTCCCAAGAATCCTACCTCTGGCAACAGCCCTACCTCAGCCTTTATCTCCAGGCCTACAACTCAGACTTCTTCAAGTCCTACGCCTCAGGAACTCAGCCCTACCTCAGCCTTTATAAATTTAGGCTTACAACTCAGATCTATAACAGATCTTACAAATAAAAGTTTGTTTAAGAAAATAAAAACTTCACCCAGTTCAACAGATAAAAGGGTAAGTACTTCTTGATCAGTTATTGATTGAACTGAATACTCTAGATCCAACCTAACTTAGCTTCTTCAAATCTTTTTGAATTTGAATAAAATAAGGTTGATCTTCAATTGGAGTTGGAGTTGATCTTCAATCAGCTTCCTTCTTGAATTCAGAATCAGATCTGAATTTTACTTGCAGACTTTTCAGGATCTGCCTTCTTGTGGGTTTGCCTCTTGCTCCCCCTCACTGGTTCTCAATCTCTGTTGAGTCAGTTATTTCTCCTCTTGATTCTGTTTTGTATTATCTTCTTTTCTGGTTGCTATGAATCAGCCCTTTATATAGAGTTCATCCACGATTACCGGTTGATCTGGTTTATAACAGTCTTCTGACAGTACTGACAGATGTGTCAATCTTGTTACTTATGATAGTTGTTAAGTCTTCAGTCGTGACAACTGACCCTTCATGGAACTTCTATCACAGCAGGGAGCAGTCAGCAAAATACTTCAAATGTGATGACACAAATAGACCAGGTGTCGACACAATACTTGATGATGTCGACACAGCTTCCAATGTGTCGACACAGTCATTCTTTATCTTCTCGACACAGCTTTTGTTATATGTGTCGACACAAGTCCTGTGTGTCGACACAACTTATCCTGGTCTCGACATAGCTGATGATGATAGATGACGTTGAGTGTATGTCTAGATGTTGTTGAGTGTGTGTCCAGATGTCGTTGAGTGTGTGTCGACATAAGTCCCGTGTGTCGACACAAGCCTTTCAGACTCAGTATAGCTGTTGTTAATAGATGGCGTTGAGTGTGTGTCGACACAAGTCCCGTGTATCGACACAAGCCTTCCAGACTTAGTATAGCTATTGTTGATAGATGGCGTTGAGTGTGTGTCGACACAAGTTCCGTGTGTCGACACAGTATTGCTTCTGGTGTCGACATAACTCCTGGGTGTCGACACAGCTCCTACTTCAGGTGTCGACACAAGTCCTGGGTATCGACACTTGTACTTAGAAATTTTTCTTGCATTTCTTAAACCTGCACACTAAAACTTAACATTCCATCAAATACACATTGATATATATCATTGAGTTAGGTGAGGCTTCTCCAAATCTGGTACATATTTTCCAATGTACCCAACAATCTCCCCCTATTTGGAGAAGTCATAACCCTTAGTCAATGATATACACCACATATAATAAAACAAAGAATAAGATGTATACATTCAATTCACAGTATGGTAACTTATAAATACAAATAACAATTAATATCATCACAGAATATGATATCTTCATTAATCAGAAAGTAGTGTAGCTTTACAGATTTCTTAAAGGAATAGAAAATTGCATAGGTCTTAACACTAGCCTATCTATCCTAAGATTGATTAGACTCCTTAATCACTATTCCTTTTCCAGACTTGATCTTAGCTTGCACATTGGTTTTAGAATCTTCAGCTGACTTCTTCCCTTTCAGATCTTTCTTTTTGAGCTCTTCAGCCTTAATCTTCTGCCTTTCAAAGTAATGAAAAGGCTTTGGAAAGTACTTGATAGGCTCCACAGAGTTAACAGATAACTTTCCAGCTTTGATATCCTTTCTGAGCTGATGTATGGCATCTTGCCTCTTTTGATACTTTCTCTATTCTTGTTCAGAGTACCATTTGCCTCTATCATGCATCTTATCTTCCACAGCTTTCCAGGCAGTAAGAATAATGTTCTTAGAAGTAGGAATCCACTACTCAAAGTCAGACTTCAATTCTCCCTGTTCTCTAAATCTTTTCTTATAAATATGGACCTCTTTCTGAGCTTCCATAGCAGCTACAGACATTTCAACTTTTTCAATAATAACATTATGAGTCTCCTGGGGAGGGCTATACATGTTCTAAACTTCCTGCTGTACTATTTTAAACTCTGCTAGAGGATAGATAACCTGTGCAACTTCCTGCTAAACACCTTCAATATGAGCAGGTTGAACACCAGATTCAGCAGTGTTATCTTCATCACATAGGGGTGGAAATCCAAGGGCAGCTCTGATGGTATTAGATACTATGAGAAACGAATAAAAACAAACCGGAAGTGGTTTAACATAAACTTTATTATCTCAAAAAGTTATCTATTACAAAGATATGACCTCCCTTATATAGAATGGAGGAGAGAAGAGAGAGTACAAATAAGAGATGTGGGACTAAAAAATTACATGACAGAAGCAGACTGTACAGACACAAACTGCACAAGTCGCGCGGTTAGACAGAGGGGCTAACCGCTCGGCAACTGCCAGAGTGAGAAAGAGAGATCGCCATGTGAGACCGCTAGACTGCCCGATCTCCAAGTCGCCAGTGACAAACTGCTAGACTGCTTGGACCACAGACAGCAACACACAGCAACCAACCTGCTGAAGGGAAACCGCCAGACTGCCCGGTCATCAACCCACCAAGCCAGACCGCCAGACCGTTCGGTCATCAACCCGCCAAGCCAGACCGCCAGACCGCCCGGTCACCAACTTCAACACTCCCCCTCAAGCTGGAGCATATATATCGATCATGCCCAGCTTGTCACAAATATGAAAAAACGAGGCGGATACTGGCTTGGTGAAGATGTCAGTCAGCTCTTTATCAGAAGTGACGAAGGGAGTGAAAATTTGATCCTTCAAAATCTCTTCACGAATGAAATGGCAGTCGACCTCAATGTGCTTGGTTCTTTTATGGAAGACTGGATTTTTGGAGATGTATATGGCAGCCTTGTTGTCACAGAACATAGGTAGAGGATGGTTATAGGCCTCTCCTAAATCCAGCATGAGAGCCCGTAGCCATTTTAACTCACAAGTGGTCGATGCCATGCTCCGATACTCTGCTTCAGTACTGGACCTGGAAACAATAGACTGCTTCTTGCTCTTCCAGCTTATCAGATTTCCCCCAACAAAGGTGCAGAAACCGGAGGTAGACTTGCGATCCCCTTTGTCATCAACGTAACTCGCATCTGAGTATGCTTCAATCCTTAGATGACCATTCTTCTGAAATAGTAATCCTTTCCCAGAGGCTGCTTTGATATACTCCAAGATCCGCAAGGCGGACTGTAGATGGCACTCCCTGGGTGCTTGCATGAATTGACTTACCTTGCTTACAGTATAGGAAATGTCGGGTCTGGTCACTGTGAGATATATAAGCTTACCAACTAGACGCCTGTACCGCGTAGTATCTGAAAGAAGAGGCGAATCATCTGTCCAAGTTTTGTCTTCTCCAATAGCCATAGGGCATCTGGCAGGTTTGGCTCCAGTCAATCCTGCTTCTTTTAGAAGATCAAGGGCATACTTACGCTGGGAGAGGACTAAGGAGTTGGTCTTCCGAGAGATTTCGATCACCAAAAAGTACTTCGGAAATCCCATATCTTTCGTGACCAGATGTTGACGAAGATGCCGCTTTGTCAAGGCTACCCCTTCCTAGTCATCGCCAGTGAGAAGAATATCATCAACATACACAGCAAGAACCACCAGTCCCGAGGAGGTTTTGCGAATAAATAGAGAGTGATCGGCAGAGCTGCGCGCAAAACCAATGGCCGCCACACCGCTGAACTTGTCAAACCAAGCTCGAGGGCTCTGCTTGAGGCCATAGATTGCCTTCTTCAGCTGGCATACTCGTGTATCCCCCTGAGCAACATACCCAGGAGGTTGCTCTATGTAGACGGCCTCCTGAAGATCACCATAAAGGAAGGCATTCTTTACATACAGCTGGGAAATTGGCCAATTTTTATTGACCGCCACAGAGAGAAGGACCCGTATAATGCTGAGACAAGCCACGGGAGAGAAGGTGTCAAAGTAATCAACCTCATAGGTCTGAGTAAAGCCCTTAGCAACAAGACGAGCCTTATAATGGTCCACAGTGCCATCCGGGCCAAATTTGACCACAAAGACCCAGCGACAGCCAACAACATCAGTACCGAAGGGAGGAGGAACAAGAGTCCAGGTACCCCGCTCTGTTAGGGTCGCCATTTCCTCATCCATGGCCATCTTCCAGTGAGGAATAGTAAGGGCCTCCTGGTAAGAACGAGGTGTGGCAGTGGCAGAGATAGCCAGCGCAAAGGCTCTACGAGAAGAGGTAAGATGATCATATGAAACAACAGCAGCAAGGGGGTGTAGGGTACACGTCCGCACCCCTTTGCGAAGAGCTACAGGAAGATCCAGGTCGGCGGGTTCCTTGTCATCCGGGGCATCCGTGGAAAAGAGAGCTGGCCCGGGAGGAGAGAGTGACGGCAGCGGAGATGAGGGAGATGGAGGCGGAGAGAGAGGAGTGGATGGAGATGGAGTAGGGGTGGATATCACAGTAGGAGGCGAGGAAACGAAGGGAATAACATGAGAATCAGAGGCTGGGGGAAGAGAATAGGAAGCTTGGGGAAGATAAGAGGAGTCATTCGAGAAGTAGGAGGCATTCTCGAAGAAGGTAACATCTGCGAAGATGAACTGCTTACGAAGAACAGGGTCAAAGCAACAGTAGCCTTTCTGAGTGGTGGAGTACCCCAGAAACACACATTTGGTGGAGCGAGGGGAGAGCTTATCACTGGTGGCAGATGGGGCATGCACAAATGCAGTGCACCCAAAGATTCGGAGAGGGAGAGAAAAAGGCTCCTTGCCCGGATATAGTATGGAGAATGGGGTTTTCCCATGGAGAACTGAGGAGGGAATGCGATTGATGAGGTAGCAGGCAAGGAGAACAGCATAGCCCCAATATGAGCGAGGGACCTGCATCTGTGTCATCAGAGTGCGAGCGACATCAAGGAGGTGACGGTTTTTGTGCTCCACTACACCATTTTGCTATGAAGTATAGACACAGCTAGTTTGATGAATAATCCCATGTTGTATATAGAAGGACAAAAAAACATGACTGAGATATTCTTGGGCGTTATCAGATCGAAAAACTTTAATAGAAACATCAAACTGAGTTTTGATCATGAGATAGAAAGATGTCCATACAGAGAATAATTCGGAGCGATCTTTTAAAAGATACACCCACGTACAACGAGAGAAATCATCAATAAACGTGACAAAATATGAACTTCTCCGACCAACGGTAGGGGTAGGAGAAGGACCCCAAACATCAGAGTGGATGAGATCAAACGGTCGGGAAGATCCACGAACTTGCTTTGGTGGGAAGGAGGAGAGGTGATGCTTGCCAAGCTGACAGGCCTCACAATTGAGGGGAGGACTGTGTGGAGGAAGTCGGGGCAGAAGCTGACGAAGAAGATGCGGAGGAGCATGACCAAGACGAAGATGCCATTGGAGTAGATCTGTGGAGGTGGAGGAGAAGGCAGATAGAGCGGAAACGTTGTCGAGGAAGAATAGGCCGCCACTCTCAGTCCCAGTAGCAATCGTCCTCTAGGAGTCCGGATCCTGAAAAGAATAAGAAGTAGAAGTAAATGTGACGGAACACCGTAATTGCTTGCATAGAGAGATAACAGATATTAAGTTGCACGGGAATTTGGGCACATAGAGAGTATTCGCCAATTGAAGAGACGCAGTGACTTGAACCACTCCCGTTCCATGGACTGGGGATGGAGAGCCATCAGCGAGAATAACCGGGGGCAACCGATCATGTGTTTCCAGGAGATAAAAACACTGGGGAGAGCCGGTCATATGATTGGTAGCACCTGAGTCGATCAGTCATTTTCCTTGAGTAACGAAGTGGGCACTACCAAAAGATGTGACCACCGAGGCAGAAGGCTTCGAAGAAGAGGAGAAGGTAGAGATATCGAAGAGATACATAGGAGAAGAAACAGGTCGCGCGAACAGAGAGACAGGTCGCGCGAACTAAAAAAGAAGTGCGAGAGGACCGAGAAACAGGCCGCGCGAACAGAGAAACAGGTCGCGCGAACAGACAAGCAGCGAACACAACACGAGCACAAGGAAGTTCGTGAGAACCAGAAGACCGCAGCGGACAAAAAGGAAACCGCAAAGGACACAACTAAGAAGCAGATCAAAGCAGGGAGAAGGTCGTGCGGTTAGAGAGAAGGCCGCACAAACATAGGAGGAGCCGCGCGAATCAAAGGAGATCGCGGGAAAAACAGAGGCAGAGAAACCGCGAAAACAGGTCGCGGATAGAATAAGAGAGAGAAGAGAGGCCGCGCGGTTAGGAAACAAGTCGTGCGGAAGGAAGAAGAAGATCTGCAGCGGTCACAATGTCAGACACCAGCGGCCAGAGAAGCCACGACCAAGCCACAGAATCAAGCAGAGGGATAGAAGTCGAGCGGCTAGAAGACAGTCCGCTTGAACAGAAGCAATAGGCAAAACAAACACAGGGCAACAGGTCGCGGCGAATAGGGCAACAGGTCACGGCGAACAGGGCAACAACAAGAAGAGAAAGAGACCGCACGAATAGGGTGCAAGCTGGCGAAGCAAGCCGCGCGGACATGGAGGGCGCACGGAAACAGGAGGAAAAGATCGAGTCCTCTGATACCTTGTGAGAAACGAATAGAAACAAACCGGAAGTGATTTAACTGAAACTTTATTATCTCAAAAAGTTATCTATTACAAAGGTATGACCTCCCTTATATAGAATGGAGGAGAGAAGAGAGAATACAAATAAGAGACGTGGGACTACAAAATGACATGACACAAGCGGACTATACAGACACAACCCGCACAAGCCGCGCGGTTAGACAGAGGGGCTAACCGCTCGGCAACTGCCAGAGTGAGAGTGAGAGATCGCCATGTGAGACCGCCAGACCGCTCGGTCTCCAAGTCGCTAGTGACAAACCGCTAGATCGCTTGGACCACAGACAGCAACACACAGCAACCAACCTGCTGAAGGGAAACCGCCAGACCTCCCAGTCATCAACCTGCCAAGCCAGACCGCCAGACCACCCGGTCATCAACCCGCCAAGCCAGATCGCCAGACCGCCTGGTCACCAACTTCAACAGATACCCATTTTGCATGATCAGAGCTGGCTTTAACTAATATCCTCTCCCCCTTTATTACTTCTCCAGCTATATGATCTCTCAGATCATTCTTTTGAAACCTTACTTGATCAGCCAGATATTCAGTACCTTCTTTGTAGTAGGCTCTAAATTTGTTCAGGTGATCAGAAATAGCATGTTTATATTCCTGAATAGTTATTTGTACAACAGCTAGATTTTCTTGTATGTGCTTGGATACTTCAGTTTTTAAATCAATAGCAATACCTCCTAGTTTATTGAGAATTTCAGCATGTGAGTCTTTGAGATTTTCATTTGATCTGAATTGATTTTCTAGAACATATCCTTGCTTGACTATAATGTATTCAATTTCAGTCTTTGTCACATGTTGTTGCTTGGCCAGGTAAATCACATCATTACCTCCTTTATGAAAGCAATCTGTCATCTCTTTCTTATTCAAAATTACTTCAAATCTGATGGATTTAATTTCTTGAGCTAGCTGGAACTGCAGTTCTTTATGTGTCTCATCCACATACTTCTCCAAAGATTGTCTTTGATCATCTAACTGTACTTGCAGTTGTACCATCAGTGAACTGAAGTCCATCCCTTGAGCAGATGATTGAGAGACTATTTGTAAGGCTTTCTTATAGCCTGTGCTTCTTTTCCTGATAGCAACCAGCTTCCTTTTCTTAGCCATGAAGGCTTCTTCATCATCAGAAGATTGTGACAAGCTTTGTATATTCACAGTTTCCTTATCAGAAGGGGCATGCTGAGACATCTCCCCCTCAGTACCTTGTATCTCTTTCTCAATCCTTTGCTGATCTTTCAGTCTTTGTTTCATTGAAGTCAGGGAACAGTTCTTCCAAAGTGAACTCTTGCTGCATCTGAACAAGAGGAACAAGGTTGTCTTTTGGAACTAATGGTTCCCCTGGACATCAAGATCTTTGTTCAGGGACTTCTCAAAATTGGAGAAGTGGACTTGCTCATCTTGAGCTTGGTCTGACACTTACACATTATGTGCTTCTTTCTCAGTATTGACTTGTGATTCATTGTTGATTTCTGATACTATTTCCATAACAGTATCAGTGTCATTTTCACTCTCTAGTGCAGCTTCAGCAATACCTCCCCCTTGGGCAGGCAACTGTGATTGTTCAGGTTCATGAACAATTATAGTCTGTGTGTTGTCTCCCCCTGCAGTGGAGACCATCTAGTTCTCTAGTAGTAGACTGCTCTCGCCTTGAACTTGAGCTTCTTTATCTGGTTGTGGTGTGGGAGATTTTCCTTGTTGTTCTTCATCCGAGCTGAAGACAACCAATTCTTCAGAATCACAGGAAGATTCTGCTTCCTGGTTAGTAGTTTTCTTCTTCTTATCTTTCTTCACATATTTCTATGGGGTGGAAACTTCTTTGGTTAAGACTCTATCCCATCTGGATAGAATTCTCAAATACATTCTCCTCATGTGATTTATCTTAGATCCTAGAATTTGATTCATTACATCTGGGATGCTTGAAGCCAGATACAAGCTCAGTATCCTACCCAGATAAGTCTTCTTAACACTTTCTTGAATCTTGTCAAAAACTACAGATGACCAGTCTGTTTTCACTTTGAATATTACTCTAATCATAAGTTTGAACATGTATGCAGAGATCCTATCATGTCCTCATGTCTTGCAGAGAATTACTTTTCCTATAATCTCTGATAGAAATTTACCTTGGGAATTCATTCCCTTCCTGGTAATTGAGGATCCTATCTTTGTATTTGGATCCATCCCACACCATCTGAGTCCATCCTTTGTCATGGATGGAGTAATTTCATCATCTTCTTTGACCTTGGGGAGTTGAAGCGACTTCCTGATTGTCTTCTGTGAGAGTCTTACCCTTGTACCGTTAACAATGGACTTCATCTTCTTTCCTTAAGAATCCATAGTTGCAGATGAGTAAAATTCAAGAACTTCTTTCTTTCATATCCTTGAAGGTTCAGAGACCAAATACTCCAATCAATTCTCTGTGATTAGGGTAATCACACCCTTGATTTCTGGCGAGGCAGTCTCGAACACCTTACGTACCAGTTCGTATCCCTCATTGATCTTGTCGTCATGTTGCGGCGCCATTGATGAACGAGAGAGAAGAGAAGAGAGTCGACATGAGAATTTCTTTGTCGACACAAAGTCTAGGGTCGAGAATTTTGAAAGCATAGTCGACCATATTTTGTCTTCTTCTATTTATAGTGTACTTGTAAAGGGTAGGTCAAAAGACGCGCCTAACTTAGGAAATTTACTAGTCAACAAATTTTATATGTGTTGACAAAGATGACCTAGGTCTCGACAAAACCTCGTTGTAGTCGATACGTCTATGTGTCGACATATACTATCAAAGTTTCGACAAAGTGTGTCGAAACTTATTTTTGTGTGTCGACACAACAAATATACTAATACAAGGTCTCGACAGAGTTGTGTCGACACCAACTTTACTATCAACACAGATTCTATTTCTGTGTCGACACAATTCTTTTCTTTGTCGACACAACTTAATGATAGTGTCGACACAGTTAGCATGTGTCGACACAACTTTCTAACTTAGATAAAATTTCTTGAGAAATTTTTGACTTACTGATACCACTTGAAAAATTTTGGGTTGACATATCACCTTATTCTTGGTTCAACATACCTAATTCAATTTTAAAATAATTGAACTTACTTTCATTCAGAGGTTTTGTAAATATATTAGCAATTTGGTTGTTAGTGTTGATAAATTCTAGACTTATGTCTTCCTTTTCAGCATGCTCTCTGATGAAATGAAATCTAATTTCTATATGCTTAAATCTACTGTGTGAAACAGGATTTTTAGTAATAGAAATAACACTAGTAGAATCACAAAATAATGGAATTCTGTTTACCTTGATGTCATTGTCTTCAAGTTGATGTTTTATTCACAACAACTGAGCACGGCAGCTGCCTACAGCTACATATTCTGATTCAGTAGTGGAAATAGTCATACTTGTTTACTTCTTGCTGCTCCATGACACCAACCTACCACCTAGTAATTGACATGTTCCAGTGGTACTTTTTTTTGTCTTCTCTCCAGCCTGCAAAGTCTGCATCTGAAAAACCTGTTAGTAAGAAATCTCTATTCTTAGGGTACCAAAGACATAGATTAGGTGTGCCCTTAAGATATCTCAAAATTCTCTTGACAGCAGTATAATGAGATTCCTTTGGGCAAGCTTGATACCTAGTACAGACACATGTAGCATACATGATGTCAAGTCTACTAGCAGTCAAGTAAAGTAGAGAGCCAATTATCCCTCTATACAAAGACTCATCAACAGGTTTTCCTGCTTCATCTTTGCCTATAGACATACTTGTCCCCATTGGAGTTTTCATGGTGGAGGCTGACTCCATGCCATATTTCTTGATTAACTCTTTGGTGAATTTAGACTGAAATATGGGCAATCCATCATCAGTCTGTCTAACTTGGAGTCCCAAGAATAATTTCAGCTCACCCATGCTGCTCATCTCAAACTTCCCTTGCACAAGTTTGACAAACTTACTACAAAGGTTGTTTTCAGTAGAACCAAAGATAATGTCATCAACATAAATCTGGACTAAGATGATCTTACCTTTTGATTCCCTAAAGAATAGAGTCTTGTCTATTTCCCCTCTTGAGAATTTATTCTCAATAAGGAAGGCAGACAAAGTTTCATACGAAGCCCTAGAGGCTTGTTTCAATCCATATAGGGCTTTCTTAAGTCTATATACATAGTTGGGATAATGAGAATCAACAAAACCTGATGGTTATTCTACATATACTTCTTCCTTCAAGTCTCCATTCAGAAAAGCTGACTTGACATCCATTTGGAATACTTTGAAGCCTTGAAAAGTTGCATAAGCCAGGAATAATCTTATAGCTTCCAACCTTGCCACTGGGGCAAAAGTTTGATCAAAGTCTATCCTTTCTTCCTATCTGTAGCCCTTTGCTACCAGTCTGGCTTTGTTCTTGATTATGACTCCATTCTCATCTAGTTTATTCCTGTAGATCCACTTGGTTCCTATAACATTGTGATCCTTTGGTTTAGGAACCAACTCCCATACTTTACATCTTCTGAATTGATTTAGCTCTTCCTGCATGTCATCAATCCAGTTTGTGTCTAGCATGGCTTCTTCAAACTTCTATGGTTTTATCTTTGACAGAAAGTTTATACATAGAACTGTGTTCATGCTTTTGCTTCTGGTTA